>JABMLP010000032.1:0-307679 GCA_013176395.1 Venturia oleaginea | reverse complement strand
TGATGAGGAGACCGACAATAGTGACAATCTTGACACTGGCAAACACGAACTCAGCTTCTCCGTAAATGGCGACGGCGAAAATGTTCAAGGCAATGATGAGAACGATGAGGATGGAAATCCAAATAGCAGAATTGATCTCCTCGTTCCAGAAGCTAATCACGATAGCGGCGGCGGAGATTTCGGCACACAGAGTGATAGAAGACTGATACCACGAGTTCCAACCGACAGCGAAACCCATGGCCGGGTCAACGTAACGAGAGCAGTATTGAGGAATAGCACCAGGGAGTGGAAGCCATGTTGCCATCTCACCGAGACATTGCATCATGGCGAAAACCGCAAAACCAGTGAATGTATAACCTGTTAAGAGTCAGAAAATGAAACTTCCTCGACCTCGATTGGAGCGTGACGTGCCTAGAAGGACAGAGAGAGGACCGGAGGTCGCAAACGCTTTTCCAATACCCAAGAAGAGACCAGTACCAATGGTACCTCCCAAAGCGATGAACTGGATGTGACGAGATTTCAGTCCTCGATGCACGTATCCCATCTCTTCAGCCAGCTGGACATTGCCGTAGACGTCAGCGGCCTCACCAATGGCGGTGTCGCCATGCAGATCATGACTGCCGTTGAGCGAATGACTGGTTTCGTGACCGTAGTCGTTCTTTTCATCCTTCGTGTCAGACATGTTGAAAGATATCAGCTCTGAAAGAGATTAAATCTGGGGAAAAAGGGTTCCCTCTCGAGACAATTCTATCTTCTTTGTTGGAACAGGATTGTGTGGAGGTGGAGGGAAGCGAAGGTCAATGATATGGCTACTCTATAACACAAATTAAAAATAGATGTGTAGAGGGACTGGGTTACCCAGCACTGAAGGGAGGACTGGAACACAAAACATTGCGTGCTTGGTGCTTTCAGAGCTTTATAGAGATCTCGACTTCAATACACCAGGCTGGGTCGCCTCGATAGAAGTGCGGCGCGCGGTCACCTCAGCTATCTCTAAAGTCGCACGGATCAACAGCTTACATCTAAGCTAGGTACTGGATACCGCTTGCTAGGTGTAACGAGGCTTACCCTGTACTTAGATCAAAGTTTGCCAACAAGGATGCCCTCGCCGAGGCTCGTTCCACGGCGATACCGCCGCTACTAACCGTCTGGGCAGGGAATACAACGTTCTTCTCGTCGTGGTTGGTCACATTCCAGTATCCCCTCATGTCGGTGTTAAAATGCCGTGTCCCTGCAGCTTCCATCGCACTGTTAGATTTACTACGTAGTAGATCTTGATCATCCCAAGATGTGTTCCCGGCTAACGCCGATCGATGGCTCCTTGTCTAATTAATATCCAACAACACCTCCGCCAAATCGAATCGAGGCAGACTGCCCGCCCCCTCTATAGCAATGCGGGATGTCCCATCCCATTTGGTGGGATCGTCAGTGGGAAGTTCTGACAAAGAGTAAATCTTACAACGAATCAATTTCCCAAAGCCAGGTTGACAACCTCACAGACACACACTACGAACGCTTGTGTGGGCTGTTGTCGTGCTATGTGTGTCAATGCGCATTCTTCTGTGGAAAGAATGCCGGGCTTCGTCGTCTTCCAGCAGAGAGGGACAGCACCTTATTGGCCCAGCACAGCATAATGCCCAGAAAGGCAGACTTCGAGAAGGCTTCTAGCGTGCTTCTTTGGCCAGGTGGCCGTGGATGAGTCCTACGGGGTCCACACGTGCACCCGGATGGACAAGCATTCTGGCATCAAGGCGCTCAATGCTTCGAAGTTGCGCAATCTGCCCCTGGTTGCAGTAAATGAAGCGTGGGGCACATACTGTGTATGATGACAGCCAAGAGAGTTGGAGTACACACGAGCAGATATCCCTTATCTGGTTTTCGGCAGGCTGGGGTTTTTCGGCAATTCAGGTCTTAACCAAAATCATACTTGCGCGCCCCAGATTAGTCTCAACAACGAATGAAGACAGCCCTCTAGTAGGGTTGATTCGCCAATCAGTGGTTTCAGATCTTGTCGATCAGCTTACCAACCAGTCGATACCAATCAGAAAGTTGAAACTAACCTGGGGCGCGCAAGTATAGGACAATGGGAGGGTGCTTTTTACTTCTTCTCTTCCTATTACTCCTATAGGCTTGGTGAGTGCCTGTGCGCCGCGCTATCATTTTTACTGTTGCTGAAAATCACGGACCAGTTTAGGGATTCCGGCCTTGCGACCGAAAGATAAGGAATCCTTGGGAGTTACATTTGGTTTTTGAAGAAGCCAAACAAGCCAACCAGAAAGCAGTAATATTCCAGAACACGCGACACGTTCGGACTGTGGGGCGACTTCGGAAGCTTGCACTGTTCGCCGTAGAGCCTCCAAGCACCGCTGGAATATCACTAGGCGCCATAGTCTCTCGGCTCATTTGAGATCGTGATAGAAAGGCTGCGGGTAATTCATCTCAGACCGAACTGGCTGAGCCTGTCATATAAGGTGAATTCATCTCGGACCTTGAGAAGTTATGCGATGTTCTACAGACCCAGAGAATGGGGATTGGCTTTCTTATTTTAGATCCCGCAGATCATGGGATGACCGGAACCCAGACGCTCAGCCTCGGACTGGTCGAAGATGATGAGAGAAGTGGCGTGAGTGAAAGTAGGAGGAGCGCGCAAGAAAGGATGCGCAACGTCGAGTACTTGTAAATTTCTCAAGTGCTTTAAAAGTTTGTAAAATATTTAGCGGTTCAAAAGAACCAGCTTGCGCATTGAGAATACCTCCTAGTCGCTTCACCGGTTGATTTCATGCAATTCGCAGTTCTGTAGATTTCGATGGGGCTGAGAAGTCGAAGAATGATTCGACCTGTCTTGTCTAGCCCAGAGCGACCCCATGAATTGTCAGTTTGCGGCCATCTCTTATCTTTTGTCTCCACAGAGCCATAGAACTCCCCAGGTTCGAAGTGGATAAAGAAGTGGAGTGCCTCATAACACCACGACTCTGGGCGAAGTATCCACACCTCGTAGGCCGGTAGTCGCGCGAATTTATGTGCCCCTTGTTTATCGTTTCCTGAAACACTCTTAACCACGACGCGATGCGAGGCTTCCCGCTGCCTCGAACAAAGAGCATTACGCATCTCCCAATCGAGCATCAGAACAAATCCCTGACGGAGTACAACCGCACCGAAGCATCATCACATGCGGCTGCAAGTTGACCAGGCTCCACGACTGCCCCATTCTCGACAGGACGCCACGAAAGCTGATTGACCGCGTTGGACGGCAAGGCATCCGCTTGAATGTCGATGCTATGTCTGAGAGTCAGATCATTCGCGTCCAAAACAACAATGGTGATGACTCCGGTTTCGAGCCCGTAAGAGAAGGCTATCGCGTCTTTGGAATCTGCTGATGGGTATTTGTACACTCGAGACAGAAAATCGACTGCGGTGACTGGAGCGTGGGCTGATAGTGTTTGCGCACACTCAACCTTTCCGTCAGCTAGTTTCCAGACTCGGACCATTTTATCGCGACCTGCTGTGGCGAAAATTCTGCCCGCCTGGACTGGTGCCCATGAAGCCGCTAGAATCATACGACTGTGCCCTTTGGGATTTGAATGCACCATCTTATACTCGGGGGCATCCTCGGAGCTTCGGTCAAATAACGTCCATTGTCGATCTCGACCAACTGAAAGCAGATATTGCCCATCAGCAGAGAAATCCAGTGCAGTCACCGTCAGCGAGTGAGCCTTCAGGGGAGGTTTGATTTCTCGCCATTCTTTAGTCTCATACAGACGAATGACAGCGTGATCAATCGAGCTGGCACGACATGACGTGGCAATCAGCTTCCCATCATGACTTGTCGCAACGGTGGAAATCTCGTATCCATGTCCATAGAGCTTTTCAGTCTCCGGCCAGAGCATATGTCGAGCCAAGTGGTCTTCGTTCGGCGGCCTGCTGATTTTGAGGGTTGACTTGTGAATGATTGAGGCTGGATCTGGGGCATCTCTTGGATCGCCAGTGAAGGCTGGGACTTCGTCATCATCAACAGCCTCAATAGCCTTGTTGGACAGTCCAAGCACGGGAATATTTGCAGCGTCCGGCAAGCGTAGCTCGTCGTTCTTCTTGATCCCACACAATTGAGAAAGAAGGTCTGCAATTGCTTCGGGTTCATCGAAAACGCGCAAAAGTTTCTCGTCGGCGCCAGAGATGAACTCGGTATCCGTGATGGTGTCTATACAATTCAGGTCGTAACCGTGAATTTGAGGTCTCGAGAATTCGTGCCAGGATCGATTTGTACCGTCGACCCACTGCGCGTGAAGCCTTGTAGTTTGATCAGTGCCGGTAGATAGCAGATAAGAACCGTTTCGTGACCAAGTGACTCCTTTTACTTCTTTGACGTGCCCGGTGACGGCAAAATCCTGGATCCACTGATCTCCTGAAGGTTCTTTTCTCCATAGCCTCCAGCTGCCAGTCCTTCCCAAGCTGACAACAACATCAGCTTGAGGTGACCAATGTCCTGCCCAGAATCCTCCCGTGCTTCCGGTCGCGGATGTCGAACCTTTCTGCGCACTGATCTCTCCCAATCTTGCAACGCAGACCCAGATGCCAGAACTTTCATCAGCTTCCCAGATAGCAAGCGAGCTATCAGCAGACGCCGAGAGTAGTTGAAGTTTGTTCTCCCTTCGATGCCAGTCTGCAGTGTATATCCAGTCTTCGTGGCCTAGAAGAAGCGCTTCAAACGTCACTGAATAAGTCTGCTTGTTTGCTTCGAAACGGTGTGCTTTGTTGGATAGCGACTTCCCTAGTACCCCCAAAGCTGGATCGTTCGCTGCTCGACTAGTGGCGGGTAGGTCTTGACCTTGATGTATTCTCCATAGCCTTATGTATCGATCTTGACTCGCAGATGCCAGAAGCAGATCTCCCGGTCCGTCATCAGATTCTTTCGAGATCGCTAATGATCGTATCCATCCCTCGTGGCCTGTCAGTGTGGCGACAAGAGAGAAAGTTTTTTCTCTTAAGGCGTATATATGGATGATAGTTTTGGTGCCTGCTACTGCAAGCAAGATGGAGCTGTCTTCCAAGGAGGCCAGCGCTGCAGAAAGTGGGAAGCACTTGGGAGTCAACGTGATTGACTGTATCAATCGTATCGCTATCTCCTGCGGCTTCGCTGAGTCTCTCTCACCCGATCCGATGCTGAACTGCCAATACTTCACCGTACCATCTGCAGAGCCCGTGACAAAGCTATTTGATTTCGGCAAGATAGCAATACAGTTGACTGATGACTGGTGGTCCTCAAGCTTCGCAACTTGGACGTAAGAGCCCTGGCTTTCAGGTTTCTGCCAGACACGTATGGTCTTGTCCACAGATGCACTCAAGATAAGAGTGTCCTCAGTGCACCAGGGAGAAAAGAACTTGACGGCATTGACGAGGCCTGTGTGTCCAGAAAGAAGGAACGAGATTCCATGATGATTTGAAGCCTTCAAAAATGTTAGTAAGGTCAGAGCGACAATCTTTTATCTTCGTAAAGTACTTACCAAGGGATTCCAGATGGCAATATTATTGTTCGCGCCAAATGCGAGCAAGCCAGCTGGACTCCGATCCCAATCCGAGGCCTCGGGATGCCTATTCCCACCAGCGCTGATATATTCCAGCTTCACTCCTGGCATTTTGATGGCTTGTGAACTCGATCACATTTCTTTGCTAGAAGTCAAAGATTGGACAGTATTTCTCCCACTTTGAGATTTCGCTATCACGTGTCTCGGCTAGCGTTTTACTACACACTCGACTCTCGACCTCGAGAAGAATTCATCATCAAATCAACTACAATCAAACTCTGAATAATCATCTCGAAAATGAGTGCCCCGACTGTCTCAAAGACACCGGCTTTGGAGGCTGCCGAGAAGACTGCTCCGACCCTTCCCGTCACCATTGAGTTCACGTACGAAATCTCACCCACCATTTTTCACTCTCACTAACAATCATCAGTGGAGGACTAGAAATGTTATTTTCCAATAAGCGGAAGCACGAATTATCTATTCCGATCAACGAGCAATCTGGATGTCACCCGACAGTGCAATATCTTGTTCAGTATTTGTGCGACAATTTAATGAAGGATCCAAGAAAAGAACTTTTCCTACTCGATGATTCAGTGTATGTCACTCCAATTATCTACTGGCTTGAACCAAGAGCTAATCTCGCTGTAGTCGGCCTGGTATCCTCGTCCTGATCAATGACGCGGATTGGGAACTTGAGGGTGAGGCCAACTACGAGCTACAAAAAGGCGATAACATCCTTTTTGTCTCCACTCTACATGGTGGTTGAAATGTCCGGTACATGTCAAACCTGTGAACAAATTGTCAGTCCAACCAGAATTATGGGCCACCTGCGGAACTAGGCTCGCTTCTATGCGCCGCCGCCTCGCTCAGACACCGCGTGAGAAAATATTTAAGCGCTGAATCCTATAAGCTCTTTCTTCGACTTTTTCCTTCTTCATTCAGATACCCACAGCACATAGAAAGCCTGGCCAAATTTCTTCATGAGTATTCACGGATCCTTACGCGGGCGTCCCTCGGTCATCCAGCTCACATCAAAGGACATCCAATTTCAAGCAAAGCCATGACGTGATGAGCGTCCACCTCGTCGTCGCCCACTTTACATGGTCGCCCCTGGGGAATCCGACCCCATCGTTGCACAACACATTGCCGACATGATCGACTTCATGACTCTGTATGACGATTTGATCCCCAAATTGTATCAAGAATACACACCTACAGTTTACGGCAACGACGATGAGGACCGCCTCATCAGCCCACTTCAGCGCCTGTGGATCCTCCAATGTATCGTAGTTAGAGAGTATGACTGCCTCCCAACGACCGAATTGTGTTCTTGCCTCCGACAGCACTTCGAGGAGTAAGCTTTGGAAGACAGGGATGTGCTGGAACGAAGCTCCCACCTTGGCCTGGTCGATTACTTCAAGACTGTGGCCCATGAAGCACAACGCGAGTTGGTGGCAAGGACCGACCTGGGACTTGTTTCAAAACATCACAGAGTAATGTGGGACAAAGATTCGAGGTTCCGCGTTCGATCCTTCCTGGGAACAGGCCTTACAACGACTCTTCGAGAACCGGATCTTCAAGCAACACAACTTCGACAGGTTATGTGCATGCGTCTGGCTGGCTATTGCACCCCATCGTCCCAGTCACCATCTGCCAAACAATAGTAGAGTCGAACTCCCTCCGCTGCCGCCAAAAGTCCATCTTCCTTTTCGAGGACGAGCTGTCGCAAGACCCCAGCGAGTTTCATTGGCACATGAGAGGCCGAGCGCTACGCCCGTTCCAGCAGCTGTCGAGCAGCCACCAGGGAGTAAATAATATCTCACAACGACAAGTCCCTGCAATCAATCGAATTCGACCTAACCGTGGCTCAACTCTCGAGGACTTGGAACGTGGGCTGTTCGAAAGACACCCAATCCCTAGTCGACGTCAACAAGTTCATTCTCCCATCAACCACCCACAAATTTCGACCAATACACCATCAATCAGCCATCTGTCAAGAAGAACGAGACAGCTCGAATTATCTCGACGAGATCCCCGATAGCATAATATCATTTGGGTGCCTCCGCAACCAAGCGTGCCTGAATGAACACGGAAATCTCCGAGATTTGGACAGGAACATTGACAGATTGATATCATGCAAAACTCAGCAAACGACACTCTCGATTGTCGCACCTATATACAGTATCCCTCTCTCTTGGAATGTATAAAGAAACGTCTAGGGGTACTGGAGAGAATGCTACACAAGAATGCGTCAAAAATAGTGTGCAGGATGATTCTTCTCGCCGCTTGATCGAAGGTCCTCAGAGGGGAAGAATGGTCTTCACACTGCTGTGCTCATTGAAGTATGCTAGATAGATATACGAAGCGGATCAATCACCATCATGTTTATCCTACAGGCCCCATTTATCCATCAAGGCCAAAACAACATCCTGATCTATGCACTCTCTTCCATTTCTTTTCCAAACAGTGCTTGCCACTCAACTATCGTCAACTGCCCAACCAAAAATATCATCCCCTCCGCCATTCCCATTGTCCATATTATCATCATCATCGAAGCCAATCAAATCAGCAAAAGAATTGTCCGCATCGCCCATGCCTCCATCATCACCAAACCTGTTCTCATCACCGGTCTTCAAGTCCGCCCAGAAGTCATCATCTATCCCACCCTGCTGACCTTGTTTCTTCTTTCCCTCTTCCGTCAGATTCACAACGCCCAGTCCATCCAGCCCATCGCCAGGCGCGTCTAAATCACCCGCCTCATTTAAACTACCGAGGTTGCCTCCCTCCAATGCACCTGTCTCCTTCAGTGTACTGTGGTCTGCCCCATCTAACCCATCAATCCCAAGACCTGCGTTGCTATTATCAGCCACGCTTGTCTCAGGAATGCCCAGCATCGAGAAATCCAAACCACCATTGTCGTTTTCCATGGCGCTGCTGGTTCCCGCTTGTATACCTGCACCGCTCGGCTCGGGGAGAGAGGAGTCTGGCATGTTGGCGTATGATTCGAGACCAGGTAGTAATGGGACATCGTGGGATGGTGAGTGGAAATCAGTCATGTCTATGCTGTTGACTGTATTCTCGTTATCGTTATCATTGTCGCCTGGATCTCCGAAGAGGTCGTCTATATCGAATGGTTCCATTCCATTCGACGTATCGTTTTCTTCGAGATTGATGGTTTCGGGTTCGGGTTTGGATTTGGGAGAGACGGGTTTGGGTTCAGCGGGAGGAGTAGGTGCAGGAGAGGGTTCCTTCGCGGGCTGCTCTTCTGGTTTCGTCTCCGGTGCTGAGTCCTGCTTTTCCAGTCTTGTAGATGTTGCAGGAGTTTGTTCTGGTAATGCCGGTTTCGTGATCTCGGGACTGATTGACAGGCCCTGTGCTTTCTTTTCTTTCGCCTCTGCCTCTTTCCTCTTCTCGGCTCTCAATGCTGCAAGGTCCCGTCGCATAACTGCCTTGGCCATGGCGAGGTCATCCTCGAGTTTATCGAGCGCATCGTGGAATCTTGAATTGGCGTCTGGAAAGAGTTTCTGGATGGCGTAGCGTTGATTGATATCTTTACGGCGATTGGGATCAGAGAGGACGCTTCCAAGGAGGGCAAGCTGGAGTGCGTTAGCTCTGATAAGCTGGTCCATCGCATTCGTTGCGTGTGCATGTGAGGTGTACCAGCCCGTTCATGATCCCCTGAAGTGCGTCCAACGGAGGTGGCGGAGGCCGTTGTTGCTGAGGCTGAGCCATTGCTTGCACCTTCCTCCAGCCTTAATTGTATAATTGTTCCTGCAAACTCAAGGTGTGTATGAGTTAGATGGTAAGCTGTAGAGATCCAGGCTCCAAGATGTGCCTGAAAGAAGAATACTAATTCTGAAAATGACACGAAGTAAAAATAAACATTCCAAAAAGGTGTAATGCTATGGGCTCTCTGTAAAGTGGTGGTATGGTTGTTGGTGTATGTCGGTGTCGGTGCAGTAGCATCATGGAAACAAAGACGAGACGGAACCTAGGAACGCGTGAGGCGGCTCAAGCGGCGCCCTACTGTTGGCTAGGGACTAACTGCCCCTCTGATACACCGGCGATTCTTCTTCCACCACTGGCATGTTTGGAGAACCTACCGGAGAAATCATATGGGCGTTTGCCTGTCGTTGCAAACATATCAGTTATATCATCTCGAACTTCCCCTCCCTCTGAAATACAACCACAACGGAGCAAGAGCTATGTCCAGACATTGAAGCCGGGCAGGTAGCAACTCCGGGTGCGAACTTGGTACATCAGATAAGCCAACGCTATAGGGCGAAAAGTATCTCATATGCTTTCTAGGTCCCAGGAAAGAGTTTTTTAAGATAATTTTTTTACACGAGAAGAAAGAAACGTCTAAGGATGTCCATCTACTTAGTTGATGTGTAATATCAGACACATAAAATACCACGTACTTGGCTTACCCTCTGTAGACCCGGTTGATACATATCTTTTCACGTCCTGCTCTATCAACCGATTTATATCATGCCGCAATGCGACCAAGGAGCTTCCAATCGGATTCCGCGAAGGCGCCAGGTGTAGGCTCGAGATGTAGGTCGGATGGTCGCTACCGATCATCACCTTATCAAGGTATTTAGGACAGCAGTCTGCCTCGCATTACGAGTTCGTCTGGTCGAACGTTTGAAAGGTGATCTGATCCAATTATTTCTGTCGATCTCGACAACCTAGCGACCACAGCCTCAAACCTATCGGCTGGTGCTTACATACGGAGTAGCTAGTGTCGATACTGCCACCATTCACGGATGACTTCAAGAGCATTCAAGTTGATTTGATTCAACCATAATTCGGCTCCCACTTGCACCATATTATTTCCTACCAGCCTAACGAATATTTCGACGAGCCACTTGCACCAAAACGCAAGAAACTATTCGTTTACCTATAACAACGCCTAAGAATTGAACTCAACAACACTACCGAGATCATGGAATCAATTCTCCCCGTCCTCCCCGCACCAGGCCTAGCAATATTCCCGTACCTCATCGCCCAGAAACAAGAAACCCTCATCATGAAAGCAGACCCTTTCTCCCGATCCTTCAAGATACATTTACAAGACGGCATGCCTATCCTCACCATCACAAGCGAATCCCTCTCCCTTTCTCGACGGAAAACATTCACGAACGCCCACGGAACCCACCTCTGCCAACTCCGCCATCAAAAACGAGGCTACTACTATGCCGAGACGAGCTCGGGTCAAAATATTTGGAATCTATCCGCCAAAAGTGGGTTCATGAGTACGAAAAGTGTTGTGAGCTTTACGAATGTGGTTGATGGCGGTCGAGAAGTGGCGATGAATATGAAATCTACAACGATTTCTGGCTCGCTAAGGTGGGGGGATGTGGATGTGGCTGTCGTGGAGAAGGAGAGCTGGAAGATGAGGGCCGAGTATCATATTACTGTGGCTGCGGGTTGTGACATGTTCTTACCTGTTGTGTTGGTGTGCGCATTGGATGATAAGGCGAGAGCTGCAAGATCTAGAGGGACTGCTGGTGCTGGCTGAGGTGCGGCTTGTTGAAAGGTCATAAGTGGGCTTGAGGGTATGTATGCAATTTGTATGAATGGATCGACATTCGTCCTGGAAACTGACTTCACAAGCTTTTGTATTGTCTATCGTCGTCTGATGGCTTACATGTTCATCTTCGTTGTCAACCCTTGTTTTCATTCAATTCCTAAGTGGACGCTCGTTTGTATGTATGTGCTCGCTGTGTCCCTCTACGTCCACGTCTGACTGAAATGATCTCCACACAGAGAACAGTAACTTCCCATCATCCTCAACCTTCCCCAGCACATGGAGGAGGATCTCCCACACCAGCAAAAAACATAAACATACAGCAGCGGGGATTCGCTGGTGGTCACCCACCCAACTACTAATTCGCCGATATCAAGCTTATCTAGGAATGAGCGAACGGGGATTCGAGCTTTCTTGATTCTGTGACCGTATGTGCGAGATATTTGTTTTGGTCTGAATATATTGTACGTCTACAGCTAGGGTCTGGTGAGATTCTATCTTAGCGACGATAACGTCGAGGGGAAGGCAAACAAAGCTGGACAGTAAGTATTATTAATACGAAGAAGAAAAACGGGGACTCGAGTTCTCTCGATTCTATGGCCGTAGGTTAAAGACGACCTGACCGAGCCGTCGCGCCGAAAACGAGAGAGAGTCTCTGTATCCGCATTAGAGCATCGCATCGCAAAGACCTCCATCGAGCGAGGCACCGCAGAGCTAGCACCTTACTGCCATCGCAGGACCTTAAGCACGAAGCAAGAGACAAACCTCACAAGCCCAGTTATACTGACGCGAAGTCAGTGTTGCCATGACTGCCAAATCTGCGACTCTGGCGCAGGATGTTAGTGTCACAGTATGGAAGTCCAGCAAGAGACCCTCACGAAGAAAGCAAGAGAAGACAAGTAGCTAGTACCTTCACTGCCAATTCGAGAACGACTTGACATGCCATTAGTCAGATGGTACCTTCTCTGCCAATTCGAGAACGTCTTGACAAGCCATCAGTCACCGCGGCTGGCACCCTAACTGCCTGATAACGACAACGACTTTGTGACACAAGTAGTCACCGCATACCTCACGCTGAGGCGACAACAATTGAGCTGGCATCTCCGCAACTGCCACGTTATCAATACACACCTCACCTCACCCCGATAAACACACAAGGCATGGAAGAATGAAGCTCTTATTGAGCAGGAACACAAGCAGAAGATCACGATGAATTGAAAACGCAGGCATTATGGAGAGAGCGCTGGCATGGGTTCACTCACCGCGTAGTGTTGCCATGGCTTTGCAAGTCGGCTGAGTCTTGGAGTCACAGTGACGGTGTACAGAAGGTATCCGGAGGGCTGTATACTTGAAAGTGATAGAAGCGAAGGTTACTATCCAGGATTTGCAGGCTTTCACATGCAAGAATAGACAAGATGGTTGATGGCATTAGTGACAGATTCATGGTGTCAAAGGATAGGAACTACAGGTCATGGCGCTAACCGTATTGGAACAATACACAAAGATGAAAACCACGCCAATCAACTCAGATTGAGCCTGTTGCCGTGTGGCGGTGGCTCGGCTGCACACGGCCCCCTTTCTCCCTACGGCAGAACAGAGCGAAGAACGAGGTACGAGTGTAAATCTAAGCACGCGACTACGCTAAAAAAGCGTCTAATTTATGAGATATCAAATACTGGCTAGTGCGTATCGCAGGTCCCTCCTCCACCTCCTCTTCCTCTGCCGTCTCTTCGTCTCCTTCGTCTTCATCCACGTTTAATCCTCTGACAGCAATTTCCAAGAGCAATCAATCCCTCCCTCTGCCCCTTTGCCTGCTCTTTCGCATTCCTAAATGCAGCAGCAGCTCTCCGAAAAGTATCAGGCGTGTCAGTCATGTGGAACCCCCTTATCTGAGTTGTATGATACTCGGGCTGACTGTTCGGGTCCGCCGGCTGCGTTGAGTGCATTCCATATAACTGGAGAGTGCCAGTGCCGCTGTAATATGTCGATCCGATGGCGTATACCTTACCGTCGTAGATAGGTTCCTCCTGCCTGTACGACTGCAGTTTGTGCATGCCGCGAGCACCGACCGGAAGATCCTGGGTGATCTGCAACTTCTTCTCTTCAACGTTTCTACAAGCTCCCCTTTGCTTCCATGAAGAAATTCGGAAGCAGCAGCCTGCTGTCATCGTTCGAAGGGATAATATACTGTCTGAGGTCCTCGCGCACTTTGGGATGGACTACTTCAGGGCGAGAACCATTAAAAAAAACCTGGCTTTGAGTTTGAAACGTTCCGAGCTAGAGGATCCAGATGGCCAGATGGAATATCGGCCTTGCTTTTGATGAACGGAAACACATCATTAAGTATCTGAGCTTCACTTGTGGCGTCGTCATTCCTGCGCCTGAAATCCAAGATGGTTTCTCGAGACAAGGTTTTCGGCGACAAAGATGGTCGGGATCGGGCCAACCTCTCCATAATCTCTTCCATAGCGTCTTCCGGCTCCATGCTACTATGTCCTTGGGGGTGTATTCCAGAATCAATAAGAGTTTGCCGAAAGGCAGGATCCTTAGACGTATTATGTCGTTGGCCGTGTGCTCGACGCACTGGAAGGCTTGGTTCCTTTTCCGATCGGCCGCGGCTTGAGCGAGAACGATTTGAACTTAGGTTGGGCAGGCACTTTTTTGCCGGTTTTGGTACTGAGAAAGGTATTAGCGTGATGCCTCGTAGCACAGACATGACTCACTCCTCTGATATCACGGAGGGCTGGGCCACCCCAACGAGCAAAGCGCTTGATCTGTTTGAGCTAAAATCTTCCTCTATAATTGACCGCATAGGGTGGCTAGGTGCTATAGGTTGTATTATTCTTCTGTTAAACTCCCGAAGAGCACGAGGACAAAGAGGAACGAACTCGGGAAAAGTTGTCCCAAAATTCGTGCGGCGTCCTGCTGCGCGACCGTTGCAACTGTTTGTGGTATTTGGGAGGCGGTTGTGCTTGAGAGTCTGGTGCCGGCGCGGCTTCGACATTTCGCTTTCGTTTTCGAACTTGATACCCTTTCCCTTCTTCTCGAAGACACTACAGCAAATGGTATTGACGAACAGTAGGAAGACATTTCCCGCTTTCGAGCTGTAAGCGCCGCCAAAACGATAGGATTCGCTTGGAGCCATACCCCAATACGGACTCGTCATTAGTGCATGCTGTGACGACGCTGTCAGCGACGTACTGCAACCCGTTCCTCTAGCCACTAGAAGTATGCCATTACTATTGGTTATCTATACGAATGGAGACGTGGCTCCTCTGACTCAACAGAAGTATGCCATTACTATTGGCTATCTATACGAATGGAGATGTGGTTCCGCTGGCTCAACAGAAGTATGCCATTACTATTGGTTATCTATACGAATGGAGATGTGGTTCTTCTCGCCCAACAGAAGTATGCCATTACTATTGGTTATCTATTCGAATGAGATGTGCTTGATACAGGCCACTACTCGATTGATTCTACAACAAACGTCTACTAGGTATAAATACATCACCATTCCTCCACATGTCAACGGTATCATCTCTTTTACAAACGAATATCTTCCTTCTCCTCAAAATCACTTCCAAATCACGTCTACATCACGCCAAACTACTTCCGAAAACCAAAATGTGTGAACGCAACATTTCCGTTTACATATACACTTGCGGTCATATAAAAAAAATGGTATCGTGGCGAAAGGACCGGTGGGTGCGCAGGCTATTGCACCTTGGTCCCCGACAAGTGGTTGGATTCGGCAAATAAAACCACCCGTTGCGACTACTGCCTCAGTTGAGACTTTCCGAGGTATATTATACCTGAGCACGTTGCCCTTCAGCTCTAATTCTTAGATAAATTTCGGGTGGCCAGATCTACGAATGATGAGGTGTAGACTGGACGGGCAGATTCATAGTTTTGGTCGTAGTTCTAGGGATGGGTGGTTATTAGGTGGCCAAGGAGATATATAATGAGGCCATTCGCGTGCGCGTTGATATAGCAGCGAGGATGAATATGAGATAGCCTCCACCACATCTTGAGCGTAACTGAACTCCTGTTAAGGGATGGAATCCTTCTCTCTAGCTTATCCATGACTGGATTTCCAATTGTTCTCTTGTTATTCTGCAAGCTGTCATGTTCTATTTTGCAAGCTGTCATGTTCTATTTCGCAAGCTGCCATGTTCTATTTCGCAAGCTGTCACGTTTCCATTTAAAGATACTTTCTAGAAGGATCTATTGTAAGAGGAGGATTATTTATACGAGCTATCCTTCCTGTATTTACACTTTCTTCTCTGTACTTAGATACTTTGAAATACAAGCAGTCTTCTCTCACTTGCGAAACACCTTTGAGGGTTGAACTCTTACATTATCTAAGTACCTCAATCTTACAAAGGAAGAAAGGCTCACAGAGAGCAAGCTCCAAAAAGGAATTTCAAGAAGAGGACACTTGTCCTAATCCAAGAAGCGAGGGCCAACCTCAAGGGCCAAACAGAAAGGAATTTCAAGAAGAGGACACTTGTCCTAACTCAAGAAGCAAGGGCCAACCTCAAAGGCCAACTTCAAGGGCCAACCTCAAGGGCCAAACAAAAAGGGAATTCAAGAGAATTCAAGCTGAGATTTTCTAGAAGGTGCTAGAATCTCCAAGAAGCAAGGGCCAACCGAAAGGGCCAATCCAAAAAGGGAATTCAAGAGAATTCAAACTGAGATTTTCTAGAACGTGCTGGAATCTCCAAGAAGCAAGGGCAGGTCATCCTAAGACAGCGTAGTCTTAGGAGTTGAAGCTGTAATAAGCTGAGGAAAGAAAGAGCTAGGAAGAGAGATTTAATACACTTGGCCTTCACAGTCCCTGGGAGCTCTGTCCTTAGTAATAAGGATTGCAGAGCGGACTATAGTGTAAAAATCCTTCTGGGATTCTATAGTCACCTTCCTATACTAATAGGCATTGACTCTATACTGCCTAGCAAATCTCTAGAGTAGAGCCTAGGAGTGTGTATAGTAGTGCTCTCTATTATCTCTCATAGGTGAAAATATGGAAGGAGAAGATCAGGAACAAAGAGTTCCTCAAGAACCCCAAGCCCTACAAGAAGCTATGGCAGCATTACAACATCAACTAGCCATTCAGAACGATGCTATTACGCGTATTCTTACAATCTTACCTAACACTACTCGCTCTGAGAACGTAGTAGAAGGACAAGAGACTAAGAATTCACAAAAAGACAGAATACATAGGAAGAAAGCTGTACTTCCTAAGCTCCAAGAATTTGATGGCAAGCGTTCTGAATGGGCTCAGTGGTTTCAACAAGCAAGGATGAAGTTGGAGATAGACGCAGAGTCTATAGGGGATAGTAGGAACCAATTTGCCTACATCTTCTCCTCTCTACGAGGCTCCGCAGCTCAGGCTACTCTGGCCTACGTAAAGACAGCTCCAGAGGAAGATAAAACGGGACAGAAATTGTTACAGTATATGGACAACTTCTATGGCGATCCAGTACAACAACAAAGAGCTACTGTAAGCCTGTCCACAATCAAACAAAAAGAGAAAGAACCCTTCTTCTCTTTTCTTCCCCGTTTTGAAACCACTCTTGCTAATGCTGGAGGAATGACTTGGCCTGACGCTGTTAAAATTGCATTTCTACACAAAGCAATAAATCAAGAGCTGCGAAACCAGAGAATAGGCCAATCTCAGAGTACCTCCTACCAGCAGTTTGTGTCCGATCTTTTGAATACAAGTATGCAAATCACTACAGCAAAGATGCTCTCTTCCTCAGAAGATAAGTTACGATTCAGAGATAAAGAGAAGTCTTTTAAAGATCTGAACGCTATGGACTGGGAGCCTACACGCGTAAACAAGTTAAAAATTTCGTCTAAAGCCTATGAATATAGGAAGGCAAATAACCTCTGCTTACGCTGTGGGAAGGCCGGCCATAGAATGAAAGACTGCTGGTTGGATACAGAGGTAGAAAGAGTCACGCAACTTGGTTCAAAAAGGGCCAAAGGAACCACTGAGGAGAATGAAGAAGTTGAAGAAGAGGACTACTCGGAAAAAGAGTAGCCTCTATCCAAAGTCGTGGATGGAGGCGTAGAGTAGATAGAGCAAAATTGTCAAAGGAGTCAATTGAGAGAGTAAATAGTATTTTGAATTCGAACAAAGACACTGATTCACACCGTTCTCGGATAGAAAAAGAATGGGAGCAGTTCAGACCCAAGATGCTCTCCCGCCTTTTCTACACAAATACTATAGTGAACGATATATACTCTCTTAAACTCTCCTTGATAATGGATCTAGCTGCTACGCATCAATAAACGAGGAGAAAGCTTCGCAGATGGACCTTGAAGTACTCCCTATTAGTCCGCGTACTATAGGTGGAGTTCTTAAGGAAGAAGGACAGACCCAAGTGACAAAAATTGCGAAGTTGAACCTAGATTTAGGGGGACTTATATGCAACGCTTTTGCTTATATAGTCCCGGGACAATTTGAGGATCTTCTACTAGGCAGGCCTTTTCTCAAGGACACCAAAGCCGTTATCAATGAATCTAAAGGTACTCTTACCTTTGCAAACGGGATTAGCATTCGCGATGCTAAATTTGAAGACAAACTTGATATACAACAAGTAGCGCCCGTAAGATTCCACCGCCTTGTCACTTCTACACTTGAGAAAATCAAAGACGCGTCTAGAGTATTTGCTGTTACTCTTCGAGATATTGATATTGCCTTGAAGCCGAAAGTCCCTTTGACAACAGAGCAAATACTGGAATTGCTACCTAAGAGGTTTCATAAGTACGCTGCTGTCTTTGATCCTAAAAGGGCCGAGAGACTACCACCGCATCGCCCTGGGATTGATCACGAAATACCTATAGAAGAAGGAAAACCACTTCCTTGGGGACCTCTATATGGTATGGGTCGAGAACAACTCCTTGTTTTGCGAAGGACTCTTACAGAGCTACTAGATAAAGGCTTTATCCGAGAGAGTAAATCAGTTGCTGCGTCTCCAGTTCTCTTTGTGAAGAAACCAGGAGGGGGCTTACGCTTTTGCGTAGACTACCGAGCCTTAAACGCAATTACTCGAAAGGATAGGTACCCGCTACCGTTAGTAAAAGAGACTTTACTAACCTTAGCTCGTGCTAAGTATCTTAGTAAGCTTGATGTAAATGCTGCCTTCCACAAGATTCGAATCGCAACGGGAGATGAGTTCAAAACTGCCTTTCGAACTAGATATGGTCTATTTGAATGGCTAGTTACTCCCTTTGGCTTAACCGGTGCACCTGCGTCTTTTCAACGGTATATAAACTATATCCTTCGACGATACCTAGACGAGTTCTGCTCAGCTTATCTAGACGATATAGTAATATACTCTTCAAAGAACCTTAAAGACCATGAAGAAAAGACTGAAAAGATACTTCAAAGCTGCCTTAACGCTGGGTTATACCTTGATATTCGGAAGTGCGAGTTTAATACCAAACGAGTCAAGTATCTAGGCTTCGTTATAGATACTGAAACGGGCCTACACATGGATCCGGAGAAGATCAAAGCAATTAAAGAATGGGAACGTCCTACTACTCTACGAGGAGTACGTGGCTTCCTAGGCTTTACAAACTTCTACCGTGACTTTGTAAAAGATAACTCAACAATAAGGGAGCCTCTGGTTCGCCTTACAAAGAAGAATACTCCATTTTATGGGGAAAGGAGCAAGAAGAATCTTTTCAAAAACTTAAGGCAGAGTTTTGCAAAGAACCTGTCCTGTCTGCACTTGATGAAGATAAGCCTACGCGAGTAGAACCTGATGCTTCAGGCTGGGCTTCCGGAGCAGTACTTAGTCAAAAAGATGAGCTAGGTAACTGGAAACCATGTGCTTTCTTCTCTACTAAGCACTTGCCAGCCGAATGCAATTATGATATCCACGACAAAGAACTTATGGCTATAGTCAAAGCTCTAGTCCATTGGACTAGCGAGCTACTAAGCCTAAGTAAGCCATTCATTATCCTCACAGATCACAAGAACCTTGAGAAGTTTATGGTAAAAAGGGAACTAAATGAAAGGCAAATGAGATGGGCGCAGATACTAGCTAAGTTTAACTTCAAACTAGGCTATCGCCCAGGCTCTGAATCTGTAGTTCCAGACGCCTTAACTCGAAGGGATCAAGATCTCCCAAAGGATATTCAAGACCCAAGAATCGTTGAAAGAACTAGAACGTTATTACCTCCAAAGCTTTGGATTAACGTTCTAGAGGATAAGACTCCTGCAAGAGAAGAAGCTGCCCAAGAAAATGCTCAAGAAGTAGACAAAGAACCTATCCCCTTTATACAAAATCCCTTTCTCTCAGGTGATCTAAGGGATAGATGGGAAACTGCACTCGAAGGAGATCTAGACTACAGACGTATTTTCCAAAGCGTTCTAAAGCAAGATAGGCAGTTCCCATCTAAGCTAAAGGTTCCTACTTCTATAGGAGATTGTAAAGTCGAAAACAACCAGCTCTACTATAGAGACCGAATCTGGTTGCCCTCCTACGAGCCTCTCTTAACAGGAGTAATTCAAGAAATACACGATTCAGTCCTATCAGGGCATCCTGGACGAGAAGCTACTATTGCTATTCTCTCCAGACAGTTCTACTGGCCGGGATTTGCTCAAGATATACGTCAGTTTATACGCAATTGTGACGTCTGCGGAAGAACTTCAGTCTGGCGAGACAAAAAGAAAGGTTTACTTAAACCTCTTCCTGTCCCTAGCCGTATCTGGCAAGATATTTCAGTAGACTTCATAGTCGAATTACCAGAGAGCCAAAGATGCACAAGACTCTGCGTTATTACTGACCGCTTGGGTAAAGGAACTATCCTGTTCCCAGTGCCTAAAGAACAGTTTGGAGCTGAAGGATTTGCAAAACTATTTATGCAGAACTACGTAAGATTACACTGGCTTCCTAGATCTCTAGTCTCAGATAGGGACACGCAATTTGTTAATGCTTTCTGGAAAGAAGTTTGTCACCTTCTTAAGATAGAGAGAAGACTCTCTACAGCGTATCACCCTGAGACTGATGGATCTACGGAAAGAAGAAATCAAGAAGTTGAAGCCTATCTACGTAAGTTCTGTACATTTAGTCAGGACGACTGGGTTGAGCTCCTGCCTATTGCTCAAATATGCCTCGATAATAGACCAAACCAAGCTACGGGCCTATCGCCTTTCTTCTTAACCCACGGTTATAACATTGAGCATATAGGAACTGTTGAAGCTCCCCAGAAAACCCCTGAGAATCCAAAAGAAAAAGCACAAGATCTTGTAGCAAAATTGAAGGACGCACAAGAATGGGCAGAAACGTCAATGGTATCAGCTCAGCAACAGCAAGAATACTACTCTAATAGAGATCGTGCTCCGGCTGACTCTTTTAAAGTGGGAGACAAAGTCTGGCTCAACCTAAAGAACGTAAAAACCCTACGTCCTTGTAAGAAACTAGACTGGATTCATGGGAAGTATACAGTTACACGAGTTATCAACTCAATGTCTTACGAGCTTGATACACCCAGAGGAATCCACAACCGATTTCATACGTCTTTACTTAGGAGAGCTGGCACAGATCCCCTACCTTCACAAATACAAGATAATACACAGCCGCCTCCTATAGTAACTGAACAAGGAGACGAGGAATACGGTATCGAGGCTATTCTAGCCGCAAGATGGCGCCGGCGAGGTCGACAACAAACACGAGAAGTCTTAGTTAAGTGGGTAGGCTACGTTGATCCTACGTGGGAACCCCTTAGCGAACTCCAACAAACTACAGCTCTGGACGCTTTTGAAAGTGCCTACGGCAACGTTCTTGAAAACGACGGACCTATACTACGCCCTCAGAGACTACGCTCACATCGATCTACAAGAGAGGGGGGGAGGGGATAATGTTAAGGGATGGAATCCTTCTCTCTAGCTTATCCATGACTGGATTTCCAATTGTTCTCTTGTTATTCTGCAAGCTGTCATGTTCTATTTTGCAAGCTGTCATGTTCTATTTCGCAAGCTGCCATGTTCTATTTCGCAAGCTGTCACGTTTCCATTTAAAGATACTTTCTAGAAGGATCTATTGTAAGAGGAGGATTATTTATACGAGCTATCCTTCCTGTATTTACACTTTCTTCTCTGTACTTAGATACTTTGAAATACAAGCAGTCTTCTCTCACTTGCGAAACACCTTTGAGGGTTGAACTCTTACACCCGCTGATTTTTCCCCATACAGAACTTTCACTCCAAGGCTACCGCAGGGTCTTCAACGCAGTCGACGAATGAGATGATTGGGGTTTTAAATCGTGCTCTATGATCTTCGACTTTAGTTGCTCCTTCAAAGATGGGCCAACTCATCTCTGTCTTAGCGACAAGGCACATGGCCCTCACCTCTGTCTTATTTCCGGATTTTTCTGTTATTCGAATCGTTCATACATATTGTAATGATTGTAGGGTCCTCTGTTCTACAATCGTTCAATTCTTTTTCAAGATATTTGGAGGTCATCATTGATCAATGGTACGACCCCCGCAGCTAGAATTGACGGCTTGCTTGTTTCTTCATCACAGCAATCGGATACTGACACCGTCGATATCTCAATTTTTGCTCGAAGATGATCGCCTCTCTGGTTTTCCTGGTACATTAACAGGAGCGACCTTGGTGGTGGGTGGATGGCGCTGCGCAGTATGGGGAAGTGGGTCTTCTACACTCTTGTTTTGGCCTCTCGGTACTCCCCTCCGTCAAATGAAGATTACAAGCGTTAAAAAGCGACAGGGACTTTTTATCAATCAGGTTGATCGAAATCCTGGGTTTTTACCCTGCTAGGCATAGTCCAAGGTTTAGCGTTATGATCTTCAGTTGACGAAGGGGAGTATTATTGGACGAGTTCTTCGATTACCATTCATGTATAAAGAGTGCTTGTCCCATCTTCCTTTAATGACCATGATCATTCTTCATTTTTCCTCCTTGATCTCTTGCCCCAATCACAACCTCGTTCGCAATCATCATGAAGTACCCACTCCTCTTCGCAAGTATCCTAGCCGAGGGAGCCCTCTCTTTCCCACTCGTGTCCTGAGATGCCAGGGCGTGGACAGCAGTCTCTTCGGCGGTGCTAGAAGAGCGAAACGCCAACAAACCACGAATGGCCCAGGCAGTGCTGCCACCTGCCCCTTCAACGCCAACCACGTTCCTGCTGTTGGCATTTCCGATAGGTACCCATATGGCGGTGCAAAGAATGGAAGTCAAGGAACAGGAAAAGGTACGTCTGTCTTACGGCTCTGATAATTGATCTTTTACTGATCACCAACAGGCGGCTACAAAGTCCCAGCCGATGGTGATACCGACCACCAGTTCATTGCGCTGGCCCAAACGTTTGTCTTGTCCTCTATCGAATATGGCAAACATGACTGACCCTAATAGGACATTCGAGGACCTTGCCCAGGACTCAATGCCGCCGCCAATCACGGATTTCTTTCTCGCGATGGTGTCGTGACATATAATGAGCTTGTCGACGCTCAGCAAAACGTTTACAACGTTGGTTACGATCTTGCCAATCTTCTAGCGCTCCTTGGTCTCACGCTCACTGATGGAGATCTTGTTACGGAGAAACTTTCCATTGGATGCGATGCTACAACTCGCACATCTGTTAACCCCGCATTGACTGGGTCTGAAACCGGCTTGGATGGTCACAAACAATTCGAGGCCGACTCATCTCTTACTCGAAATGACTATTTCACCCACAATGGTGACAATTATAACTTCAACGGCACGTTATATAGAATGATGCATGCCACAACTGGTGGCAACTATGACCGCGATGGCCTCTCTCTGTACCGCGCTCAACGATACAACCAATCTCTTGCTGAGAACCCGAACTTTTACTTCGACCACTTCCCTACTACTTTATGGGGCTGCTTCCTTCCTCTACGAGCTCATGCCATCCGGACCAAATTACACTCCAGACGAAGCGACCATTTCATCTTTCTTCGGTGCCGAGCAACAATCAGATGGCTCTTACACCTTCAACGGTCAAGAGAAGATCCCCGACAGATGGACCAACCGTGTCGCTCCTGTACGTATCTCCCAGCCCCTTTCCAATGCCCACCGTTCTGACAATTTACGTTTAGTACACAAACAACGACGTCACCGCCGAAATCTTGGCATGTACCTCGAGCACCCCGTCCTCTTCGGTGGCGCCACGGGCAACGGCGGTTTCGACCTGCTCAATTTCGGCGCTTTCATCCAAGATGGAAAAATTGGTCGCTGCGCCTAACACTGCTACGGCTAGTTGTCTTCTTTATCAACTTGCTGCGCAGAGTATTCCGTCTGGATTGAACGGGGTTATCACGCCGACTGTCGATGCGTTGAGTTTTGTGTTGACGAAGTTGGGACCGACGTTGACTAATCTGGGGTGTGCTTTGCCTTTGACTTGAGCACTGTGAGGAATATGATGGATGGTGGGAGTTCTTAGTGTACACTTTGCGTTTGGATTTGGATAGACTAGATGTACTTTTGGACCAGATTCAAAGCATTTAAGTGTACTGCCAATTCTTGTTCTTCAATGCATCATGCAACCCTCACATTCAACTGCCTCATGTGTGTGTATCTTCGTGGATTCGTGACTTTCGATGGTCTTTGCGATGGATGCTGAGCCGAACTGGCGAGTGAAATTAATGGAAGAGCTGGTCAACTGGACTAACAGACTTCGCAGTGGACGATGGAATCGTGAAGGAAGGATGAAAAATTGGTTCTTGAAGAGTTGGTGAAGAGTCGTCGAAGCGTCGTCGAAGCTGCTCAGGGCAAGGTAGCAAGCCAGCGGCTCGACCCACGAACCTTGCCTAGATCTCCCTATTCTAGGCGTGTCTTAGCAACTACATCAACAACTTTGGACTTTGACACACTTCCACCCTCGTTGGACAATACGTGTCTCTTCACTGATTGCATTCCCTTCCTCCTACTAAAGGCACAGTTGTGTATGCTTCCACACAGCTCTCCATCATCCACTACGACAATCTCTACCGAGTTTTTTCAACACCGAAAACTCGTTCACGCTCTCCATCGGATGATCAGAGTTCTAATGCAGTAGCAACGACCATGAGCACAAGTGTTGATCAACTATGCGTCTGTAATATTCAGGTCGCTGACATATTCCGATTGTATATTAAATTACCGCGCAAAACGAACTGTTCCCTACTCCTAACGTTACCAAAACTTATCATGAGAATTAATATTATTTTACCACGATCCTTGAAAATATGAATTCTAACTATATACCTCTTAAAATATCCAAACCGTATAATGTACACCACTCAGCCCGATCATATAACTTCTATCCATTTAGCTTCGTATTCTTCTTCCAATATTTTGTAGATTAACCTGCCTTTTATAATTTCCCATATCCTCGCGAGAAGTTGGGAGGTGTGCCTTTCCTGCTTCTTCTTTTAGATATTAAGGATTGTTCGGGACTGAGAGGGCGTTGGGATGGGATTGTATTCAGTCGGCGGGATGAACGGATTAGTTATTACGGATATGGGGAAGAACCAGCAAAAAAACGGTCCATCGGGACAACTAGATTTACTTTTTCTCGCCACCCGGGGAAATAGCGATGGATGGCGGAATTTCTATCACTGGCAGCTTCGTCTTCATGATGTGAGTAGATTGCGTATTACAAAAGGCCAGATTGAACATTTCAATATCATCTCATAAAGCCTGACTCAGCTCTTTCAATCTAGATGATTTCCATGGCCAGGAAAATGTCTCAACGTCCTATTAGCGGTCTCCAGCTCTTGCCGTCTTCGTCCTCGCTGACCACAACCACCAACAATTCACTTAAAATCATCGATCAAGTCCTCTTACATCCAGTTAAATCCGTCAACTCTTTTGGACAAGCCACCTCATACCAATCTACAGTCGGATTCCCACATTCTCATACCAGTCGAATCGCAAATAACAGCCATCTCTCCAAGAGGGTGGCAGTTGATCACACATCTCCCTCCTCTTGAACCCACCATACTGGTCTCCCATGTCGATTTTACCCCACTGCTGTTCACAAGCGTGGTTGCCGAAGAGTCCGACGCCGCCGCCGGGAATCATGATGTCGAATTGGTTGTCGATGAGGTCGGTGCCGGTGTTTGTTGCTTGAACGATCATGGTTTTGCCGGCGAGGGCGGTGGAGGTGAATTTTAGGTGTAGCATGAGCAGCTTTGTGGGAAGTTAGCACGTGTACTTTCTTCATAAATTGAGCAGAGATAAAATCACCAAGTGTCCCACTGATTCTTCCATCCTACCTTGACGGCAGCGAATCCGTAAGCGAGTTGGTCGCTGACGGCCCATGGAGAGGTAATTACGACATGTAAAGGCATCACCCCAGACAGCTTCTTCGGTGGGTATGTTGGGACGCTGGTTTGGGGCGTAGACGCAGGAGTTCTGTGTGCTGTTTTCGGACAGCCATTTGTCGTTCACGCCGCAGACGCGGACGGGGTTTGTAACTGGGGCTATGTTTGGCCAGGCGCAGGAGGGCTGGGGCGTGTTAGTTGAGCAGTTGTCACTGGAGCTACGAATCTACCATGCAGCAGTCCCAGTAGTGAGTCGAGGTGCCGGGGGCCGCGGTGACAGTAAGTGTCAGGAGAGCTATGAGTAGGAGGGTGTTAAGGGATGGAATCCTTCTCTCTAGCTTATCCATGACTGGATTTCCAATTGTTCTCTTGTTATTCTGCAAGCTGTCATGTTCTATTTTGCAAGCTGTCATGTTCTATTTTGCAAGCTGTCATGTTCTATTTCGCAAGCTGCCATGTTCTATTTTGCAAGCTGTCACGTTTCCATTTAAAGATACTTTCTAGAAGGATCTATTGTAAGAGGAGGATTATATATACTAGCTATCCTTCCTGTACTTACACTTTCTTCTCTGTACTGAGATACTTGAAATATAAGCTGTCTTCCCTCACTTGCGAAACACCTTTGAGGGTTGAACTCTTACATTATCTAAGTACCTCAGTCTTACAAAGGAAGAAAGGCTCACAGAGAGCAAGCTCCAAAAAGGAATTTCAAGAAGAGGACACTTGTCCTAATCCAAGAAGCGAGGGCCAACCTCAAGGGCCAAACAGAAAGGAATTTCAAGAAGAGGACACTTGTCCTAACTCAAGAAGCAAGGGCCAACCTCAAAGGCCAACTTCAAGGGCCAACCTCAAGGGCCAAACAAAAAGGGAATTCAAGAGAATTTAAGCTGAGATTTTCTAGAAGGTGCTAGAATCTCCAAGAAGCAAGGGCCAACCGAAAGGGCCAATCCAAAAAGGGAATTCAAGAGAATTCAAACTGAGATTTTCTAGAACGTGCTGGAATCTCCAAGAAGCAAGGGCAGGTCATCCTAAGACAGCGTAGTCTTAGGAGTTGAAGCTGTAATAAGCTGAGGAAAGAAAGAGCTAGGAAGAGAGATTTAATACACTTGGCCTTCACAGTCCCTGGGAGCTCTGTCCTTAGTAATAAGGATTGCAGAGCGGACTATAGTGTAAAAATCCTTCTGGGATTCTATAGTCACCTTCCTATACTAATAGGCATTGACTCTATACTGCCTAGCAAATCTCTAGAGTAGAGCCTAGGAGTGTGTATAGTAGTGCTCTCTATTATCTCTCATAGGTAAAAATATGGAAGGAGAAGATCAGGAACAAAGAGTTCCTCAAGAACCCCAAGCCCTACAAGAAGCTATGGCAGCATTACAACATCAACTAGCCATTCAGAACGATGCTATTACGCGTATTCTTACAATCTTGCCTAACACTACTCGCTCTGAGAACGTAGTAGAAGGACAAGAGACTAAGAATTCACAAAAAGACAGAATACATAGGAAGAAAGCTGTACTTCCTAAGCTCCAAGAATTTGATGGCAAGCGTTCTGAATGGGCTCAGTGGTTTCAACAAGCAAGGATGAAGTTGGAGATAGACGCAGAGTCTATAGGGGATAGTAGGAACCAATTTGCCTACATCTTCTCCTCTCTACGAGGCTCCGCAGCTCAGGCTACTCTGGCCTACGTAAAGACAGCTCCAGAGGAAGATAAAACGGGACAGAAATTGTTACAGTATATGGACAACTTCTATGGCGATCCAGTACAACAACAAAGAGCTACTGTAAGCCTGTCCACAATCAAACAAAAAGAGAAAGAACCCTTCTTCTCTTTTCTTCCCCGTTTTGAAACCACTCTTGCTAATGCTGGAGGAATGACTTGGCCTGACGCTGTTAAAATTGCATTTCTACACAAAGCAATAAATCAAGAGCTGCGAAACCAGAGAATAGGCCAATCTCAGAGTACCTCCTACCAGCAGTTTGTGTCCGATCTTTTGAATACAAGTATGCAAATCACTACAGCAAAGATGCTCTCTTCCTCAGAAGATAAGTTACGATTCAGAGATAAAGAGAAGTCTTTTAAAGATCTGAACGCTATGGACTAGGAGCCTACACGCGTAAACAAGTTAAAAATTTCGTCTAAAGCCTATGAATATAGGAAGGCAAATAACCTCTGCTTACGCTGTGGGAAGGCCGGCCATAGAATGAAAGACTGCTGGTTGGATACAGAGGTAGAAAGAGTCACGCAACTTGGTTCAAAAAGGGCCAAAGGAACCACTGAGGAGAATGAAGAAGTTGAAGAAGAGGACTACTCGGAAAAAGAGTAGCCTCTATCCAAAGTCGTGGATGGAGGCGTAGAGTAGATAGAGCAAAATTGTCAAAGGAGTCAATTGAGAGAGTAAATAGTATTTTGAATTCGAACAAAGACACTGATTCACACCGTTCTCGGATAGAAAAAGAATGGGAGCAGTTCAGACCCAAGATGCTCTCCCGCCTTTTCTACACAAATACTATAGTGAACGATATATACTCTCTTAAAACTCTCCTTGATAATGGATCTAGCTGCTACGCATCAATAAACGAGGAGAAAGCTTCGCAGATGGACCTTGAAGTACTCCCTATTAGTCCGCGTACTATAGGTGGAGTTCTTAAGGAAGAAGGACAGACCCAAGTGACAAAAATTGCGAAGTTGAACCTAGATTTAGGGGGACTTATATGCAACGCTTTTGCTTATATAGTCCCGGGACAATTTGAGGATCTTCTACTAGGCAGGCCTTTTCTCAAGGACACCAAAGCCGTTATCAATGAATCTAAAGGTACTCTTACCTTTGCAAACGGGATTAGCATTCGCGATGCTAAATTTGAAGACAAACTTGATATACAACAAGTAGCGCCCGTAAGATTCCACCGCCTTGTCACTTCTACACTTGAGAAAATCAAAGACGCGTCTAGAGTATTTGCTGTTACTCTTCGAGATATTGATATTGCCTTGAAGCCGAAAGTCCCTTTGACAACAGAGCAAATACTGGAATTGCTACCTAAGAGGTTTCATAAGTACGCTGCTGTCTTTGATCCTAAAAGGGCCGAGAGACTACCACCGCATCGCCCTGGGATTGATCACGAAATACCTATAGAAGAAGGAAAACCACTTCCTTGGGGACCTCTATATGGTATGGGTCGAGAACAACTCCTTGTTTTGCGAAGGACTCTTACAGAGCTACTAGATAAAGGCTTTATCCGAGAGAGTAAATCAGTTGCTGCGTCTCCAGTTCTCTTTGTGAAGAAACCAGGAGGGGGCTTACGCTTTTGCGTAGACTACCGAGCCTTAAACGCAATTACTCGAAAGGATAGGTACCCGCTACCGTTAGTAAAAGAGACTTTACTAACCTTAGCTCGTGCTAAGTATCTTAGTAAGCTTGATGTAAATGCTGCCTTCCACAAGATTCGAATCGCAACGGGAGATGAGTTCAAAACTGCCTTTCGAACTAGATATGGTCTATTTGAATGGCTAGTTACTCCCTTTGGCTTAACCGGTGCACCTGCGTCTTTTCAACGGTATATAAACTATATCCTTCGACGATACCTAGACGAGTTCTGCTCAGCTTATCTAGACGATATAGTAATATACTCTTCAAAGAACCTTAAAGACCATGAAGAAAAGACTGAAAAGATACTTCAAAGCTGCCTTAACGCTGGGTTATACCTTGATATTCGGAAGTGCGAGTTTAATACCAAACGAGTCAAGTATCTAGGCTTCGTTATAGATACTGAAACGGGCCTACACATGGATCCGGAGAAGATCAAAGCAATTAAAGAATGGGAACGTCCTACTACTCTACGAGGAGTACGTGGCTTCCTAGGCTTTACAAACTTCTACCGTGACTTTGTAAAAGATAACTCAACAATAAGGGAGCCTCTGGTTCGCCTTACAAAGAAGAATACTCCATTTTTATGGGGAAAGGAGCAAGAAGAATCTTTTCAAAAACTTAAGGCAGAGTTTTGCAAAGAACCTGTCCTGTCTGCACTTGATGAAGATAAGCCTACGCGAGTAGAACCTGATGCTTCAGGCTGGGCTTCCGGAGCAGTACTTAGTCAAAAAGATGAGCTAGGTAACTGGAAACCATGTGCTTTCTTCTCTACTAAGCACTTGCCAGCCGAATGCAATTATGATATCCACGACAAAGAACTTATGGCTATAGTCAAAGCTCTAGTCCATTGGACTAGCGAGCTACTAAGCCTAAGTAAGCCATTCATTATCCTCACAGATCACAAGAACCTTGAGAAGTTTATGGTAAAAAGGGAACTAAATGAAAGGCAAATGAGATGGGCGCAGATACTAGCTAAGTTTAACTTCAAACTAGGCTATCGCCCAGGCTCTGAATCTGTAGTTCCAGACGCCTTAACTCGAAGGGATCAAGATCTCCCAAAGGATATTCAAGACCCAAGAATCGTTGAAAGAACTAGAACGTTATTACCTCCAAAGCTTTGGATTAACGTTCTAGAGGATAAGACTCCTGCAAGAGAAGAAGCTGCCCAAGAAAATGCTCAAGAAGTAGACAAAGAACCTATCCCCTTTATACAAAATCCCTTTCTCTCAGGTGATCTAAGGGATAGATGGGAAACTGCACTCGAAGGAGATCTAGACTACAGACGTATTTTCCAAAGCGTTCTAAAGCAAGATAGGCAGTTCCCATCTAAGCTAAAGGTTCCTACTTCTATAGGAGATTGTAAAGTCGAAAACAACCAGCTCTACTATAGAGACCGAATCTGGTTGCCCTCCTACGAGCCTCTCTTAACAGGAGTAATTCAAGAAATACACGATTCAGTCCTATCAGGGCATCCTGGACGAGAAGCTACTATTGCTATTCTCTCCAGACAGTTCTACTGGCCGGGATTTGCTCAAGATATACGTCAGTTTATACGCAATTGTGACGTCTGCGGAAGAACTTCAGTCTGGCGAGACAAAAAGAAAGGTTTACTTAAACCTCTTCCTGTCCCTAGCCGTATCTGGCAAGATATTTCAGTAGACTTCATAGTCGAATTACCAGAGAGCCAAAGATGCACAAGACTCTGCGTTATTACTGACCGCTTGGGTAAAGGAACTATCCTGTTCCCAGTGCCTAAAGAACAGTTTGGAGCTGAAGGATTTGCAAAACTATTTATGCAGAACTACGTAAGATTACACTGGCTTCCTAGATCTCTAGTCTCAGATAGGGACACGCAATTTGTTAATGCTTTCTGGAAAGAAGTTTGTCACCTTCTTAAGATAGAGAGAAGACTCTCTACAGCGTATCACCCTGAGACTGATGGATCTACGGAAAGAAGAAATCAAGAAGTTGAAGCCTATCTACGTAAGTTCTGTACATTTAGTCAGGACGACTGGGTTGAGCTCCTGCCTATTGCTCAAATATGCCTCGATAATAGACCAAACCAAGCTACGGGCCTATCGCCTTTCTTCTTAACCCACGGTTATAACATTGAGCATATAGGAACTGTTGAAGCTCCCCAGAAAACCCCTGAGAATCCAAAAGAAAAAGCACAAGATCTTGTAGCAAAATTGAAGGACGCACAAGAATGGGCAGAAACGTCAATGGTATCAGCTCAGCAACAGCAAGAATACTACTCTAATAGAGATCGTGCTCCGGCTGACTCTTTTAAAGTGGGAGACAAAGTCTGGCTCAACCTAAAGAACGTAAAAACCCTACGTCCTTGTAAGAAACTAGACTGGATTCATGGGAAGTATACAGTTACACGAGTTATCAACTCAATGTCTTACGAGCTTGATACACCCAGAGGAATCCACAACCGATTTCATACGTCTTTACTTAGGAGAGCTGGCACAGATCCCCTACCTTCACAAATACAAGATAATACACAGCCGCCTCCTATAGTAACTGAACAAGGAGACGAGGAATACGGTATCGAGGCTATTCTAGCCGCAAGATGGCGCCGGCGAGGTCGACAACAAACACGAGAAGTCTTAGTTAAGTGGGTAGGCTACGTTGATCCTACGTGGGAACCCCTTAGCGAACTCCAACAAACTACAGCTCTGGACGCTTTTGAAAGTGCCTACGGCAACGTTCTTGAAAACGACGGACCTATACTACGCCCTCAGAGACTACGCTCACATCGATCTACAAGAGAGGGGGGGAGGGGATAATGTTAAGGGATGGAATCCTTCTCTCTAGCTTATCCATGACTGGATTTCCAATTGTTCTCTTGTTATTCTGCAAGCCGTCATGTTCTATTTTGCAAGCTGTCATGTTCTATTTTGCAAGCTGTCATGTTCTATTTCGCAAGCTGCCATGTTCTATTTTGCAAGCTGTCACGTTTCCATTTAAAGATACTTTCTAGAAGGATCTATTGTAAGAGGAGGATTATATATACTAGCTATCCTTCCTGTACTTACACTTTCTTCTCTGTACTTAGATACTTGAAATATAAGCTGTCTTCCCTCACTTGCGAAACACCTTTGAGGGTTGAACTCTTACACCAACAAACTACAGCTCTGGACGCTTTTGAAAGTGCCTACGGCAACGTTCTTGAAAACGACGGACCTATACTACGCCCTCAGAGACTACGCTCACATCGATCTACAAGAGAGGGGGGGAGGGGATAATGTTAAGGGATGGAATCCTTCTCTCTAGCTTATCCATGACTGGATTTCCAATTGTTCTCTTGTTATTCTGCAAGCTGTCATGTTCTATTTTGCAAGCTGTCATGTTCTATTTTGCAAGCTGTCATGTTCTATTTCGCAAGCTGCCATGTTCTATTTTGCAAGCTGTCACGTTTCTATTTAAAGATACTTTCTAGAAGGATCTATTGTAAGAGGAGGATTATATATACTAGCTATCCTTCCTGTACTTACACTTTCTTCTCTGTACTTAGATACTTTGAAATACAAGCAGTCTTCTCTCACTTGCGAAACACCTTTGAGGGTTGAACTCTTACAGAGGGTTGTGTTGGACGTGGCGTTGAAAGGCTTGGTGAAAGCCATGGTGGAGGTGAAATTTGTTGTTGTTGTTGGTGAGTGAGTGAAAGTGTATGGATTAAATCAGAACGGCTGGCTTTAAGGGTTGACATGACAATAGTCTCACGACGTCATTCTCAATTTCTTTGAAGACAGATTCATTCATTTCGTTGGAATATCTTGGTTCCTCGTCAGTCCTCACCATTAGATTTACATCTCTCTTCGAATCCTCCGTTACTCACGCACAAGGCATCCGAGTCTTGTATAACAAAGGGGATAATTTTCACTTACAGTGCGAATCATCCATCCACAGATTACCTGGCGCTGGGAACTTGTCAAAGCCTAATTTCGAGTAACAACTCAACTCTTAGCTCTGGATTGGCCTTCCACAAGGAACTCAACGACGGATATCGAGTGCTACGGAGAATACTTGCAGAAGTGCCGCCAGATCACTCGCAATGGTCATATGCAAGATTTAGTGCTCCCAATGGTCGAGTTGCACGAGTACAGCTTCATCAATCCGGCTCCCGTCTGTACCACATAGCGAGTTTAAGACAAATCAGGAGATTCGCAGAGTCTTGATTACATCCCCGTAGTGAGCACAATTATCAGCACAATGACGAGAAGAAGCTTCGGCTCAAGTATCCGTTTCGAATTCTTCCCGGAAGTGAGACCTGAATCCGAGATTTTTGGGAACACCCGCGAACCTATCGGAGCGAAAAGGAGATTGCAACCGATATGAGAGTCCCACAAGACCAGTCACCATCATATTCAAGGAGAACCATCGAGGTCTGATGGGAGCAATGGAGGTCTTGATGGTGACAGGCTTTGTTGTTGTTTGCTTGGCGAGACGCGTCGTGGGAAATGGGTTGTTATTGTCTAAAAGTCTTGGCAGGGCTAACCTGATTGAGATATCAAATTCCCATCAACGCCGGCATTTCTTTTATCGACGACAACAGTCGGCTCTGCAACCCTATCTTCCCGAATCGATGAAGATATCAATGCAAAAGCTACTGCTATAATTTTCAAGCCGGTGAAGATTGGATTGCAAAGCTGGTTGTTGTAGCCGTCTATCTCAATTCATACTGCGCGATGGACGGCCGGAGGCAAGTCCAGGGCCTGTTGATAATCCAGCGCTGACATGCTCACAGAGAAGTATTGAACCAAATGAATTTTTTGACATTAATTTTGATGAAATAAGGGCTGTGAAAGAAAGTGTTCATTGAAGACTTAGAAACAGTTTGTGGAGGGAAGAAAAGATTGAATGGCTTGCTTTCCTAAGTGATGGCATAAAGCCTGACTATATACACATAACTGTAGAAACTTCTAGAAGTGTCAAAAGATTTGCTCGACTGCTACTAATTCAAGTCCCAAGAACGCCAGATTCTCGACCAATCATTCTGTTTGAGGGAAAGACAACCTTGGCTCGCCGGCCTTCATTGAAACAACCGGCTCTTCAATTGACCTCCTAAATGCTCTGAATGTGTCAAAAAGTCGCCATCATTCTTAAATTCTATTATCATCCAACGAGGTCAGTACTCCTCCTCTCCCAAAACGCCCAACAAGCTCACCATGTTATCAAATCAGATCGTCAAATCGACGCCTAGTTGCGATCGCGCATAATCCACTCCTCGAAATCCGCATCCACTTCAGCCTGGGCCTCAGTCTCCCTCACGTTCTCCTCATCATCGTTCTCGTGGTCGGAATCGAGCTCGGCAGCGTCGATGTAATCCTGGCCGTTGAGGATATCCTCCTCGTCTTGTTGAAACATCTTGATGTATGGGATGTTGATCACCACGCCAAGCGCACATGTTTGATATATATGATCTACAAGTGGCTGTACACACTCACTTCTTGACACTTCTCGAATCTTCTGCATCTTATGTATATAGTTATGTCTTATTTCTCAGTTTAGGAGAATGAACTATTCAATCTTTGTGATCCCTCTGCAAGCTGTTTCTCAAGTGTCCAATGAATACTTGGCCTGCACCATCATATTTCATCACGTCTTCGGACTCGGACTCAGTGTGCTCACCAGTCTCAGACTTGGAGTCCCAGTTGCCGACAATGTCAGCTTGAACGGCAAGACTATGGGTGTCTTCGAGAGCTTCGGGCTCGGACTCGTAATCGTCTTCGACGCTGTTCTTGGGGAGACGAGCCATGCTCTTGCCAAATGGAATGAATGGGACCTTGGTCTGGCCATGACGACGGAGTGGGTCAGCCGCTATACCAGCCTGTTTCTTCACAGAGATCTTCTCCTGTCCATCGATTTGAGCAGCAATTCGATCCTTCAGATCATCGTACTTCTCAACAAAAATTATCGCGGACATAATCAATATTATCCTTGGTGTGTTGGACATCGCGAACAATGATACCAGCCACAAAATCGAGAGCCGAGTTGATCTTCTCAACACCACGGATCAGGGGCTGAACAACGGGAGTGACGTTGCGATCGCGCTGGTCCTTCAAAGCTGGGGTGTTGAACATGATCACACCGATCAAAGCGATGAAGTTGAGGACCAAGAGTGCGGCGATGATAAGTTGAATGTTCTGGCTCAAGCGGACGTTGACATTGGTACGACGAGCTTCGAGGACGATCGTCTCCACGGCAGCGTTCCGCCATGCCTCGGCGTGGGCCTGGGCGGCACGGGCGCTGGCTTGGGCAGCGTGGGCGGTCGCGCTAGCTGTTATGCGAGCGAGCTTCTGGGCTTTGAGGTTGCGGATGAAGGAAGGCTCGTAGTTTGCATTATCTCCCGCGAATTGGTCGAACAAGGCGGTGAGGCTTGCGCGTAAAGACATCTTGATTTAGGTTTGTGGTTTTGAGGTTTTCTGTTGTTTTGTTTAGTGTTTGAAAATATGGTTGAGGCGTGGTTTGTGGGCGGTAGAAGCTGGAGTTGTAGTGAGTTGATGGAGAAGAATGAGACTGGGGGTTGGGAAGGTGATATAAATACGTCCGAGATTGTGTTGATTGTCATTCCAAAAGGAAAGAGAACACACTCCTTTAGGCACCAGGCTCGTGCTGACATGGCTTTGTTAATGGTTGTTGAACAAAGCACCTGGGCACGAATGTAATAAGTCAAACCCCAAAATTTAAACACTATCTCCCAAGCTCTTTGTACCTGCTGTGACTCTCCTCATCCCACGGCAAAGTCCGTTTTTACTTATATCGTCCTCCCAACAACCCTCCGAAATTCTTACAGAGCCCAGTCGCAGATCCAATCCAAAGGTATTTTTACAATCGCCAGCTAGATTCTAGTTCATCGACGTCTCAATTTCTCATACGAATAGCGCCGACATGGACGGCTCATCTCGTGAGTTAGGCGGTTTACCAGACTTGGATCTAGATAATCATGACCTGGACTCCAAAAATGCCGTCATGAATCAGGCCACCGAAGACAATCATGGGAAAGATGCGCTAGAAATCCTTGCCACCAATTCTCGAATCGAAAAACAAACTATCATAACACTACTCACCGACTCTTCGCCCTGTGTTGGCTCCACGCACAATTTGGGCTTTCAAGTTTCGGGCGACGATATAAAGACTATGTATATTGCAATGCTGGTAGCAGGGAAATGGTGCCCCTTGATCTTGATGAGTCTTCAGCGACAGCCTGTCTATACTATTTCAACAGCCAGTATCAGGACATGCGCAAAATTTCTGCCCTGCAGACGTCGAGAATTAGCTAGACTCGCGATATGACGATTGGAAATATGAGACTGGCCCTAGACTTCCCTTAACGCGATCCCAGCGGGCTTACGATCGTACTAGTTTCTTTCATCATTCGTGACAGGGAAGGTGTCCCGAGTAGCTTCGATGGATATTTACTTAAGCACATATTCATTAGGTATCTTTCGGGGAAGAAGGACGTGATGGAGCTGGATTCTTACCTTTCTTATCCAGCAGGTTATGCTCTTATCACGTACCAGTCCTCATTGGAAATCCGTGCTTGTCAATTAGCGAATAAAAAGCTGGACTTGTGTAAAACACTTCGTAGTCAGGCGAACTTTTTTTATTATACTGTAGTTAGTCTTCACTAGACAAAGAATAGTAAGGCTATTAAGTAGAAGATCGCTACCTAGAAGTCATTTGTTAAGAAACGCACTACCTTGTTAGCGGCAGCGCAAGGTTGTAACGATGACGAGGATATAGATCGAGTATTTTAGAAGCTCGAAGCCGAAAAGCGGGCGTTGGGGTTAATGGAGGAAGCGAAGCTAGGGGTGGTTTTGCAAGCCAAAACCCCGGAGTTTCTGCGCTCTTGCACGGATAAGATGGGCTATGAAGACTTGGATTGTTCCCGTGATGGGATCGAGATGGAAATGAAGAAAGTGAGGGAATTGCTTGAGATTTAGGGAGGACTACTTCGCGATGTGATGACTAGATTTGAAACTGAGGGGCTTCATATTAGGATGTTTCTGGAGGAGGAAAGATGGTATTTCCGAGTCGAGCTATGGAATTCCCGTCGAATATAGCGAGATGAGGCTCCGAATGGCCTACTTCGAATTGACGATTGAGGGAGAAAATTTATTAATTTTTGATACACCTTAGGACTAGGTAGGAATATTGGTAGAAAGAAGCGTCTTTTATCCTAAAGACTAATCCACTCTCAAAAACTATCAGCTGCAAAACTCATGAGATACTACATATACCCTCCCAAAATCCCAACTCCCATCATCTCAATAATAAACTCCTCAAAAACCCACCCTACCCCAGTTTTCCTTAGCCTTTCCCAAAAAGAGTAAACTATAGACCCCCTCCCCCTCCAACGCCTACCTATCCCCTTACAACTTCAACCCTTCAAACTCCCAAACCACCCACCTCACCCCTCTTCCCAGCCTCCCTAGCCAGAGGAATCAACTAACTGCTTCAAGTTAATAGCTCAAATCTGCATATACACTCTCCCTACCAAGCCCCATCATCTCCAACACCCCCATCGCATCTTCCTTCGAAACAATACTCCTCTCAGCAATCCTCTCATGGATTCCGCGACGGACAATTCCTGTAAGAGTTCAACCCTCAAAGGTGTTTCGCAAGTGAGAGAAGACTGCTTGTAGAATAACAAGAGAACAATTGGAAATCCAGTCATGGATAAGCTAGAGAGAAGGATTCCATCCCTTAACATTATCCCCTCCCCCCCTCTCTTGTAGATCGATGTGAGCGTAGTCTCTGAGGGCGTAGTATAGGTCCGTCGTTTTCAAGAACGTTGCCGTAGGCACTTTCAAAAGCGTCCAGAGCTGTAGTTTGTTGGAGTTCGCTAAGGGGTTCCCACGTAGGATCAACGTAGCCTACCCACTTAACTAAGACTTCTCGTGTTTGTTGTCGACCTCGCCGGCGCCATCTTGCGGCTAGAATAGCCTCGATACCGTATTCCTCGTCTCCTTGTTCAGTTACTATAGGAGGCGGCTGTGTATTATCTTGTATTTGTGAAGGTAGGGGATCTGTGCCAGCTCTCCTAAGTAAAGACGTATGAAATCGGTTGTGGATTCCTCTGGGTGTATCAAGCTCGTAAGACATTGAGTTGATAACTCGTGTAACTGTATACTTCCCATGAATCCAGTCTAGTTTCTTACAAGGACGTAGGGTTTTTACGTTCTTTAGGTTGAGCCAGACTTTGTCTCCCACTTTAAAAGAGTCAGCCGGAGCACGATCTCTATTAGAGTAGTATTCTTGCTGTTGCTGAGCTGATACCATTGACGTTTCTGCCCATTCTTGTGCGTCCTTCAATTTTGCTACAAGATCTTGTGCTTTTTCTTTTGGATTCTCAGGGGTTTTCTGGGGAGCTTCAACAGTTCCTATATGCTCAATGTTATAACCGTGGGTTAAGAAGAAAGGCGATAGGCCCGTAGCTTGGTTTGGTCTATTATCGAGGCATATTTGAGCAATAGGCAGGAGCTCAACCCAGTCGTCCTGACTAAATGTACAGAACTTACGTAGATAGGCTTCAACTTCTTGATTTCTTCTTTCCGTAGATCCATCAGTCTCAGGGTGATACGCTGTAGAGAGTCTTCTCTCTATCTTAAGAAGGTGACAAACTTCTTTCCAGAAAGCATTAACAAATTGCGTGTCCCTATCTGAGACTAGAGATCTAGGAAGCCAGTGTAATCTTACGTAGTTCTGCATAAATAGTTTTGCAAATCCTTCAGCTCCAAACTGTTCTTTAGGCACTGGGAACAGGATAGTTCCTTTACCCAAGCGGTCAGTAATAACGCAGAGTCTTGTGCATCTTTGGCTCTCTGGTAATTCGACTATGAAGTCTACTGAAATATCTTGCCAGATACGGCTAGGGACAGGAAGAGGTTTAAGTAAACCTTTCTTTTTGTCTCGCCAGACTGAAGTTCTTCCGCAGACGTCACAATTGCGTATAAACTGACGTATATCTTGAGCAAATCCCGGCCAGTAGAACTGTCTGGAGAGAATAGCAATAGTAGCTTCTCGTCCAGGATGCCCTGATAGGACTGAATCGTGTATTTCTTGAATTACTCCTGTTAAGAGAGGCTCGTAGGAGGGCAACCAGATTCGGTCTCTATAGTAGAGCTGGTTGTTTTCGACTTTACAATCTCCTATAGAAGTAGGAACCTTTAGCTTAGATGGGAACTGCCTATCTTGCTTTAGAACGCTTTGGAAAATACGTCTGTAGTCTAGATCTCCTTCGAGTGCAGTTTCCCATCTATCCCTTAGATCACCTGAGAGAAAGGGATTTTGTATAAAGGGGATAGGTTCTTTGTCTACTTCTTGAGCATTTTCTTGGGCAGCTTCTTCTCTTGCAGGAGTCTTATCCTCTAGAACGTTAATCCAAAGCTTTGGAGGTAATAACGTTCTAGTTCTTTCAACGATTCTTGGGTCTTGAATATCCTTTGGGAGATCTTGATCCCTTCGAGTTAAGGCGTCTGGAACTACAGATTCAGAGCCTGGGCGATAGCCTAGTTTGAAGTTAAACTTAGCTAGTATCTGCGCCCATCTCATTTGCCTTTCATTTAGTTCCCTTTTTACCATAAACTTCTCAAGGTTCTTGTGATCTGTGAGGATAATGAATGGCTTACTTAGGCTTAGTAGCTCGCTAGTCCAATGGACTAGAGCTTTGACTATAGCCATAAGTTCTTTGTCGTGGATATCATAATTGCATTCGGCTGGCAAGTGCTTAGTAGAGAAGAAAGCACATGGTTTCCAGTTACCTAGCTCATCTTTTTGACTAAGTACTGCTCCGGAAGCCCAGCCTGAAGCATCAGGTTCTACTCGCGTAGGCTTATCTTCATCAAGTGCAGACAGGACAGGTTCTTTGCAAAACTCTGCCTTAAGTTTTTGAAAAGATTCTTCTTGCTCCTTTCCCCATAAAAATGGAGTATTCTTCTTTGTAAGGCGAACCAGAGGCTCCCTTATTGTTGAGTTATCTTTTACAAAGTCACGGTAGAAGTTTGTAAAGCCTAGGAAGCCACGTACTCCTCGTAGAGTAGTAGGACGTTCCCATTCTTTAATTGCTTTGATCTTCTCCGGATCCATGTGTAGGCCCGTTTCAGTATCTATAACGAAGCCTAGATACTTGACTCGTTTGGTATTAAACTCGCACTTCCGAATATCAAGGTATAACCCAGCGTTAAGGCAGCTTTGAAGTATCTTTTCAGTCTTTTCTTCATGGTCTTTAAGGTTCTTTGAAGAGTATATTACTATATCGTCTAGATAAGCTGAGCAGAACTCGTCTAGGTATCGTCGAAGGATATAGTTTATATACCGTTGAAAAGACGCAGGTGCACCGGTTAAGCCAAAGGGAGTAACTAGCCATTCAAATAGACCATATCTAGTTCGAAAGGCAGTTTTGAACTCATCTCCCGTTGCGATTCGAATCTTGTGGAAGGCAGCATTTACATCAAGCTTACTAAGATACTTAGCACGAGCTAAGGTTAGTAAAGTCTCTTTTACTAACGGTAGCGGGTACCTATCCTTTCGAGTAATTGCGTTTAAGGCTCGGTAGTCTACGCAAAAGCGTAAGCCCCCTCCTGGTTTCTTCACAAAGAGAACTGGAGACGCAGCAACTGATTTACTCTCTCGGATAAAGCCTTTATCTAGTAGCTCTGTAAGAGTCCTTCGCAAAACAAGGAGTTGTTCTCGACCCATACCATATAGAGGTCCCCAAGGAAGTGGTTTTCCTTCTTCTATAGGTATTTCGTGATCAATCCCAGGGCGATGCGGTGGTAGTCTCTCGGCCCTTTTAGGATCAAAGACAGCAGCGTACTTATGAAACCTCTTAGGTAGCAATTCCAGTATTTGCTCTGTTGTCAAAGGGACTTTCGGCTTCAAGGCAATATCAATATCTCGAAGAGTAACAGCAAATACTCTAGACGCGTCTTTGATTTTCTCAAGTGTAGAAGTGACAAGGCGGTGGAATCTTACGGGCGCTACTTGTTGTATATCAAGTTTGTCTTCAAATTTAGCATCGCGAATGCTAATCCCGTTTGCAAAGGTAAGAGTACCTTTAGATTCATTGATAACGGCTTTGGTGTCCTTGAGAAAAGGCCTGCCTAGTAGAAGATCCTCAAATTGTCCCGGGACTATATAAGCAAAAGCGTTGCATATAAGTCCCCCTAAATCTAGGTTCAACTTCGCAATTTTTGTCACTTGGGTCTGTCCTTCTTCCTTAAGAACTCCACCTATAGTACGCGGACTAATAGGGAGTACTTCAAGGTCCATCTGCGAAGCTTTCTCCTCGTTTATTGATGCGTAGCAGCTAGATCCATTATCAAGGAGAGTTTTAAGAGAGTATATATCGTTCACTATAGTATTTGTGTAGAAAAGGCGGGAGAGCATCTTGGGTCTGAACTGCTCCCATTCTTTTTCTATCCGAGAACGGTGTGAATCAGTGTCTTTGTTCGAATTCAAAATACTATTTACTCTCTCAATTGACTCCTTTGACAATTTTGCTCTATCTACTCTACGCCTCCATCCACGACTTTGGATAGAGGCTACTCTTTTTCCGAGTAGTCCTCTTCTTCAACTTCTTCATTCTCCTCAGTGGTTCCTTTGGCCCTTTTTGAACCAAGTTGCGTGACTCTTTCTACCTCTGTATCCAACCAGCAGTCTTTCATTCTATGGCCGGCCTTCCCACAGCGTAAGCAGAGGTTATTTGCCTTCCTATATTCATAGGCTTTAGACGAAATTTTTAACTTGTTTACGCGTGTAGGCTCCTAGTCCATAGCGTTCAGATCTTTAAAAGACTTCTCTTTATCTCTGAATCGTAACTTATCTTCTGAGGAAGAGAGCATCTTTGCTGTAGTGATTTGCATACTTGTATTCAAAAGATCGGACACAAACTGCTGGTAGGAGGTACTCTGAGATTGGCCTATTCTCTGGTTTCGCAGCTCTTGATTTATTGCTTTGTGTAGAAATGCAATTTTAACAGCGTCAGGCCAAGTCATTCCTCCAGCATTAGCAAGAGTGGTTTCAAAACGGGGAAGAAAAGAGAAGAAGGGTTCTTTCTCTTTTTGTTTGATTGTGGACAGGCTTACAGTAGCTCTTTGTTGTTGTACTGGATCGCCATAGAAGTTGTCCATATACTGTAACAATTTCTGTCCCGTTTTATCTTCCTCTGGAGCTGTCTTTACGTAGGCCAGAGTAGCCTGAGCTGCGGAGCCTCGTAGAGAGGAGAAGATGTAGGCAAATTGGTTCCTACTATCCCCTATAGACTCTGCGTCTATCTCCAACTTCATCCTTGCTTGTTGAAACCACTGAGCCCATTCAGAACGCTTGCCATCAAATTCTTGGAGCTTAGGAAGTACAGCTTTCTTCCTATGTATTCTGTCTTTTTGTGAATTCTTAGTCTCTTGTCCTTCTACTACGTTCTCAGAGCGAGTAGTGTTAGGCAAGATTGTAAGAATACGCGTAATAGCATCGTTCTGAATGGCTAGTTGATGTTGTAATGCTGCCATAGCTTCTTGTAGGGCTTGGGGTTCTTGAGGAACTCTTTGTTCCTGATCTTCTCCTTCCATATTTTTACCTATGAGAGATAATAGAGAGCACTACTATACACACTCCTAGGCTCTACTCTAGAGATTTGCTAGGCAGTATAGAGTCAATGCCTATTAGTATAGGAAGGTGACTATAGAATCCCAGAAGGATTTTTACACTATAGTCCGCTCTGCAATCCTTATTACTAAGGACAGAGCTCCCAGGGACTGTGAAGGCCAAGTGTATTAAATCTCTCTTCCTAGCTCTTTCTTTCCTCAGCTTATTACAGCTTCAACTCCTAAGACTACGCTGTCTTAGGATGACCTGCCCTTGCTTCTTGGAGATTCCAGCACGTTCTAGAAAATCTCAGTTTGAATTCTCTTGAATTCCCTTTTTGGATTGGCCCTTTCGGTTGGCCCTTGCTTCTTGGAGATTCTAGCACCTTCTAGAAAATCTCAGCTTGAATTCTCTTGAATTCCCTTTTTGTTTGGCCCTTGAGGTTGGCCCTTGAAGTTGGCCTTTGAGGTTGGCCCTTGCTTCTTGAGTTAGGACAAGTGTCCTCTTCTTGAAATTCCTTTCTGTTTGGCCCTTGAGGTTGGCCCTCGCTTCTTGGATTAGGACAAGTGTCCTCTTCTTGAAATTCCTTTTTGGAGCTTGCTCTCTGTGAGCCTTTCTTCCTTTGTAAGATTGAGGTACTTAGATAATGTAAGAGTTCAACCCTCAAAGGTGTTTCGCAAGTGAGAGAAGACTGCTTGTAGAATAACAAGAGAACAATTGGAAATCCAGTCATGGATAAGCTAGAGAGAAGGATTCCATCCCTTAACAATTCCAGAGTATGGACTTTCGCTTATTGTGTTTTGAGGATTGGGATGTTATGTATTTTCGAAAGGATATCTATGAAAGTCTATAATAAGGTCTTTAGAACTTTATAGACGGTTACTTACTTTCGTTTGCCGGGTTCGGCGGGTAGGATGATTTTGGTAGGGAATATCATATTTACTCTTTGCTTAGTCGTGGGCGTAGTCTACAGGTAAGATCTGAGGAATTAGTTTTGTTGTTTATGCAGCTCATGGATTTGTAGCGGAGATAGCTATCTAGTTCTTTCGGGATGGAATGTTGTGCGCGTAGATGAGGGATAGCGCGATAACGGCGAATCTGGTTAGTCTCACAACTTGCATCGGATCCAGCGGGATGTTTTCAGGCTTTAGTAATGCCGTTCTCGATTCTATCATCCATTTTTGAACATCCATTTCGAAGCCGGTGTTTTCAAATGTTTTTTGACTTGGCTTATTATTGATGGAAGAAAAAACGTCTTCGTATCTGGATATTCCGGCATGGTATCACCGAACAGACGGAACGAGCCAATGTCCAAATAGTTTGTGGATGGGTTCATAGCGGTGAGGCATAATCCCAGTGAACCTTCAAAAGAGACGATGTCGTACACCTCTTCCACGTCTGCGGATAAGACCTCACCTTTATGGAAGCCGGCATCGCCTTGGATTTTACTACTTCAGCGGGCTGGGCTGTGTTCTCTTCATTGTTAGATATAAGAAGGTTATTTGGTGCTGCGAGAATAGGAGAAGTTGTGCGTGGATTTCCCATTGGGATGAAAAGTATTTAGATAACAAAGTTGGGTCGATTTGCGAGGGATTTGGGGGTTGGAGTGTGTTATGGTCGTGAGTTGTAAACGGCAGCTATTGTTGGTACTTTCGATACAACAGAAATATGGAGTGAAATATTACCTTAAGCAATATTGCTGAGATATGTTTGGGTACTAGAGGATTGTCAGAGCTATAAGCGTTTTCGTGAATGGTTTCGAGCACAAGGAGATGTGGAAGGGGAATAAAGACTTCTTCTGCGCGGTTGCGAACGATAATAGGGGAAGAGGGAAGAAAGAAACGATCTGGCGGTCAATATACGACTTTCATTCTCAATGTGCGTAGGATCCGACTTCGAGTCACGACAGATTGGCAGATTGCCACCTTGAATGCATAAAAGTTACCACCGTTCAGCGTATGGAGAGTCGTGCAACGATTTAGGACGCGCCACCATCCCCGATTTTTCGTGGCATGTAAGCCTATGCATTGTCAGCAGCCTCATGCAGTATCAGGATAGCCTTCTTACTTTTTCGATAAACCGGAGTACCCTCCCTCCTTTTCCTGCAACGATCTCATTGGTGATTGTATATCCGTTCCAGCAACTCATTTCGATCACTAATCTTTCCTTCCAGGCCAATCTTCCACGATCGTTTACCGTCAACCCAGAGCACCATTATTGTAAGGCGTAACGTGGTTTCTCCCCATTTTGTTCCTCTCCTCATGATCGCTTCACCTTTAAGTTAGCTGCGCATGAAATCTTGAGTGAGGATGATTTTTTCGTGTTAGCAAAATGTCAACGTCGCCATGAACATCAACTCGAACAGAAGAATCAGATAGTGATATAAATCTAGCTGAAAATCCCAGAATCTACAACAACTTGCCGCCAGTTCCATTCGGGTCTGGAGAGAACGTCGCACTGAAAAGACCCATCACTTCCGCCATGGCCCCTATTGACAGTTAGAATTTATGAGTTAAATCTTATATAATAAAGACGGAATAACTTACCATCGTCGACCGCATGCTTACGAGCCGGGTGAGCTTCAAAATCATACCGCGCTTCAATCTCTATTTGGTCGCCCTTCTTGAGTTTGACCGGATCAGTGCATTCGTCCATATAACTGAGCGTCTCCCAGACTTGACCTGTAAAGTGTGTGAGAAGGAATTGTATGTGGTGTCATTATTGAAGAACATACCATCATCTCCTTTCCGGACTTGAGATCCCCCGCCGTAATTGGCCTTTGATTCGCAGGCAACTTTGCCGTTGATCCTCATGACGATAACATCGCCGCCCTTTCATGCTGTCAGTAAGAGGGTTGCCCACGATGAAGCAAAACATACATCGTGTAAATGACCACTCTTGTGGATCAGCCATCCATCTTCCATGACAGTCATAGGCCTGCTGATGGTCGAGAACTTCTTCTGCGTGGAGCTGTGTGGCTGCCACATCTGCTTCAAGGCGGCACCGCCGCACATTCCGACGTCAAGGACGGTGGTGTATGCATCAAGCATGCCTGGTGACTTTCCAGGTACATACTCGATGTCTATGACGGAGTAAAGGAACGTGCTGGCATTCTTGTAATTTATGATCTCACCCATGATTATCGCCTGTATTTGGTGAGTTTGGATTCAGAGGTGTAGCTTCCAACACATACCCTGTCAGTCTTTGGTAGCCAGAAGCCACTGTTGAATGTACCATCAGCATCGCTATAGAGTTTGCTGGCCCTGTCCTCGCTCTGCGCAGCATTAGCATGAATTTCAGAAACGATGAAAGATACGACCTACCGTTCCACTAAAAATGGTCATCGGTATCGACTTCGGGGTCATCGCTGTCTGAAGCGCTGATGCATTACTACAAGTTGTGACAACTGGAGAGCTTTTCGACTGGTCGAAGAAGACGACATGATGATTGTAAATTCCGGCACCAATGTCGGCCGGAGTACCGTCCAAAAGCTCAAGGCTTGTGTTTGTCTTCAGGATGGTAATATCAGAAGGAATGCCCTTGGCAATCTTGGACCAAGTCGTGCTTCCAGGGTCCAATCTCAGTACTGACCAGAATTAGCTACACCAACGGCAAAGTGACTGGTCATGGAACTCACAATTGCCAGAATTCTTCGCCGCTGAAGCACCGAGGATCTCGAATGGCCCGTAGTAAATACGAACTCTCTTGGCACCTTCTCTCTTCAATGTCGCAGGGAGTTCGACCGTTTTGTTTGGGCTGATATCCGACATCATCGATGTCACCAGGTCACCAAGCTGCCTCGTCTCTGTTCGATTCTTAGCTTTGTTATTTTGAGTTAACATTACGACACCTACCCAAAGGAGCTGCCGAGACAAGTGCTGAGAGGAAGAGTACTTTAAGGCACAACATATTGGTGAGATATCTGACGATACACGAACTTGCAATTCAAGATGGAGAGCGAACATCTCATTCAAATATGATTCACATATCGAAAATCAGGCCCTTGTGGCGATTGAAGCTTCGCGGAGCTGAGCTCCTGAGTCGTTTCAAGAAGATGGTATAGAAAAACTAGCTCTATACGAGTCAGCCTACTGAAGCGCGGAGCAACCACCAGAAGAAAGTGAATGGATGCAAGAGCCCTAAAAACGAACATGACATTTGGAGTGCTAGCTTGATCAGTATAAGTTAGATCCGACCATTACGGCTATAAAGAGCGAAAGGATTCTCCTTAGCGCACCCTAGCAATTGTATGAAGAGCACAATCGAGGGCAAATGACTGCATAAAAACAAAGCAAGAGAGCTAGAATGTCTAGAAAGCATATATTCCACGGATCAGGAGAGGCGCTTGCCAGATGGTTCGCGTCATTATTGTTTGCGCTGTTATCTTTTCGCTCTTCCACCGTTCACCTTAATTGATGAGCGGTATCTAGACCAAGACTCAAGTTTAATATGGTGTCGCAGGTTCTGTAGAGACGGGTCGTGGATTCGATGGCACGAAAAGGTAGCAGTCAAGTCGAAACTTAGTATTTGTCGACTTCAGAGAAGACAGATTACAGTGGCTTTCGCGGCGAGATTGACTTCAATAGTGCGAGAAGACGCGTCGGCATTAACAATGTAGTAATATGGATGCGAATTGCTGGACATCAAATGAAGTCGAGGTCGAGGTTGGGGTTGAGGATGATAGTTGAAGTTGTTGTAGATGCGCCCTACAGGAGTTCGGCGGTCGGTCAGCAGGGTCTCATATGCCGAGTCAGCTCCCGATGATTTACGCGAGTCAGCTCCTGATGATTTTGTGTCACCACCATTGTCTTGTATCCAACAATCAATATCAGTTTATACGGGAACGAACACTATGGTACACATCCATCCATGGGTGAATCTTGTCTTTGGCTTATTACACTTTAGATTATTGTCGAATTTACCTCCGACTTCAAGGAAAGCAAATACGTTGTTGCCCTAGCCCGCTTGCCTCAACAGTATTTCGGGGCTACTACTCATACTTGCGCCATTTCTGGTGCAGCAGCCCTTGGAACGGAGGGCGAGAAGACAGAAGGCGCATTCAATGATAGAACGGCAGTACCAGCGCGTTGTTCAAGACGAGCGACAGCTTCGGTCAGGGCTTGCAGCTTGTCGTTGGAATTCTTTCATGGAGTTGTTAATATCACCAATCTTCTGACATTTACGATTTCGCAGTTCTCTACATGCGAAGCTCATTGCTGCGAGTTCCATGAAACTGTAATGTGACGTTGACTAGAACGGGACAGAAATGGGTAATCAACATACGTAATTGTGAGCAGAGATAATCTGCCGATTCTTGTTGAGATGCAGTGATGGAGAGGTTGTTTGTTTGTGCTCGGCGCTCTCTCGGATCTCGCCAACTCCGAAGTCCGATCCGACGATCGGCTAGTATTTTTCGTCCAACGTCAGAGTGAAGGCTCCGGTCACTATGACCAGTCCTTGTTTGATCTCTAACCAGCCGCTTGAAAAGCTGCGACCGCATAAGGAATATCCAGTCGGTATAGGTATTTCATTCAGGGCGAGATGTAACTTCAGCCAAAAATCGAGCCTCATTCTCATTCCTGCTTCTTCCATACTTCCGTGATTCTTGACCAAACAATGTCTCACAGTACCCTGTTCACATCCAAGACATCGAATGATTCGAATCCTCAGCCATTTCGCCAGTCGCACTCCGAGCCATCTCTTCCCCGACTTCCTCGCCATACTCTCAAGAAAAAATTCAAAAATGCTCACACTACTCTTCCACCTCCTCATTCAGCACCTCGCCTTCCTCGCCCTCCTTTTGTCCTCCCAATTCTGGACGTCTCTAGCAACCTACCACGAAGACGCAACAAAGGCTACAACTCGAAAATGGCAACAGCTCCAGCTTGCCGTACAAATTCAAATGCCTCCTACAGGTATTGTTATGACGGGAGAGGAATCAGATGGAGATGAGTACGAACAGTGGGTTGACGATGAGATCATACGATTTCAATGTGTTTTGAGGGAGATCGAGACAGTAGAAGATGAGTTGAGAGGAATGAAGGATATGGCTTTACTTGTTGGAAGGACGAGGAGATGGATTGAGGGGATTTGGGAGGAGTTGCTTTGAGATGGAGATGGTGCTCCACCGAATTATGCCTGTCGATGCCGTTCGAGTAGAAGTCGATCTTTCTCCAGTTCACGCAACCACGACTACCCATCTCTCAGAGGCAACGAAGACATTCACACAAATCTTCAATAAAAAGAATTTTCTGTACATCCAGTAACGGTTCATGATACAACCCTGCCTTGACCACGCACTTTCCATCGACGTCTTCGAAAGTCACGTGTACAGCTATTTGATCTCCGAGTCGTGATTCGCGAAGTAAGCATCGCGTCCCTTACCCTATCTGGTTCTCGGCCTCGATACTTCTTTAGGGTGGACAAGCAGGGTAGGGCCCTTGTATAATTTAGATCGATAAGTTAGTTCCAAGTTTCTGATTGGTATCGATTGGCTGGTAAGCTGATGGATAAGATCTGAAGCTACTGATTGGCGAATCAACCCTACTATCGGGCTGTTTTCATTCGTTGTTGAAACCAGCCCAGGGCGCGCTAGGCGATCTACAATACTCAGGGGAGTCAAGGCACCTTGAAGATAAGGTTGACAGCGGCCCGACGGTTATGCAGCGCTAAAACTCAACAAAACAGATCTCTGCACCCGTAGTGACCCATACCACCTTCAATCGCTATTGGCACCATTCGAGCTCAATCCTAAAGACGTGAGATGCCATATCACGTTGCGACAACTCCACCGCCCACGCAGACTTGTGCTGGGCCGGAGACATCAGCATGCGCGACTCCATGAAGTTCTCCACGTTTCGAGAGTCTACCAAGGACCCGGAGGAATCAACCGCGCTTCGACGACAATCGGCCGACTCCTTTAGCCATCTAGGAGACGATGGAGACGATGGAGACGATGGAGACGATGGAGACGATGGAGACGACCTTTCTGATGCCTCTGTCTTGCATGCATCAGGACAGTCCGATGTCATGGTCGATGGAGGAAGAGAAGCGTGGATGATAGTCTTTGCCGCTTGGCTTATTGATTTCATGACTTCTGGTGAGCGCTTTCGTAAGCCGCAATTGCCTATTACTAACTGTATGTAGGAGTCTGGGTTACCTTTGGCCTCTTCCAGACACACTATCTTACGCATCCACTCTTCAGAGACGCCCCCAAGAGCATTCCTACCATCGGCACCTTACTAAGCGGCATCTCATGGCTTGCTTCACCTCTTACAAACGCCCTCGTCCTGCGCTATATCGCTCAACGGAAGCAGATGCTATGGATTGGATGGCTGATGTGTCCTTTGGGGCTTGTCGCAGCATCCTTTGCGACACAGGTCTGGCATTTGCAACTGTTTCAGGGCATAGTCTACGGCGCCGCGTGGGTGATATATTGGAGCCCGTTACTGGTTATGGTGAATGAATGGTGGGTGAAGAATCGAGGTCTAGCATACGGAGTGTGGTTCACAGCAAGCAATGCAAGTGGTTTGGTCATGCCTTTCATCGTGCAGAAGCTTTTGGACAGATACGGTTTCCGTGTCACACTTCGTGTGCTTGCGCTGGCATCTACTCTCATTGCAGGACCCGCAGTCGCTATGATATACCCTCGAAGAACTCACACCACTTCTATGCCGTCCACCCGCTCCTCTCCCAGCTCAATGATCATACCCGCCAGACATATCCTCACAAACCTACACTTCGCTGCGTTGAGCGCAGCGAGTATACTACAATCTCTCGCTCTGCTGGTCCCACTCCTCTTCCTCCCCTCCTTTGCAACTTCAATGTCCCTCCCAGCCGCCGCCGGATCACAGCTCCTCGCTCTCACGTCAATCGCGACAATAGGAGGACAAATGGTTTTCGGCAGATTCAGCGACATCTTACATCCATACATTCTCTCCTTATCCACAACATTCATCTGCAGCGTCGCAGCTTTCGCCGCCCGTGACGCAACCGGATTCGTGGGCCTCGCCATATTCGCAGTGGTTTGGGGCATTTTCGCTGCCCCCTATGATGTTCTCTTTGCGCGGATGTGCGCTGTCCTCACGACAGACGCGGATGAGGCATTGGTGCTTTATGGATACCTCTCTCTTGAGCGTGGAATGGGTGTGCTCGCTCAGGGATGGATTGGTGTGAACATGGTTGGTCGTGAAGACGAGGGGTTTGGCAGATATGGGCGCTTGCTTGGGTTCTGTGGGGTGTGTATGCTTCTTAGTTCCCTTTGTGGGGCCGGTTGGTTTTGGCCTGGACGAGGGAGGTGATTTGTTGGGCGTGATCGACTGACATCATACCTTCTTTCATCTTATGATCAAGTTTTGATCTCGATCGGGTTTCCAATTTGGATTCGACTTCGATGTCTTCCTGGTGATTCCCAAAACTCAATTTTTAGAAGCTCGGCTCTAGTTGTTCTTTATATTCAGACCAATAAACATCTCGTCTTCTAGATCTCTCAAATCTCCATTATTTTCTCTCCCGTCGTCATCTAAGCTCATTCGTTGTGCATCAAGAAACGACGCGAGATGGACGCCACGATCTTCAGCGGTCCCAAGTAGAACTCTCGCAGCCAGAGATTACGACCGTTTCGCGTATAGATCTTGTTGGACGATAAGTTTAGGATAATCTTGTTGGATATAGGTAGGATGGATCTAACTATCTATAGAACTATCTTTTCTCTATTTCAATATCCTACCTACGTTTGAAATCATATACGGATATACCCTCTTACACTACGGTCACAAACACATTGTAAACGCCAAAATCACGGAAAATACAACCAAATCACCGTTTTTTACGGGATTTCTCTCAGGAATTCTCATTGTACTCAAAAAAAAGTTCATAAACAATCTAGCATTCAGTCTATTGTAAATTTCAGCGTTTTTTTTTGGTTTTTGGCGGGGAGATCCCCCCCCCCCCCAAAGTCACGTGCACTGCATCGCCGCATCGCCGCAAAAACAACAACAAATCTAGCTCTATCACCAGATTAACTATATAATTACAGCGACATAGGCAGATAGCCTCCAATCCAGGCCCTAAACTGGGGGCTATGCATCCTCCGCGTCCAGGGTCTTTGCCCCAATGAAGCACTCGTACGTGCAGACTCTTCCAAATGCCATCTTCTTGTTAGATACCGTGGAAGCGATGATATACCATGACTCTGATTCTTCGTCGATTTCGGGTAATTGGCCACTCAGTGACTTGAACCAACTGCTTCCTTTCTGACGTACCAGGGCTGCATCTTGCTGTGTCTCCTTTTTCAATGCAAGAGCTTGTTTGGCCAAAGAATCTTTCTTTTCAGCTCTCTTTCTCTCGTTATTATCGTTAACATCCACCACAATTGACGTTTTTTGAAAGCTTCTTTTAGCACTCGGGGCCAATATAAGAGTAGGGTCTTGAGGGTCTCGTTCCTTGCGCTTTTTCGAGGCTATCTGAGTAGATTGTAGAGTAGAATCTAGCGCTTCAAGGTCGCCATCAATCTCGTCAATTCGAGCGCCGTAGTCATCGCGTTGGTCATCGCTATAGACGCTAATATCATCATCGATATTGATCTGATCCTGAGAATCCTCGAAATCGGCGGCCTCATCGTCGTATGTATATGGCAAAGATGGCTCGGCAGAAACCGACCTCGAATAGATACCAGGTGTAGCAAGCACCTCGGCGACATGAGAGGACTGTTTTGATGGCTTTGAAGGTGTAAAATCGATCATTCTGGCACCCTCGGTGTCTTGACTTGCTAATGAAGTTGGTGTAGATATCGGTGTAGATTTCAACTTTGCCCTGCCATTTTTTCGAGGAACCTTTGGTGTCATTATAACCTTTCTTCGTCGGTACTCTTCGGTACAAATATAGTCCGACTTGATCTTTAGTAACGCTGCGGAGGGCCAATAGCCTACGTATCTGGATAGAGTAGGACTTTCGGTATAGAGGGCGGTGAACAGATTCTGACGATCTGTATGACTCTGAGATTTAAAAGGCTTGGTTTGCTTAACGGATTAAAACGTGTACTAAAAGAGAGAGATAAGTAGCTTTCTTTGATGAGATATTGAGTAGTTACTAACGCTTCAAGATTCAGTCCCATCACCATTGCGAATCGGAACCGACTCCTTTTGACTATAAGATCTCGCGATATTGAGTGACTTCGCTACCGCAGATTTATGGTCTGCAATCAGCTCCTTGCGAATATTCTCCGGGTAGTTCCGCACGGCCAGATTAATGGTGACGAGGATGTCTGCCAAGGTGGTGATCTCGGTATCAAGAGGTTGCTCAATCGGGCGTTCACTCAAAGCTGTTTTTGGCGCCATTATAAGTCTTTGAAAGGTTGTAATCGTGAAGGTAGAATTATCTACAGCTAGATTCTCCTATTATACACCTCAACCCCACCTTAGCATGACACCTAGACCGTTTCATACACCAACAATAACGATATGTCCGAATCAGTAGCCGTTTCAAACGTCTCGAGTCAATCCGGAGGTGGATTCTGCGGCCGGTAGCCTCAGAATCTCACACCTCTATTGTGACTCGAACACATCACTCTCGCTGGCATACCAAAAATGGCTGTATTCTGCTTTTTTGAACGAGATCTCGGCGAATCTATACATTGATGTTCTATCCGGACTCGTACAAGACATCGTGAGGCTTGGATACGACGTCAAAACCTCAATCTTCCTACCTATAACGCTGCAGATGAGCCCGCCGGCATCGAGACCGATGACGAGATAGTCGATGATGAGTCTCACACCCCGCCAAGCCCTCAGAATGAGCAGAATGAGCCACTAGATTACGATTCTGATATCGATATTGGTGATGGAATGGACTTTGAGCGAAGTAAGTTAAAGTTAACTTTGAGATAAATAGGAACCTTCAGCGATTGAGCAACTTCAATTCTTTTCGAGGACGATATAACCTCATTCTACACTAATTTTAATCCCTGTAACGTCCTCTTAGCAGAATTGGCCTTTCATTTACGCTGGAGGTCCCCAAGTTAACATAAAGCTAACTTTCTTTAAGTACGTCAACTCTCCGACGCCCAATTACGGTATCTACAACTCTCTGAATGGGTTGATTACCATGTCAGCCGAGAACAATACAATATGCTACGCTATATCGTCGAGGATGGGTGGTCTACACAGTTGCCAGATCTACGCCGCCGCGGCGATGTTCTTACGGCACTGACGAGGCTCGAGGGTAGAACCTTTAACTGCTGTATCAAGAGTTGTATTGCATACACTGGCGATTACGCTAATCTAGAGGGTTGCAGTAGTTGTAACGAACCTCGTTATTACTATAGCACTCGCCGTGCACGAAAAACCTTCCTATATATCCCTCTTATACCTCGCCTCAGGTATCAATTCCAATCGGCTATACGAGCAGAGACCCTCCAAAAACACCACCAAAAGTACTGGATCAACCCTATTGACCAGTTACCATTAGTCTATGATGACTGGTGGTCCGGCGAAAGGTACCGAGATCTCAGAAAAGAAGGCTATTTCAAGCGACCAACTGACATCGCTTTTGCACTACATTATGATGGCGTTCAAGCTATCAAATCGGGCAATCACTCGGTCAGCCCAGTCATCCTCGTCAACTATAATCTACCACCATCGATTCGCTATAAGAAGGGTAATATATTACTCTCTCTCGTCATTCCAGGGCCCAACAAACATGAGGATATTGACAGCTATCTAAGGCCTCTCGTTGACGAGCTCAAACTTCTCAAAACTGGGGTCAAGGCACACAATAAATACCGTGGTAGAGAGTTCACGATGCGAGCGAATGTGGTGTTGGTTTGTGGTAAGTCCCTCTCTATTTCAATATATGGTCATTCGGTTACCGGAGACATCTATAATAATATTTATTTCAACTTCATTCAATAGTCTAGATACTTTTTTTAGCTAACTAACCTACCATATAGGTGATGGCCCTGCAGTATCTGAGCTCTGCGGAATGAAGCACCCCGGTAATGCAAACTCTCAAAAGACGTCTCAATTGGCTCAATCTCGTCACAATACGTCACTGACCTCAATCGCAGGGACCACTATGTCTGCTACCGCACTGCAGCCAATCCACGCTGCAATTTCGGCTCAATATCAACATTTTTCATGGTCAGATCTCGTCAATTTGCGCTCATTACACGGTGGAAGAACCCTCAATTGAATGACTACGTACACCAGATTACTGTGGCTCACGAGAATGGTAGAAAGGAGATCATTGAGGTGGAAGGTATCTACTGCCTAATTGGGGTTCTAGAGGAAAAAGATGAGGGCCATCGCACGCGCAAGTCACGGCTTATTGTAGGGGCTATGAACTATGTTAGAATGCATGGTTTGGAGCCTTAAAATCACTGTTTATTAGCTATATTACACTATATTTAGTGGTGATGAGTGACACGGCAATCTCGCCGAGATAACGAGAATATATTGCTTTTTGAACGGATTGTAATCTACGGGATTTTCTTGTGCATTGTAACAAGAAACGTGCACCAAAAAACGGAGATTCCATTGTAAATTACACCAAAAAAGGGTGAAATCGGCCACGGGAATCTAGATGTAAAATACACCTAAAATCGTTGTAATCTACAAAATTCTATGACCGTAGTGCACGTACACTTGGTTGAACGAGGGCAGCGGCGAGTTGACGGAACCCCGTATCCTTCGCGTTGGCAGCGTTTTGGAGGGCTATCTTTTGCAGTAATAACTTCGAAGGCTTCACTGACTTTGACCTAGAGCTCCTATTACGATCGCTGCCACTTGGCGAAGGTGAAGGCGAGTGTCAAATGAATTGGTCTGTGCACGAGACACATTGTGTATATATATACGAGGCCCTCAGCCTCTCAATTCAAAAATCAGTCTGCTTCATCTACCTTTTGACAGGTTATGAGCCCGGGCTTGCACTACCGCTGTGCCTATATATAGTTTACCCTACCACGCAAAGCAGATTCCTTGGTGTTGAATCACCACGCGGCCAACGGCTTTCTATGACCCATTCGAACCCTCCCGCTGATCTCTCTCGCGTCAAGGCACACGACAAATCTCAGAACCTCGTCAATTGCGCTTCTAGTTACTACAAGCCCTGTTCACGCCGCTTCTCAGGTCTCTCGCTCCCCTACACGTCAGAAACATCACCCGTACAGTTCCTATCGCTCATACAAATCCTTGCATTAGCTAAGTGGTCTTCGATCATGTCTCCGTGACCCGCTAGGACGGTGAGCAGGCATGCAATCAATGCTGAAATTTAAGCCAGATCTCTCCATCATGTCTCCGTGACCCGCTAGGACGGTGAGCAGACATGCACTCATGGCTGAAACTTAAGCCAAATCTCCTCGAATGCGACGATGCGATACAATCACTAAGTCTTCATATTCTCAATCTACACTCATGGCTGAAACTCAAGCCGGATCCAGCTCTGGATCCTTCAAATTCAAAGACATACCAATACTTCAGGATGGTTACTCGGTCACTACATGGATTGAACTGGCGGACACCTACCTTCTCCACCAGGATTTCGAACTTATCCTTGACAATCCCATCCTACCTCTTACCGTCGAAGGCGTCACTACTCGAAACTCTACAACCCTAGACTTATCGGTCGTATGGAAGAAATCACAAAGACTTGCTCTCTCCGCCCTTCGCACGCGTCTCGGAACAGAAGCTAAGTCCCGGGTGAAGGATCCTAAGTTTGACACTGTCAAGAAGCTCTGCGATGAGCTGCTCAAGAGATTCAGACCTCAGGGCGCCGGCACATTCGCAGAACTATGCAGGGAATAGAACAACCTCTCATATTCGAACTCTCCAGACCTTCTTTCCTACACCGAAGACTTCAGACGTATTATCCGCGCCTTCGACGAACTCAACTCAGACGTCGTGCTTCCAGTACCCTTTATCGTCCAACATGACGTAGGTAACCTTGGCCCTGCCTTCGATACCTTTATCAGTACCTTCAATCAGATCGCCAACATCCTCAAGACTGAAAAGAATGACCCAATCTCCTCTGAAGAAACCATTCATCGCGTCAGGAACGAGGAGCGTAGTCATCTTAATACCCACTCTACAGTCGCTGCAATGGTCATTCAACCCTCTATTCGTTCCATTCAAACTACCTTTGTGCGAAAAGGCGTGTACAGCGAAGAAGTCATCGGCGATGCAGTCAAAATCCACGCATCTTACTGCACCAAATGCAACTGCGCATTCCACACCAAGCACGAATGCTTTCGCAATCAGAAAGGCAACCAGAATCAACAGAATAGACCTCTCGCTGATACCGAAGACACCAAGAAGCCAGATGCCAAGAAAGTTACCGCCTTGATGGCTCGAGAGGACTTCCCTTGGACTGACCTTCTTCACCAATGGCTACTTGACAGCGCATGCGGCCGTCACCTTACCTGGGATCGCTCTGCATTTGTCGAATATCGCGCCCTTCTTCCATCTCAACAGCGTCCATTCAGCGGTCTCTCTGGCTCTACAGCAAAAGTCATCCGTACAGGCATAGTCAAACTCTGGGCTACCACCACCAAAGGCTCATTTCACCCTGTGACTTTCATGGAGTCGAACATTGCCCTGAGGCAGGTGTTAATCTGCTATCCTTTGACCAACTCTTCTCCAAAGGCGTCAACTTCTCAGTTGACACATCAGGCCTCAAAATCTGTATCCCAGACAAGTTCACATTCACCACCGGTCGCGTCAATGGCGTCTTCCCTCTCCATCTTCGCCGTCAACCCGTATTTTTTGCAGCCATCAATTCAGATACATTACAACTCTGGCATGAAAGGCTTGCACACATCAGTCCTCCACGCATTCGCGCTCTCGAAAAGATGGTGACAGGAATGGATCTCTCAAGACCTATCGATCGCCAACCTCCATGCGAAGCCTGCATGCTTGGGAAGATGAAGAGGACACCTCACACTGGTCACATCATGAGAGGGCGCTTCAAACTCGATCTAATTCATTCAGACGTCACTGGGCCCTACCCAACGCGTGGTTTTCGCGGAGAACTATGGGTTGTCAGCTTCATTGATGACTATACTGGCTATTCTGAGGTCCATTTCATGAAGCATAAAGATGAGGTGTTTGCTCTCTTCCAGCAATTCAAGCTCACCCACGATGCAAATTCATTTCTACCAGACTGACAATGGAGGAGAATACGTCAAAGCAGCAGATGAAGCTGTCCTCCTTTCTCAAGGCATTACTCACCACTGCACGACTCCATACAATCCTGAGCAGAACCCTCGATCCGAGCGCTTCAACGGCGTCATCTTGTCAATGGAAAACCCCATGATGATTGCCTCACAACTTCCTACCAAGTATTGGCCTCTCGCATATGCCTTCGCCAACTTTGTACGCGTCTTGGGACCTCATTCCAGCCTTGCAATGACCATCTTTGAGGCTTGGACCTCTATTGCTCCCTCAGTCTCCAACATGCTCATCTTTGGTAGCAACGGCTGGGCCATCACAAAGAAGACCAAAGGCTTCAAAGATCGCTCGCTAGCAGGCAAAATCGTTGGCTTCGATGGCCACAGCATCTACAAAGTCTTGCTTGAAAAACGGTCGCATCATTCGTACCTCAACCTTTCACGCCGACGAATCCATCAAGCGCCGCCAACCTATCACTCATCATCATCAAGTCCCCATCTCAACCACATCTATTAATCAATCCAGGCCCAGCTTTCTCTCTCATTACCTACGGTCTAAGACGCGCTCTCTATGTACCAAGCCTAGCTTTGATCCAGCTCACGTTTGCCGCTTCGAGACCACTTCTTTGACCTATCTGGTTTGATGTAAAGTTCAGAAGCCTACGCCTTATCAAGACCATTCTTCTACGGGTTTCAATTCCCACATACGAATCTACGGGTTTCAATTCCTACATACAAATCTGCGGGTTTCAAGTACCTTACATTACGTACTAAACGACCATTCCTCTACGGGTTTCAATACCCACGGGTTTCAATTCCTACATACAAATCTACGGGTTTCAAGTCCCTTACATTGCGTACTAAACGACCGTTCCTCTACGGGTTTCAATACCTACAAACAAATCTACGGGTTTCAAGTCCCTTACCTTGCGTACAAAACGACCATTCTTCTTCGGGTTTCAAGTCCCTTACATTGCGTACAAAACGACCATTCTTCTTCGGGTTTCAAGTCCCTTACATTGCGTACAAAACGACCATTCTTCTACGGGTTTTAATTCCTCTGCCTTGCAAGCATAAAACAACCTCTCCTCGCTCGAATCTAGGGCGGAAGAAGAATACATATTCTCTCTCTATCGAGACCTCTCAAAGTCGCATCGCTTGTGCAATCCTCAAAGTCGTACCGCTTATACAGACTCTCAAAGTCGCATCGCTTGCGCAACTACAACTACAACTCAAGCCGAGAAAAAGGAGCGAATCAATCTGTACGTATTCAGCCCTCAATCTTTGCTGCACCGTCATTAGTCGGGAAGAACTGGGTATCCCGCTTCATCAACGCTCAGCCGGAGCTTTGTACGAAGTGAAATCGTAAATTCCATTCACAGCGTGCAAAATGCGAAGATCCAGCGACAATCAACGCGTGGTTTCAGCGTGTTGAAGAGACGCGTCTGTCGTACGGCATCCTTACGGAGGATATATATAATTTTGACGATTGGCTTTATGATGGGGGTTATCGCGACCCCAAAGGTGGTTACAAGCGCAGATACAGTCGGACGAGCAACTGTTGTACAGCCAGGGAATCGTGAATGGATAACAGCGATTGAGGAAATCAACGCGTCAGGCTGGGCAATTCCGCCGTTTATTATCCTTCCTGGAAAAGTACATCAATCAAACTGGTACCGTCAGTTACCGGCCGATTGGGTTATTGCTATCAGCAATAATGGCTGGACAACTGATGAGCTTGGATTTGAGTGGATCAAGCACTTCAATACTCATACCGAAGCTCGTACGAAGGGTACCCACCTCCTCCTTATCCTCGATGGCCACAGCAGTCACGCAACACCAGACTTTGACGAATATTGACGTACGAATAACATTATCACACTCTGTATGCCGCCACACACATCTCATCTTCTTCAGCCGCTTGATGTAAGCTGTTTTTCGCCTTTGAAACGCTCCTACGGTCAAGCAGTTCAAGAGCTTGTTCGTCAGGGAACCCACCATATTGATAAAGAGGACTTTCTATCAATCTATGCAAGCATCCGACCTACTATCTTCTCTGAGCAGAATATTAAGAGCGGTTTTCAAGCGACAAGAATTATTCCGTACGACCCGCAGCGCGTTCTTTCGTCGCTTACAGTTACCAAAACGCCCTCACCACCAGGTACACCCCATGGAGTAGCGCCACAGTGGACGTCAGAAACTCCTCGTAAGATAGCTCAGCTTGAGCAGCAGGCTCAGCTCGTCCGAAATCTTCTTCATCGCCAATCTCAGAGCCCAAGTAGTCAAGCAATTGGTCAACTCATCAAAGGATATCAAGTCGCAATGAATTCAGCAGTAATACTTGCAGAAGAGAATAGGAAGCTTCGTACAGAGAACCAACGACGAAAACAGAAGCAACAGTATCGCAGACGATATGTTGAATATGGAGGCGTTTTACAAGCTCAACAGGGTCAGTTCTTGATCGAGGGATGCGAAAATAGCTCTAGAGATAGTGTTCAAGATCAGGAAGTCGTCGTACGACAGCGAACATTACCAACATGTAGTGGCTGCGGTATTCAAGGTCATAAGATTAATCGATGCCCAAATACGTAAAGAATGTATTGTTAGAATTATTTAACAAAAGCTGTATTGGTGGGAGGTTTATCGCACGATGACTTGAGATTTAGTGGTTGGGGTGGCCAAGTGAGTGGGGTGGCCAAGTGAGTGGTGAAACACGTTAACTTAGTCACAAAACATCTTACTAAACTTGTGGCTGTTACAGTAGCGTCCACCTCTAGCTTCCGCTTTTTTGCGCACGAACGAACATTGTAGCCAGAAGACCCTCGTAGAAGAGTCTGGAATGTTTTTGCCCTTTGGTTGATTACTAAGAAATGTCGAGGTGGCTTACGGAATCTTCTAGAGAATGGAATTCTAATGAACATAAATACATGCGCGCCTCTTGACCTTATGTATCATAGATACAAAAAACAATAGAACAAGAAGAAAGGAGAACTTAGACTTCTTCTTCATCTTCTTCTTTATTTTAAGTAGAATTCTACTACAACAAGTAGCTTGTTACAGATCACCTCAAGACCGAAGAGCAGGGACAACGGGACCTGCAGAGGATGGTTGGATAACAAGAAGTTGTTGTTAGGACTGATGTGGAGTGGAATCCGTTGGGCGCACAAGAGGGGACTGGTGCAACCAGGTCAGTCCTAAGAGAGAATAGTACATGCAGGAGTCACGTGATATTCCCACAGTTCCCACAGCACTTGGCATTGCCCACTGTGTGGGAAGTGTGGGAATACACCTTGGCACCCAGAACCAGAAGGGTATATAGGGAGGACGTTGGACGGACTTTCCTTTCTCTCTTCGTGGTTATCTCATGTTATGTTTCTCACATAGGAGCTTCTTCAACCTACTACAGTAACGACCTTTTACTTAGATACAATCAAGCACAAGTCATATGCACACGAAGCAAGCCCACCCCCAACCTTCATACTAACCGACAAGCGTTCAGGATTGATCTGAGGATCAAATCGGTTAGACGACAATTGAATTGGGAGATACATCGGACGGCTAGGATCTAGTGAGCCTCCAAAGAACCTGAGCAAGGGAAGGTACTTGAGGTAAGTACTTCCAGACTGATATTGCCCTTACCCCAAACCCGCGGACCAGAACAAGAGAACACAGGTGTCAAGAAGGTCTTGACATAATCAACTGTGTTGAGGAACGAGTTCCCCGTAACACCAGGAGGGGTAGCAGCAGGAAAAGGAGGAGTCGTGTTGCAATCACGCAATAGGGCTATATCGCTGGAGGCCTTAAGCCCCCGTTTAGCCTCGTATTTTGGGCAGATTCTTTATAGGATCTTCAAGTCCTCTATCCTTACTTTAGTACATTCTCTTGTATATATAGAGCCCTCATTTCCACTCAGTTTGAGGGCCATGCAGTCACTCATTGAATTTATCTTCATTTGTGTGTGTTACCATTTTAAACAAGTCGAGGTATAGATAGGCCAACTCAACTGCCCACATAACATTGCCCGGCTAGGGCGATTAGAGGTAAAGCAATCTACAGACTTTCGTTATTCCCGCCGCGAGACTTCCCGCATTAAGATATTCGCCTTCCCGTTAGGCGGAAAGGCGTTATTTAGGCTTCGGAATGGATACTAAAGGGTCTTGGCGCTTTTCTCCTAGTAAAGGTTATATCGGATTACAGAGTTAATACTGAGGTTTTAAGAGGGGCTCGTAATAACATGTCCTTTCTGATGAGGAAAATTATATAGATAACGTATTCGATCACCCAACCCGTCAGATCACCCAACCGGTCAAAATTTGCCAAGACCCCGACTACTCTTCTTATTCTACTATGTCTCAACAACGTAATGAGTTACTACTCCAACAAGAAGGGAGAATTCAGCTTGCAATCCAAGCTTTGAATACCGGCCAACTCCGAAGCCAACGGGCTGCTGCGAGCGCCTTCAACGTTAAACAACAAACCCTCTCCGATCGCGTCAGAGGAGTCCCATTTATCCTCGAAAGACCACCAAACGGTCGGAAACTTACCCTTAACGAAGAGCAAACGCTTGTCCGATATACCCTCGACCTCGATTCGCGAAGATTTGCGCCCCGGCTGTGTGAGGTGGCAGATATGGCGGATAAATTGTTGGGTATACGCGGTGGAGAGCCAGTAGGCAAAAAGTGGGCTGAGAGGTTCGTAAAGCGCTCAGGTGAGCTCAAAACAGCCTTCAATCGAGCCGAGGATAGGCAGAGGATACTACAGGAAGATCCAGAGATTATTGGCACGTGGTTCAAGCTCGTTGCAGACACCAAGGCAAAGTACGGCATCCACGACGAGGATACGCACAACTTTGACGAGATTGGCTTCCAGATGGGTATTATTGGGTCAATGAAGGTCGTTACAGCCTCTGAGAGACGTACAAGGCCTGAACTCATTCAGCCGGGCGATCGCGAATGGGTTACGGTTATTCAGAGCATTTGCGCAGCTGGGTATGCGACCCCGCCATTCATTATCTACAAAGGACGAGTTCACATCTCTACGTGGTATGAGGAGGCAGATATACCGCGCAATTGGAAGCTTTCAGTCTCTGAGAACGGCTGGACAAACAACGCGCTGGGTCTTGAGTGGTTGAAGCACTTTGACGCGCATACAAAGGCGACGAAGCGAAAATGGCGCAAAAGGAAGTGGATCCAGCAAGGTGGTACTATAGAGTATGGGACTGCAGCAGCGCAGGTAGCTGCAGAGGCGTCTGTAGCGCCTCAGGGATCGAAAACAGCCCGACCAACTTAATGGCGCTGTGGGAACTGCGGCGCAACTGGGCATAATGCGCGAACTTGTAAAAGAGATATCGAGATATCTTCTGAATCAGATGGCAGCACGACGGACTTAGAATCTATTGTTAATAGCGATGAAATTAAAGAGTCGTAATATTAGATGGTCGTGCCAAGAAATTTGGACCGGTTGGGTGATCTGACGGGTTGGGTGATCGGAACAACGGGCTATAAGGTAAGGTAGATAGAAGAAGATATCTACCCACTCCTATCTACCAGCGACTGATTCGTTTTCCGCCGAGTTAAGTCGCTTTAGCTATACTCGTCCTCGCCGCGGACTGTTTGGCTATCCTAGGTGTGGGAGTTTTAGAGCCTTCCTTATAGCGGTCCATTTCTCAATCTCGTGGTTCGGAAATTCGTGATACCATTTAGATCGAATAGAGTTCTATATTCACGACTCGAAATATAGGATACGATCGGGGTATGGCCGTCTTCTATCCTCCAAAGCATTCACTTATATTATTTCCCAAACTCCCCCATTCAGTTCACTTAGATACTCTACCGGATTCCCATATTTCATCAAGCCGGAAACGTAAAACAGGGCCGAGAGTACCGAGGACAGGGGAAAAACAAAACAATGAGCAAAAAATTCGCTATGTGAAACGCATTCAGTCTGTTGATCAATGAGACGCGATTCAAAACGACAGAAAGAAGGAAAATAAATTCAAAAAGGAAATGGCAAATATGAAACTGCTGTTCTTATGTCGATATGCTTATGCTTCAATGACTTGGTAACCACGAGAGAATATAAATCTATAACTTTTATTTGCGTCTATGTCTACAAAATACATGCTTGCGTGTTTGACGAGTATATCTGAATACTATGCCATCACCTTTGTGGTTGGTGGCTGGGCCAGCTTAGAGGCGCACTCTATCTCGGTGATGGAATCCTTCTTGATACCATTGACACCATTGCTGCCATTGGTTTCCTTGGCGCCTTTGCCGTTCAACGGGTTCTTGGCGATAACGTGATCGTGCTCGTCCTCGCCAGTATCGCTGGCGTCGACAAACGCGTCGAGGCCGGCGCCTTGGCGAGGATATTCCTTCATGATCTGCTTGTGTCTGTGCAAAGCAGCGTCCATCTCTTGCTTGGAGACGTCATTGAGGAACACACATGAGCCAATTGGTGATGGCACGGCGGCGCGGAGAATACCATCACGGGTCTTCAGAATGGCAGCAGTTGCTTTCTCCAGAATTTCTCCAGTGAAGGACTCGTGATCCATGGTCAGACCAGCACGAGAGAAGAGCTTCAGGATACGGTGGTGCTCCTCGTCAGTGATGAGTTTGCGGCTGTTGGCTAGCGTCGCAGAGTAAGCCATGTCGATGGAAATGGCGTGTCCATGACGGAAAGGCGTCTCTGGGACTAGCTCGTGCAAGGGTGACCAAGTGTGACCGTAGGCAATGACACGGTCAAGGCCAATCTCGTGAAGGTTGGGCGTTTCCAGCCTCAACATCTCGTGGATGCCCTCAACGTTGATCTTGTCGGCGGCCTGGATCAATTCCTTGGACGAGCCATCTGCACGACCAAATTTCATCTCAATAAGCTGCTCGCAATACTTGTCGAGCAGTTCGAATGTGGATAGGTGTGAGCAGATGGAGATTTTCATCAGCTCAGCAAAGCCATTTCGTACTTGGGAGATGGGCAATGTACGCAGGAAGGTAAAGTCGAGAAGGGTATGGATGGGAGCGTGGTCTGAGCCATGTTAGAGTGGTCATAGAAGGGAAGGATATATGCCAGAGTACCTACAAGCACCTAGACGATTCTTGTAGTTGCCATAGTTGACGGCGACCTTGATTGACACTGACGCATCGATGAGACCAATGACGGTGGTTGGGATCCGAATGAAGTTTGTGTTCCTGCGGTAGGCGGCACAAGCAAAGCCAGCGACATCGGTGACGAGACCACCTCCAATGACCAAGACTGGTTCCTTACGAATAATGCCGAATTCGGTCTGTCGGATGTTAGGATGATAGGCGGAAAGAAGCACGTTAAGACTCACCATGGCCTCGACGATGGAAAGCAAAGTTGGAATGGTCTTTGCCTTCTCGCCAATCTTGGTCTTGTGGATGACCAACTTGATGCCGTGGTGTTTGAAGTATTTCTCCATCTGCTCGCCGTAGACATTGTAGATGTTGATATCTGTCACTGCAAGGCACCTTTCCCACTTCTTGTAGAGGTCGGCCAAATTGGCATTCTCGATGTTGAAAACGCCATCGATGAAGGTGAAATCATATTCAATCTTCTCGTAGCCTTCGACGTGGAATCCAGCGTGACCAGAGGGGGTCTTCGTCTCCTTGACGGTAGCTTTGAGGTCTGACATGGCGAAAAATTCCTGTTGAAAATGGAATTACGCGCGAGTTGAAGAAAGATGGAGTGAAGAGTGATCAGTGAGGGAGAATTGTGAGAGAAGAGAAGGCAGGCAACAGACGGTATATGAAAGCCGTTACAATGACCATACTTCCGGCCCTTCTCCAGCTACCTCGATTGAGACAAGTGTTGATACGTTGACATAGTTACACAGCATGAGCTATTGATGGGCATATACAAGGTACAAGTGAGATCATGAGGGTTCTGGTGTCCAGATGTATGCAGCATCTAGCCAGCACGGAACCGAACTGCATAGCAACAAGGATGGAATCCATACATGGCGGAGAGATGCGGGTTGAAACACCATGGTGGGGGACGACGTTGGGGAGCGATCAAGACTCCTGTGCCTCACTTTGACATCTGTACGTAATGCTGTACGTACCTGCTCCTGAACCGCGGCAGGATGGCGCAAGAGTTGATCTGGACCATCGGTAGTAGCGCTGGAAGGGAGTGGTGATGATGATTCGATGGTGTTGACCTGGGGAGCGGAGGTGGTGCAGGTGTGGAGATGGTGGGTGACAGGTGGGATAGTGATGCTATACCAATGACTCGAGGGCAACGCTCCGACTGGGATCGCGAGGTAACGTGACGGGCTCAACGTGTCTATCGAAACGTCCATTACACGTCGACTCCTCATCCAAATCCAATCAACAGCAAGCATGCGATACTGGGAATCTGCTCCTGGCGACCAAAGTGCGGGGACGTCACTCGGATCCTGCCCGCGGCCTGCTTCCTCTCCCACTTGGCATGTGTTGACAGACGCGTCCAGCGTACACACACATCAAAATGCCTTCCTTTGACGAGACAAAGGCGTACGCCGAGCAGGAAGAGACATATGTGAGTAACGTACCGTCCGGCAACCTGAGACCTCCGCTGACAGGAATCACTCAGTTCGATGATGGCCGAGAGGAAGCTTTGGTTGCCTTTGTGCAGGCCAAAACCGGCATACAAAACCAGCCCTCGAAGATTTTGGACGCAATCGACGAATATGGTCGGAAACAGAAGTACCTCATGAACGTGGGTGAAGACAAAGGCAGAATTGTGACCAATCTCATTCACGACGTGAAACCCAAGGTCATGGTGGAACTTGGAGGGTACTGCGGCTACTCGACCATTCTGTTTTCCAATGCACTGAAAGAGAGGGGAGGCCAAAAGTTTTATTGCTTGGAGAAGAGCCCAAAGTTTGGAAAAATTATCAAGAATTTGGTCAAACTTGCTGGTTTGGATGACATTGTTGAAGTGGTCGTCGGAGGAAGCACCGAGAGCCTCCAGAAGCTGCATGACGATGGAAAGCTAAATCAGGTCGATATGATGTTCTTGGACCACGTCAAGCCTTTATACACCACGGATCTCAAGCTGTGCGAGTCACTTGGCCTGATCAAGAAGGGGACTGTACTTGCCGCCGACAATGTCATCAAGCCCGGAAATCCACGCTACCTCAAATACGTTCGCAGCACACCGCAAGAAAAACGAATGGCCTTGAAAGCAGGAGATCCTGAAGTGAATACGCGCGAGGAGTTCAAGAAATTCTCCATCACGCATGCTGCTCTTTATGGCAGCGAGGAGATTCCAAAGAACGAGACGCCAGGCAATCCAGATATCATCTATAAGAGCGATATTGTGCACAGCTTTGAGCCAACAGGAGTCCCAGTGAGTATCTCCCTCTATCTCCACTCGAAGTCCTGCCACTGACGTTTTCAGGATGGCGTGGAAATCACGTATTGCATGGGCGAAGAGACGTCGGGCAAGTGACTGCAAGCAACGAAGATAGGTGGTGTGGAAAAACATCTTCTTGCGAGCTGAGAAGGGCGATGACATACGGTTCTCAAAGGTTGTGCCTTCGATCAGAGCATGATAGCAACTTAGTCATTAATGTATACATGTCAGATTAGATGTCTCAAGGAACGACAATAGATATCTCAAGAGGCAACGACTTTACGGTCGCCTAGCTTGTCTTTCCGCTCTAGCAACCATGACGGCATTGAAGAACGCATTTGGAATACGGGCAGAGACAGAGACCGAATTCGGAGGCGACTCTCACCATGCCATGATCCATGATCTGAGACCAGGTTGCCCTCTTGATGGTGGCCAGGAAGCTCTCAGCCCTGCAGTGTCTTGGGTCATCAGCACATTTCTGAGTAGCCGCCCTTGCCACATGGGAAGTCACGCCATGCTCTTCCACGGCTCACCCACTTCAAAATCTTACCCGTCGCTTAATGAGTACGAGGGTCGCTCAATGAGTACGGGGGTCGCTCAATAAGCGACGGGTACCATCCAACCGCATGTCGAGTTCTCAGCTTTTCCACGCACAAAAGTCTCCCCCTCTCTACGACAATAGCCTAAAGTAATCTGACGTTTAGCCTTCCAATTGTCCCGTTTCAATACGAGTACTACGCACGGAAGTGGTATCGCAAATGACCCCCAATTAACTATGGTTAGATTCCATATCCCGCCTTCGTAGGTCTCTCCTTAAGTAATTCCTAATCCAGCGCTATTATTGGCTCGGGGCAGTCTCCACAACGATCCAGCCCGTCTTTAGCGGGTGCGCATGCCCTTTTCCCGATACAGTCTAGCTCAAACGGGTTACAGACTCATGACGTTCTTCGACAAATTGCATGGCAGCATCGCAATATCTTTTGTACCGCCAAAGGACTGGCTTGTGATTGTTCGAGAAGACGACACCAGAGCCAACGAAGCGAGGCCCAAAGACGACACCAGAGCCAACGAAGCGAGGCTCGAAGACGACTCCAGAGCCAACGAAGCGAGGTCCAAAGTCATTCCAAAATGCCTCTTTCGTCTGCCTCGCCTTCATGGCAGCACCTGCTGCAGAATCTATCATTACTCGTCCTCGCCATTGTCTCTACGCCTTATTGCACCATTGCGACAATCCTCGCCTCTCTCTCGTCACGTCACCGAGATGGCCGCAGTCGGAGGGAATGTGCTACTCAACCACGAAGGATCTTGGTGACAGGGGTGGGAATGAGCAAAGGCTTGGCCATTGCTCGCGCATTCTACCAACAAGGGCACCATGTGGTCACTGCTGATTTTGAGCCAGACGGAATTCCTGTCTGTGGACGCTTCTCAAATGCCGCAAGAAAGTTCTATCGGCTGCCGCAAGAATCACAAAATGATTTAGGCGAATCGAGTTATGTCACGGCCATCTTGTCTATCGTCAGAAAGGAGAAGATTGATCTCTGGGTCAGCTGCTCTGGCGTCGCTTCAGCACTCGAAGATGCCAGATCAGCCGAAGCCGTCGAGAAGGAAACAAAATGTAAAGCCCTCCAATTCGGCGTTGACATGACAGCGACGTTACATGAGAAGTTCTCCTTCAGTGAAAACACTCGAAAGCTAGGACTCAATACGCCGAAAACCCATCTGATCACATCCATCGACGATGCTCTCGGAACCCTCGATCCGGACAAAAATACCGACCACACGAAATACATAATGAAACCCGTTGGCGTCGACGACATAACCCGCGCAGACATGACATTACTCCCCCGCCCTTCCGCTTCCAAAACTCGCTCCCACGTCACGCGTCTCAATCCAAGCCCAACCCGCCCCTTTGTTCTGCAGCAGTACATCCAGGGGCCAGAGTATTGCACGCACTCCATCGTAATAAGAGGCAAGGTAATGCTGTTCACTGCTTGCCCCTCTGCTGATATGCTCATGCATTATCAATCTCTGCCCACCGATTCGCCATTATTCCGTGTCATGTTCGAGTACACGAAGACGTATGCCGAGAAAATGGGCAAGGAAATGACGGGGCATTTTTCCATGGATTTTCTCGTCGATGAGACGGCAGATGGAAATGGAAAGCAGGAAAAGAAGTTGGAAGAGAGGATCTACCCTATCGAATGTAACCCGAGGGCACATACTGCTGTTGTGCTTTTTGGAAGTGACACAGGGAGGATGGTAGATGCGTATTTGCATTTACTCGATTCCGATCCTACCTCTAACGACGAGGAAAAGAACGAGGTGAAGACAGTCTTCCCCTCCTCCCAAAACCGCTACTACTGGCTCGGCCACGACATCCTGACCCGTCTCATCCTTCCCCTTCTCTCCCTCCTCACTTTCAACTCCAGCCCCAGTACTACCTACAACAATCTCCACGACTTCCTCACCCACAACACCACCTGGAAAGACGGCACCTTCGAACTCTGGGATCCGTGGCCATTTTGGTGGCTATATTGTGTGTACTGGCCCGGGAAATTTGCGGTCGCGATTGTGAGGGGAAAGTGGTGGAGCAGGTGTAATGTCAGTACCGGGAAGATGTTTCTATGTTGAGGCTCGATGAGTGGGTACTTTCGCTCTCGTAAAAGGGATTCTCCCCTAGTTGTTTGTTGTTGCGCTGTTGTGCGGGCTAGGCGTTGTTTAGCTTCTAGAGACGATGACCGAAGCACGCCTTTACGATGGTTTTTGTCTGGAACCATCTGTCGACGAAAATATCAGAGATTTTTGCAAAACAACACAATATCCCGAAAAGACCTTTTTTTTTTTTTTTTTTTTTTCGAAAAGCTTATGAAAAACTCATCTCGATACCCAAAAGCAACACAAATCTTCCCCTCACAATCCATCTCCTTCAAAATCATAACATAAAGAAGACCTACCCAATTCCAATTCCAAGTGCATATCTTCAAATAACTAAGAAGAACCACACTCAAAAAGAAAGAAATTAGCTCTAAATGTTATCACCCAATAAAAGGAAGACAGCTTTCCGAGCAAGGTATCGTCTAAACTAGTACACTAACTCTTGGTAATCCACTTCCTGGAGATTTATACATTTTTTTTTTAAAGATATAGTAGGGACTAAGGTTGACTAGTCTATAGATTAGCCCTTCGTGAGACAGAATGAAAGATTGCTAGAGGAAAGACTGGCAGCGCCGTGGTGTTTGGAGGACCCTTTGTTCACTCTAAGATGAGTATACATATCTCTCCTTACTAAAGCCGGCCGTTTTAAAGCACGTTCAGGCGCAGGAGAATGAATGTACATTAAACATACATAGCACCCGTACCATTACGAATCCCAAATCTGCTTCAGACCAAATCCAACCACCTACTTCTCCCCACCCATCTCCCCATCCAACCATGCCCACATCCTCCTAGCAAAAACCTCATCAACCGGTTTCAAGTTCCTCATACACGCACTCGCTCTTTCCGCTCTCGCAGTCTCGAACAATCTAATCGGTCTCACCTGTATTTCCCCTCCATCCCGTGCTCCATCACCGTCTTCACCACCATACGCACGCTCCCAAAGCCCAACTAAAGCCTGAGCAGGGTGCTCATCAAGGCGACGAAGTCTTTGAAGCCAAATCCGTGGAGACACGATATCGAAAGGCTCTTTGCGGGCACTTTGGATCCAAGTGAGGAGATCAGACCACGTGGGTGTATCGGGGGTGATGTTCGCAACGAGATGATAAACCAGACACGTTTCCCCTTCTTCTCCATTCTCTTCGCTGCGAGTAGAGATTTGGATGTTCTCTGACGTCATGGCAATATCGCAAACGGCTTTGGCGGCCATATCGACGGGTAACCAAGCCAGTCTTTCCCCCTCTAGTTTTGGGAGACAATTGAGTTTAGTAACGGTACTGAGCATTAACGGCCATGCTTCGGATATATTCCAGATCCCGTTCTTGGTATCGCCGGTGAGTTGTCCGATTCGTAGAATGGAGATACGACCAGCCATAGAAGGAAGTCGTGAAGCTGAGGCGCAGATTCTTTCAGCGACCCATTTTGACTGTGAGTAACCAAGTAAATCCGCCTCCTTTGGATCATCAGAAAGAGATTCATGAATGGGATGGTCGAGCGAGGAGAGAACAGAGGCTGTGGAAGAGCAGAACACCATACTGGCATTTTGCTCCGACAAAATCGTGAGAGTGAGGAGATTGTGAAGGCCGGCTATGTTATCCGAGAATGAGTGGAGAGGGAGGGAGAAATTCACCGCCCATGCTGAGTGAATCACATGCGTCACTTCTCCAACCAATGCTTCGTAATTCGTTTTTGAAAGGCCGAGATCAGATGAGCCGAGAGTTGACGCGTGGCAAGTCAATCGGCCAGCTAGATCTTCTGTAATATCTGATACGTCTTTTCTTCGTCGCGCAAGTGAAGCCTTGACTCTATCTCTTGCCTCTTCGTCGGTTTGTGCACGAACCAAACACGTAATTTTCACGATGGAGGGATCTTGGAGGAGAAAGTGTAGAATGTGTGCACCGAGCGAGCCAGTAGCACCAGTCAGAAGCTAGGTTTGTCAGATAAGAGTATGCAGAAGAGATGGATGCCACTCACAACTATTGTTAGTCGCTCTTGGTGCCCTGGGCGTAAAAGGGTATGAGATGAGAGGTTTGAGTATTTGGCAGCAAGGCTAAGCATTCCTTGGGAAGCGTCTTTGTTTTCAGATGGAGATTTTCCTTGGAGAGTATCAAAGAGGTGCTTAGATAGCCTGCAACAATGAGTCTACGGGCATTTTTGCAACAGCATCAGACTTACATAGCAATATTTCCACAATCATAAACAATACTCCAAGGTAGCTTCACGCGCGGTGTAGTTATTTTCGTCAATCTCCCACGGATTTGCGAACATGTGCCTGAATCCACGCCGTATTGATAGAAATCGGCGTCGTCCTCTAAAGCACCCTTACTACTCGTCACAGCATGGACGATTTGACGAACTACCTCAAGCACATGCTGCCCTGTGGATGTCTCGGAGAGCAATTTAACATCTTGGAGACTGTCTTGCGATCCACCATTGTAAGCAGCTCCAATCTGCCTTGCGTACTTTTCATTGGCGATATTCCGTAAGATCGTCCCTTTACTGCTTTTGGGGAGCGGATCTTCATCTTGGGTCAATATGATCATCATGTTCCGCGAGATGCGGGTGTGGTCTTGACCTTGAGAGTTCACGTCTTGAACAATTTTCCATATTGTATTTTCCATGTCCTCATTTTTCTTTTGTGCCGACGTATTGGAGGGGAAGACCAGAAGACCAGGCACTTGTTGGCCGTTCCCAAAGATTAAGACATCCCTGATTAACGGCGATGCGGAGGATATTGAGTTCTCAACAGGAGCTGGGTCGAACTTCTTGCCAGTGCTGAGGGTGATTTGGCTGTCATTGCGACTATGATACTTCCATGCGTTGGGAATACCAAGATGTGGCTCAAAAAGATCACTGGTCGCAAAACTACCATCCAGACGATTAGTTTTCGCGATGTGTGGCCAGGTTGGAAGAACAATCAGTTGAGACAATTTGCTGTCATCATCTTCTGGTTCGAAACTAAGATGTTTGTTGTTCGCAGGGAGCCGAAGATACTGCCATTCTTTGTCCTTCTCATAGAACCGATTGGACGAAAGCAGGAAGCCGCACTCGGCGCTTCCAAATCGTGAGACCAGATTGACTCCATTATCGACGAGCCTATCGCCGACATTCTGTGGCAGCGCGGCGCCGCCAACTGAAACTATTTGCATACACTTGAGCATGTTGAAGCCGTCTTCTTCGTCGGCAAGCATTTGAAGGATGTATGGAACACTGGCGAAATACGATACCGACGGCGTAGTTTGTCCTCTTTCGGATTTCTTGGCACAGGCAATAGAAAGCAATATGTTTCTCGAAGTGATAGGCACATCAGCCCCAGGGAAAAGCCAGATCAGCGCTGAACTCGTCCATGCTCGTAAACAATCCGCAATTCCCCCGTGGTAAAGAGGCGTGGTTGTGAATGTCGCTGATTTTACTCCGTCCAAAGTAGGTAGTACTCCTACAGCCGCGTGATGACTCTGAGGTATCGGTTTTGGTAGTCCTGTTGATGTTCCAGATGTGTGGAAGAGGAAGGCGATGTCGTCGGAATAATGGGGTCTGAAACGTCTCGATGGATCGCGAATATCAAAGTGCTGGGTTTTCTTCGTGAGAGCTTGAAACTTCAGGTCGAAGCCGGCGATTGACGAAGCGGACTGGGCCAGCTCCGAGTATGCTTCGTCGTAAAATAGAAAACCAACACTGCAGGTACTGCAAAGATGAGCGACGGCTGCTGGTTGACATTGCGGACTAAATTTGACCAGTTTAGAATTGGTAATTATGTTTTCGGACCACCGAACTCACGCGATGATCAAGACGGAAAACCCAGCTCGCATTAATCCCAACCAAGCGAACACGAAGTCACTGGAACTCGGGCACAGAAGCGCGACAGTGGGCGACGTGTAGTGAAGCAGCTGTTCGTGGAATCTGTTCGCAAAAGAGATGGATATATTGTACACATCCTTGAAGGCTTTGCATTGTCAGTTTATATCTGGAATCGAACGAATCACGTGGACGTACTGTATATTTGAGAATCCCATCGTGTGCCGGGACCCGGGACGGGAAAGGCGAATGCAGGTAGGTCAGGATTGAAATGCGCTTGTTGCTCAATGAGATGGTTGACAGTCGTGTATGACTTGTTGATCTGGACTTGAAGCCCTGCGGCTTCTCCCAGTGTGCAGACAAAGTAGTTGGTGGTCAACTCGGCCATGATTTTCGAAGACGACCAGATGAATTCCTGGTATTTGGTAAGTAATGAGCAGAGCATTAGTAAGATACTAGTTGCCAATGCTCGCATGCGGCTTTCACCGTTTCGCTCCGGTATCGTCATAGATTTTGCCGGGGTTTTCGAATGCGATCGGACTCCTATAGGAAGAGAGCTGCCACTCACCATCATACGATTTGATTCAGTCTTAATGAGAAAATTATCAGAAGAAACTACAGATGAGCAAAAAAAGTAAATAAGGAAATCAATTGCCAGGCTAACAATGAGATCACGTGCTGGCAGTCTTTGCCAGAAGATCCCCACGGCGAGATAGATCTTCAAGCGCCAAGCTTCCTGAAAACAAGAAACCGCGTTGAAGCCCATGAGGCAAAGCTCTCATCGGCATCTTGCTCACTATAATGGATGGTTTACTCGTTAGATTGAGCTGGCTTGATGTCGATGGCGTTTTTGTTTCCAGATTACGAATGAGAGGGCTACTAGCAGTACGAAGAGTATTCCCATTAGATGAGCAAGAACATGAGCTATGCCAGTCTTTCCTCGGCAGCGTTCTCACCTGCACGTGTCATTATACTGGGCGCCTACATCGTGGTGATAGATGAGGGTGAACGAGATGGCAGTGCAATCTGGTATGACTATCCCTTGGGTGATTGCTTCTGACGAGATTCTCTGAGTGACACGGCATTAGAACAGGGCCTCTAAAAGCTTTATCTTGTCGCAAATTTCTTCACATAAGCGAATGCCATTGTCACAAGCAGATGGCTTGTTTGAAACTCCTGGAGACTCGACGTCTTGTACAGTCCACGACCTTCTGAGTGTGATCGTCCTCTTCCATATTTCCCATCCAAATCCAGTCTCTTTCTCCCTTGGCTCAATCCACAGCCTCTTGTTCTCGAATTGGGTGTACATGCGACGCGGTACAGACGGAACTATTCGTATCTGGGAGGGAGGAGGAGCATTAAGAGACTACAATCCTGGCGCGAAATACAGAGCCGCGATAGTTGAGAGCTATAGGGTCATCGACTGCTGAGGAGAAGAGAGGGACGGGGAAAGACGGTCGAGGTAGTAAAAATGGAAGGGCGTGAAAATGTTTCGAAGATGGTGTTTAGTAGGGGTAGCTTTAAGCATGAGTCGGGTGCGCCCTAACTGAGGCTCCTCTACCACTTTCTTTCTTCTATATCCTCGAGGCATCATCACTCAAACTTCGGTCAACTCCAATCCTCTACTTGAGAAACTTCAACTCGATTACTCCTCTGATCGAATTCTACTCTCCTGCTGCTTCTGATATGGTGCGCATCGACTTCGTGCCTTTTTTCGTCTGAGCAATTGAAGAAGAGCTACAAATGTTTCGCGTTCGCCGATTCTTCCACCATGCCTGAGCCAAGATATTATCCGAAAACCCATCTTCCAACCAAAGTTTCCTGCTACCAACTCCAAACTATACGTCCTTCCAACGGCCGTAGCACATTCAATGATTTTCTGAGCGCCAGAGCCGCCAAACTGTCTCCCACGGTAGGCCGGGCCAGTATCCTCCGTCGTCTTTCCACTACGGTCACAACCTGTGATTTACAACCCTTTTGGGTGTAAATCGTGGGATTTTACAGCCATTTTATTTTGATTTATTCTTCAAATAAATCAAACAGTGCGATCCATCCTGGGCTAAATTTTACAGCGATTTCAGTGCGATTTCAGTTCCAAAAGTCACGTTAAGGCGTTGCCATCCGAACATTTTGTGTCAATATTTCGAACTCAAAACTACAACTTTCGAACTCCACCACTACAATGCGTTATCTACAGCTCAATCTTCTTCTTGTATAAGTAATATGTCTCTCCATAATGTGTAGCAAAGCCCCTAGGGTCAATTGACCATTCCTCGTCATCCGCCAGTTGTGGCAACTCAATATTAATTTCCGGACCTATCTCTCTTAATGCCGCCATTGCAGCGCTCACAGTGTCATCGATCTTAGCCCTCTTGGCCACTCTCTCTTTCGTAGATTCCGGCTTCATCTTAGCCAGAATCTTCTCTGTTTTCTCGTTATCTTTGACCCTGACTGATGGCGTTCTATGGCGACTTGAAGAGCGAGGATTGTAAGGCGTGATAAGGTTGGCATTCTCGTAGTCATCATCACTAACTGTGTTATCCAATGTCCACTCAATATCGCTGCCAGAGACGTACCCAGATTGTGTATGGCGGCGAGTGGTTGCAGTCATACGAGCCTTCGGAGGGCGGCCTCTTTTTCGTGGTAATTCGGCGGCCTCATCATCACTATGGTTGCTACCATTGCCATAGCTATTGCCGTAGCCTTTGTGAGGGGTCTCGGTAACCTCATTTTCGGCTTCAGTAGGTTCAGTTGTCGGGATAACGACTTCTTCGTGGTGAGATTGGGCTGAAGATTCCCTCTCTACAGCACGAATGGACTGGCTAGGTACTATTAGGGCTTCGGGTATACGAGGTACGTCCTGGTTGCCACCACCAGGCATAGGGAAACTGGACGTTGTAGAGGATGCTATGAAGCCTGCCCTTAATGTTTGTCGAGGTGTTGCTGGTATAGGGGAAGACCTTGCCGCCGAGGTGTCACGATCTCGATTTCGGCCGCCATAGCCTCGCATATCGTCAATCTTGATTCGTACGGCGTTGACTACTGGCCAGTCATCTTCGCAGCATTCAAAGGCAGGGAAGGTCTCGTAGACCGTGTCGATAATCGCGTTCTTATTGCGACGGGGTTGGAGTTTCAAAGTCACTGGAATCTTTCGTTGCTGACTACCAATTATTAGTACATTCTTAGCTATCGTGTAGTAGAGAGAGCCTACTTGTTCCTCTCAATCCACTCATATAAAGCCTTACCTTGGATGACTCCTTTCATGAAGGCATCGCTAATATTGGCGAGTTTGGTAATAGAAAAATGTGGTGGCAACGCAAGTTCGCCCTGAGGCTCAGGCATATTGAGTTATGGCTTGAAAGATGATAGCGTTATATCGATTTTTGAGGTAAGTGTGCACACAATAACCTCGGATCCGGCAATATACTGAAAAACTCTGCAGCTACTCCACTTAATAGATGAATCGCTCATCTCCATAGAATTTTGAGGCTAGATCTCCCCTTTCTCTCAAGAGACTTTGGCGATTTTAAGCCTATTACTCTCAAGATCTTTCAGCGATGCCAAATAAAACACGTTCAACGCAATGCAGCTTCTGTATAGACCTTACTGGCCGTGCGCATTATGTCTCATACGATACCCGGGCGGCTCATTTCAGGGATTGGATTCTACGCAGTAACCTTCGAAACGAAAATACCAGTTCCACACCAATCACTCATCGCCACGCTATACAGGACCACGAGTCTCTTTCTGATGAGGCTAGGAGCGTTGCGAGTGCTCAAATTGAGAGCGATATCGATATTCTGGATGGCCTTGATGACCTTGAGCCCGATTTGGAGGAGTTTATCGAAAATGAGGTCGATTTTGAGCTAGGTGTCTTTATTACCATCTCCTACCTTTCCACTCGATGGACCATATTCAGTGGATATTGGTGACGATGCGGGCAACTATGGCTCCTCCGGTAGACAGCCTACCCCCCGATTTCACACCAAAATGACCCCTGTCAGCGTCTATCTACAGAAAAAGACTTACCTCCCACGTCAATATAATCCGACTAATATCTTTTTAGTTGGAGAAGCCGCCAAGCAACAGCTCAAATTCATTGAACTTGCAGAGTGGATTGATCAGTCAATTAGTCGCACTCAATACGACGATTTACGCCGTATTATCAAGAAGAACTACGAGATCTAACTGCCAGAACTTCGCCGAAGAAGTCCCCAATTAACGAGACTGACTGGTATCAAGGACCGGCTTATCGACTGCTGTATCAATAGTTGTATGGCTTATACGGGCAAGCATTCGAAGGCAATAGAATGTACATATTGGGGTCACAAACGTTGGCATTCTAGGCGTCCCCCGGTTGAGAACCATGCAGATTCATCTGAATCGGACTTATCCTCGTCGTCAGATTCGAGCGATTCAAGTGATTCTAACGGCGATGAACCTAAGTTACGCATTCCATTCCGTACATATATGTATATTCCACTTGGCCCTCGCTTACAGTACCAGCATCGGTCTGCTAGACGTGCGCTCACTCTCAGATTTCACCATTATCGCTATTGGCGCCTCCGAAACCCTCATACAGATATCGATGACTGGTGGGCTGCTCAAAGATACCGAGATCTTCGCCACCAGGGCTTCTTTTGAGAGCCTACTAATATCGCCCTGGCATTACACTATGACGGAGTTCAAGCAGTGAGGCAGGGCTCTCATTCTACTGCACCAGTTATCCTCGTCAACTACAACCTCCCATCTTTTATTCGGTATCGCCGCGATAATATCCTTTTATCACACATCATTCCGGGCTCCAATGAGCCTAAAGATCTCAATTCTTTCCTCCATCCACTGGTCACTGAAATTCAGGAGCTAGATACCGGTATCAAGGCCTATAATGCAGAGAAGAAGCACCATTCACGCTCAAAGCGTGGATTGTAGCAGTCGAGGTAAGTCACTTTTTCAATATACGGTCATTTGGTTACCTCAATCTACATCAGTCTCTACCCTCATCACGGCATTAATTATTATACAACGCCACGTCGACGTGAACTTCTGCGACCGTGAATACATAAGGGAAACGACTACCTTGAATTCGACCTATACAACCTCTTTTTTTTGCCCTTTCAATATATCATGCTAATAAAACATATTATAGACGATGGCCCTGCAATTGCAGACCTTATTGGTATGAAAAAGCCAGGCAATGCGAAGGTTCCCTGCCGTTTTTGTCGGATCAAGGCCCAAAAAGGAGTTGGTAACCACTATTATATCCCTCATACGGCACAGCATCTTGGTGGTATTCTCCCAATGCGGACATACCTCCGCAGAGAGATCCGATTATGCTGTATAATCGGTAAGGATGAGATGGACAAACGTGGTAAGTTAACTTAGGCTTTAAAGGAATTCTCTCCTACGGTAGACCATCAATCAATCGATTATAACGCGGAATAACGTTGTTCCAAGTGTAATATGGCTGTTTGAACCAATTAGAGAGAGTGATTGATGGTCTACCTGGAACCTGGATTATGGATTGTGGTTTGATGTCTCTCTCTCCTTTGTATCGCTGCAAACAGCCTCATTAAGGCCCATATAAGCAGCTTCAGTCTCTGTATTCTAGACATTATGCATTCATTCATTTCCACTCGTATTCACACACTTTTGACATCATACATCGCTACTTTGTACTACCCTAGGAGAGACTTCTAACTACCCCTCTCAGAATCTAACTTTTTAAACGTTAGGTATTAAGAGATCCACCATTCTATTACGCCTACGTTCGCTACACTTCCCTGACAGCTTCCCAATTGATATGATGCATTGCGGACTACTGAACATCATGAAAGGGCTATTTAAAACCTGGGATGGTACCAAATTGAACGCCGATATATCTAACAAACCCGGCGATCCAGGGCCTTATTTAATTACCACGAAGGCGCAAAAGAAACTCGACAAACAGCTTCAATTCCCCGCAAAAGCATGCCTCAAAGGCTAGCTCCCTGTCAAACCAAGTATGCACACTTCCGTTCGTTCAAATCGGCTGAATGGCAAGACTTTTTAGAGACATATGGCGTCTCCCTTATGCACGGCTACCTCCCACCAGAATTTCACTCAAATCTCTACATTTTAAACGAGATCTGGGTTACTTCCACCAAAGAATCGATTACCACTAAGGATATTGAGCTGGTACGACTAAAATGTCGACAGTTTTTGACCACTTATCAGTAGATCTACTACCAGGGCCTCAAAAATCGGATTCAGGCTTGTACAGTCAACCATCATTGGCTATTACACCTCGCAGATGGACTCAAAATCAACGGCCCTGCGAGATACTGGTGGTCCTATCCTTTGGAACGTTTTTGCCACGAGGTTAAGGTCTATGCGAGATCTAAATCCGAGATCGGCAAGTCAATTGCGAATGGCTTATTACGAGATGAACAAATCAGTTATCTTTGGCTTCTCGGAATCGATCTAAATCGGCTTCACCCTGACGCCAAAGATTCAACAGTCTACCCCGAACTTAATGGCTGAATCCGTTATCCTTACGAGAATGTACAACTAACGAATGATCACCGTGTCAAACTGGCCAAGTATCTCGGTATCTGGCCTTAAAGACGTGTATTTGGAGGAATATAAGGTATTTCAAGCGTTGTAAGGTGTCTAAGAAGCTAACATTTGGCTCAAAAACCTTTTAGATTAGGTCTAACAACAACCGCAATGACTATAACGTTGTATACATCGTCAAGGCCGATGAGGGCGGGATCCGAGGGGGGGTTTACTTTGGTTCAGTACATTTATATGTTGAGGTAAACGGCGTCTTCTTTGCAGTCATTCAAAAGCGGAAAAATGTACGTACAAATGAGCGGATACATCAGATAACTTACGCTTCTGCGGGTGGCAGATGGGAAATTATTGAGCCGACTTATATACTAGGCCTTATTGGCGTGCTCAAAGAGGAAGTAGACAGTTACGGCAAGGTTCAGAAGATGATTGTAGGGGCCCTAGACGAGGTTAAGGTACGAAGGATTGCGAGGTCTTGATTTGATAGGACTCAATTGCACTGAAATTGCTGTAATTATAATTCCAAAAATCGCACTGTACAGCCCTGTAATCGGGCTATTTGAATTACACTGTAAAACCCTGCAAATGTCAGATCCTGTTTTTTACAAGAAATCGCACTGTAAATGGCTGTAAGAAATCGCGATGTGTGACCGTAGTGAAGCGATATGACGGTGTTCAATATCTACTGCCCCGACCGTCGCGATGCGGCTTTACGGCGCTAGCAATGTTACACAATACAAGGGTAAGTGTTCATATGGCATTGTGCTCTCGATCCCTTCAAGCTCTCCGTGCTCTTAGCTCTCCTATCTTTCAGTATCACATCAAGCGACCTCATTCACGCATCTCGACTGCCTATTTATCCGCCCTAAGACTACACAGCATCTGTACCCTCCTCCTCCAACACAGCCATCTCCTATATAGATTGCTCTCCATATTCGCAACCATGGCTTTGGTTCTATCTGCCGACCGTTTGGGTTTGTACGATCTTCAGATCAATTGTATCCCCTTTGATCGTTTCTACAAAAAGATGCTCACAAACTGTATTAACGTACTATCCGATGAGGCATTGGAATAGACGATTTTTTCGATTAGGAGACTGATTAGGGCCGCTTTATCAAAGTATAATTGTCACCTTGTAGTTTGCGTTGCCTGTTTGCTGATATAGCCAGGCACGACTTCGGCACGTTGTGAAGGCCAGGGAAAATCCCATATTTGCAGCTACCTTAGAGCAACTGTGCCAGGAACTCACACATCCCGATTAATCATCTGATCGACAAACTTTCAGCATACTCGGGCTCTTCGGTATCCAGCTAATCTCCGATGTTTTCAGCCAGAGCTGGAGTCATAATCTTATCGAACGCTTCCTCCGTTCGAGCGCAGACGAAATGAGAGCGCTCGGCGATAAGGGGCTTACAGCCGAGGATATACATTGGTATTCTCCAGAGTAGGTTCTAGCGGGGATTCAATCCGGTTCATACATCGATGAAACTACTCACGTAGGGGCACGGGTCGAAGTCTATCAGTCCGGTGTCTGATGGGCCAATTTCACGATGACGGTTGGACATCCAATGGCAACATCGAATGCCCGGATGTTATAATAGAAGGCCTAACATCTCTAGGTAATAATCCATGGAAGTCTTTGAGCTGATACACTGTTCACTTATTCATACACGACTCTGTTGGAAGGTAAAGATGTTTTAGTGCATCGCCTGGTAAATATCCAACACTTGTATCTGTTCAACACTTGTATCTGTTCAACACTTGTATCTGTTCAACTTATACAATAATTGACAGGATTCTCTCTACACTCGGCACTTCACATCCTCCGTCTATCTACTTATCATCCGATCTATCTACAAAACTTCACCATCCAAGAGATAAAGCCATCCCTATATAGATACTACCATCAAAATGTCTTCCGAAAAACTCGTCTCTCCAAGCAAAATCGGCAATGCTGCATCATGAATTTACCACCTTCTCACCGAAACCGAACACCTCACCTTCTGGACCGTAATACAGCCCTTCCTCGATTTCATCGGCTACCACACGCCTCAATCTATAAGCGCATCCACGACTACATATTCCCTCATCGCCATCCAAATTGAGAAGTTAGTAGACAGTAACGATAGTTGGGTTTCTCCTCGCTCTTACTTTCGTCATTGCGATACTTTTTGTAGCGTTAATTGTGGTGGGTACTAGAGATGAACTTAGAGCGCGGAGGTATAAAGAAAATATTAGGCGGTTGGAAGCTGAGTCGATGGAAATGCGAGGGGGACGTGTTATACGGGGTATGAGGCAGCCGTTTTGAAACACTGGGAATATCGAGGTTGGGATGGGGATGGTACGGATTGCGGTTGTTACGAGGACGACGGAGACAGTCGTGGAGAGTATTGATCAGTTTGGGAAATTCCGGGGTGTGGAAAGTTAGGCGGGATTGGGAGTGCCGATTGGCTTGGTTATTATTTTTGTGCAGAGATTACGCTCTTTTTGGATTAGATCTTGCTGGCGACGTCGCGTTGCTGGTACCCACTTTTCTGAGCCAAAGCTATAGTTGGTGCTGTTTTGATTCTGAATTTGGGCTTGTGGCGGATATGTAGCTTGAACAAATAACCTACTCGTATCTATTGTCTACATATCACAATACGATTCTCATATTAGAATCTTTCCCCTAGTGAGACTCCTTGCTTCTCGAATCAAGCTTATAAACATTCCACGATTGGAATGCTAAGACTTACGGGAATTGGGACCATGTAAGAGTGCGCTTCGAAATTCCAGCACTTGATGTTGTATTTCTCTACTGATGTTTTAAATGCAAAATCCAGCGCAGCCAAAGTGGGGTGCTATCGCACTGTTAAGGGATGGAATCCTTCTCTCTAGCTTATCCATGACTGGATTTCCAATTGTTCTCTTGTTATTCTGCAAGCTGTCATGTTCTATTTTGCAAGCTGTCATGTTCTATTTTGCAAGCTGTCATGTTCTATTTCGCAAGCTGCCATGTTCTATTTTGCAAGCTGTCACGTTTCCATTTAAAGATACTTTCTAGAAGGATCTATTGTAAGAGGAGGATTATATATACTAGCTATCCTTCCTGTACTTACACTTTCTTCTCTGTACTTAGATACTTGAAATAAAAGCTGTCTTCCCTCACTTGCGAAACACCTTTGAGGGTTGAACTCTTACACGCACGCAACGAGCGATGATCAAAAATAGCCAACATTGAATTTCAAACCCGTTCCATCGTGGTATCAAGAATTTAAGAGCTGCTTATGCGCCGAGCAGGGCAAATACTTTGAAAATTGTTATAGTATTTAATCTATTGAGGCGCCTATTGAGGCAAGTGTCGTAACAGAGTCTGACGTGGGATAGGTTCGTTGCGGAGCTCTAGTAGGGAGGGGGATATTGAAAAATGACAGCTCTGTGCGGTGGAGGCGTACGCAATGCTATTGAGTAGCCTACCTCCTGGACACGCAGACTTGGTCAAATTTGAAGAAGAGTGGAGAATTAAGCGCGGACAAGCTTCTGAGAAATCACGCCGAACCCAGCAGATGAAGGTAAGTAACAACCTCTTTAAAGATTTTGATATTAATATAACCCAGACCGCTCTCCTCAGACTCGATCGACCTAGTAGTCGCATCTCCACGCCTGCTACCAGTCTCGAGGACTATATCATCCCACTCGCGAAAAGTACTGACACTTCAATTCAAATTTCACAGGGGTCTACCAATACCAAAGCAGTTCAGCTTCAGTCACCTCACATCGATATGCAAGACAATACGAAGTCTTCGCAGCGAAACACTCGGCAAGAAGCTGCGGAGGTGGCGCTCGGTTTGGACGACGATCAACCACTCGTAAAGCGCAGGCGTCTTGCTCCTCCAAAACATATCGATGAGACTTTATCAAGGCCCTCTTTGCCCACGCCAGTAACAACACACCAAATCTCATCAAATGCCTTCATAGGCGAGGATGATCGTGTCATAGGATGCTCAATACTCGTCAAGTCTGGTTCTCCCTACTCCCACTTAGGCTGGGTCGAATTGCGTTGCTCACTGTGTCGCGCCAACTCTAGAGGTGATGGTGTCTACTTCAGCGGCATAAACGGAACACTCAACCACTTATCTTTCTTTCATACCCATCCTTCTGAAATACCCAATGAAGGCTTCAGCCGCAAATACATTTTCGAGAATTGTGTAAGGCGTCAGCTCTCTGGGGACCAGATCGCTGAGTACAGGGCCGACGTTGGCAAAGGTAGGAATCTCATTTCTCGGGTCAGCCCACCCAGCACCTAAATCAAAGAGTGACACCAGACACCGCATCTACTACCGCTGGCCAGCCACCCGTCCGTCTATCGACTCCCGTCGACAGTGACTCGTCTATTCCTCGAAATTCAGAGCGAAAACGATGTGATCCTATCACACAAGACCAGGATGAACAGACCGAACAAACTTCAAACACAGCTTTTAAATACGAAGATGATCTAGTCACGGGCTGTGCAGTGATTGTCAAGCCATCCTCATATCTAGGCTGGATTGAGCTTCATTGCCCAATTTGCTTCGCAAACTACGGCTCGCAGACTCGCAGACCATTCTCCGGAGTATGCGGTATGCTTGTTCACTTGAATCACTCTCATGGACAACACTCTGCCAAACCTGAAGACTTCTCTCAGATTCGAATCCGTATGTCAAGCGTGTACTGGGCGTGGGAGAAGCCCGCTGCCTAGATGCCGTTGGTTTTCAAGGAAATAAGGGAATTTCCAAGATCGTGGTGCAGTTGAGTATCAAGGACTCTTCAGGCAAATTTTCCTATTTACATGCCGACTTCCCTACTGTCGTAGTTCGTGGAGATGGACAATGGGTGGAACTCAGATATCCGGTCACGGCTTGTGGAGCGAATTGTGTAACCTCGAGGAAGAACGACAGAGGTGATTTCTTGTTCTTCAAAGGCATATTAGGTTTCGAGAAGCACCTGCGGATAATTCATGAACTGCGATCACCCTCCCCTGTCGATAAGTGGCAGTGGCTGCTTACTGAATGCACGATAATTCCAACATGCAATTCAATACTCGCTAAGTATGCAGACCGCGTCAAGATCACATTTGCTAATTACTGCAAATAGCGATCCGATCAGGGAATCCCAGACCCTCATCTCGGCCTCTCTCCCATCTCGAACGCCGTGGTCGCACAGTCCACGGTCAGCAGAATCAGCCTCGAGAGCGACAGATCCCAGCACCTCAGTCCAGAAATGCTGTCGGTAAGTCACCGCGCCTGAGCGCTCCAAGATCTAGTAGTGTAGACCCGATGCGTAAAGCTCTTCTCTCCAGTGGCCTTCACTATTCTTCAGATATTGGAAACATGCAGGTCCCAGCTTCAGGCCCTCTTCGTCTAGCACCACTATCCCCTCCGTTTTCAGACCTGTCTACTCTAGCTCAGCACAGCACGAGTCTACATGCAGCTACGCCAGATACCACCCGAAGGATAAGAAATCTTCGATTGACCTCATTAGAGATAGTATGTCCTTGCACATTGAGCGGACACAAATGCAAAGTAGAGAGAGGCTGTGATCGACCACGGATCTGCCTAGTAAGATTTCTTACCAATCCTGTTCAAACACTAATAAGCAGAAAAATCCCGATTGCCAAGTCCCTGGCTGCTACCCCGATCATGACATCAAGCCTACGTGCAACGAAGGCTGTTGGGCAGCACAAGGCTCGATTCTCGCTGCAGTCGTTGTCCAATGTTCATACGGTCATGACGAGAAGGAAACGAGATTGAAAATCGCCGCTACTCATCTGTGTCATAAGCATTGAGTCTCGTTCGCATCTGGCCGACATTCTCAACATCGAAGGTCGTTCATCCTTGGCGCAATTCGGTTAGAAAGCACAAAGTACAAGCTCTTACCTATTTTATACCCACTATTGCATCCACGACCTCCTAACGACCACTATTGCTATTTCTGCAATACGACGGCTCTTTGATAACAGGCGATGTCCGATTGAAGAAGCAAAATAAGAAATCGAGAAACGATGTACAATGTACGAGTACGAAAATTTGCACGCAAGATGAGCGGACGAAAGGGTCCAGTGGTCTAGACAGAATTCAGATTCAATTTAAGCCTGTGGTTCCCATTCTTTCCTGATTTGTCGTATAACTGCCCGACAATAAGGCGTCTCGTTTTGTGGGAACATATTGTTTTTAGGATAGATTGGCCTTCTCCATTCATAGACTACGTGACAACTTCCCGATATTTCTGCTTCTGATGCGAGTCTTCGCGTAACTTCTCGCCGTCCCCAACCGCGAGCGCAATACTCGAGTATAGACAGACAACATTGGTCGAAGTGGGTGGAAACGTTGCGATAGCTCATCCGACTGGCTTTGCCGAGTGAAAGAGTCAGTCATGTAACTTTGACAAATCCATCGTTCCATTGCATATACCGAGAGAGATGGACGACATTCGGTGCCGCAATCATCGGTCTGTATGCCACTCGAAGTCCATCACGCACTAACCGCGCGCTATTGCCATTTGGCTCTTAGTAATATCCTTTGGTCTGACGAGGTTTGCAATTGGACCACGCTTCCGACTGTTTCAGCAAACTCTTACACAGCCATCTTCACCCTTGTTGTTTCAAAAAATACCAAGTCAAGTTCTGTAACACTGGAACATCCGATTGACTCATGGGCCAGCACTTTTGAGTGACCTATAAAAGCAAGTCCACTCCCTAAGAAAACCATCTACCAAGCAACGACAATTCTCCGAACGACAACCGTTTCCTGCAACATGAAGGACACTAAAGAAACGTTAGCTCACGAACAGTAGGAGGGCGCATTGAAGACTTGCTTCGAAAGCAACAACGTCGCAAGAAAGGCAGCCTTTGAGCCTTTACCAAAGGACTTCCCGCACGACCATCCAGAGATTGTCGAATTCAAACGTGAATGGGCCGACGAAGCCACAAAGTTTCACCAAGACATGCATAAGCTCAGGCACCCAATGGTAGGTCAAAACCTCGGCGTCGAAAGAAGATTTTAACGTCCTCGCAGAACAACCTCTCGCAAACCCGTCCCACTAAAGGCAAGCCCTTCTTCGCACCCGGCCAACCCGATCGAACACCCAGCGCCAGCTGAAACCTTTACACCGCGAGCTGCAAATCCCTTGATTCGTAATTCTAAAATCAACCACAGCGCGACGCCTCGGTCTTTGCGAACTTGATCGAGTCGAACGGTGCCCCGCGCTCGTTCAGTTGTCTTTGGTTGACCATATAGCTCTCGAATGGGTAAAACACTGCTGTACGATCGATCTGCGGCGCTAATTTCATGCACGAATCCTCGCAACATTTCTCAGGAGTACAAGGTGTACCGGCGCATTTCAGTAAACGAAACAAATTCGCTCTGTAAAAGCCCAAGGGTAGATACAACAACCAATCCGTGTTCGACAACTGTATCCGTCGACGATTGCCGGGAGTCGCCCATCGACAACCTCAAAGTCCGTGCCGAAAGAAATCCTGCGAAACCCATTTACTTACTCGTACACGCCCCGAAACCTATGCAGGTAATTGGTGGATGCTTTTCAAAGAGTATCCTCCCGGATTCTCAAACAATTTTTCAAGGAGATCTTTCGCATTGTGCTTTCGAGGACATTTGCAACCTGTGAACGAGCGGTTTTCTGAGAGTTAGGATAGCCGTGGATGAGGTCTCGCAGGATTCCCATACGGTTTTTTATGAGATAGTAATCAAATTTAGAGATTTTATATCATAGCATGGGAAGTGTATGAGGGCGTAATTGACAGATCGACGTCACTATAAACGACTTTAACCGAAGTTGAACGAAGTGTTTGATCAGCAAGATTTTTTCAAAAATCTTGCTGATCAATTTTGCCTCTCGGGAAGCAAGTCAAGTCGACTTACAGTTTTTCCTCGTTGACTTGGACGGTATGATGTTTGCATGCTATGGTATCCGGGTTAATACACAATAATTCCGCACAACCAGAAGAGGGCTTGATCCTATGATACCTGCATCTACTTTTGCAAGTACTAGTACTACACCGGAGAGTTCGTAGGTAGATTAAATTCGATGCAAGAGCCACGACAAGGATACCAATTAAAATGTAAACCCTCCACCCCCGTAGTACCCGGCTATCATACTATAGTACAGGCCGAGAAAGTGGGCAGCACTACTATATAAAAGACCCGGTAGATGTCATACCGAAACGAGGCTATTTATAGAGGCTAGAGTATTCTTCGCCTTTACTGATATTTTTTAATTCCTTCCGTTCTAATTATCAACTCGATATCAACTCCAAGCAACATCACCTCCAAACATGCTCCTCTCACTTCATCACTCCATTGTTATTCTTGACGCCATACAGCAAGTGTCTGCAGTTGTTCCTATAGAAGTTCCATCTCCTGTGAAAGTGAAGGGAAAGCCAGGGCAACACCTCTACCTTGTCTGCGGGACTTGTTATAAACTTGGCAACAAACCTGTCGTACGTTTCTTTTCTAGGAACTGATAGTACTGCTTTGGTATGGGAACTTGTAGGCTGACAAGGTGTCACAGGAATACTGCCCTGGTAAGCCGATAAGGACATGCACGGCAAGCTGTAATCAAAGAGATGTTGATGCGGGTGGATTCAGCTGTTGCGTATGTTCCACTCCTTTGAACATGGAGAACGTACTCATATATATTCGTAGTACATTGACTGTGCCTCTAAATGACGTTGATGAAAAGTTGGGATAATGGATTCGTTGGATGTTGGCGAGGGTAAGGCGATGGTGAGGGTGGGAATAGAATTTTCTCCCAATCTAAAGACTTTGTTGTCGACTCTTTTGTTGTCCCGGGCATCCATCCCATCGAGAAGACAGTCGGTTGCCAGCATGTCCGATGGGCCGCTATTGCCCTATCAAACCGGCCGAGCCAGTCGTCAAATGACCGCGAGGATTCAGATGCCCACTGTACACAGTAGACGCTCACCGATTCACATCACGCAATCTCCCCCACCGCCGCAGCAGTCCATAGTTAGGACCACGATAATGAAAAGGAAGCGAGGCAAACATTTCTATTCCCTTCGAAAACTGTGCCGTTATCTGTTATTAAGACCCAAGGGGAGTAGTCGAGATCTTTCTTTGTCCTTCAAGGGGAGGTACTTGCGAGGGCGATCTAGTTACCGATTCTACCACCACAGATACTACCACGCAGAAGCTGGTCTATCTCCCAGGCCCTCAGTTGCATGCATCTTCGTCGTTGATCAATTCCGCCACAATGGAACAAAATCTCAAGAATAAATACAAATCTGTTCAGCGGGACTTGTCAGAGTAGCAAGCGAACGAAATCAATACCAAAGGTATAAATGAAGAAATCATCGTACCGAAGGTTAGAAGGGAGATATTTCTGATACCTCTATTATATCTTCGACATGTTCCCCTACCTTACTATCTAGAATTCGAGCGTGGTTTTGCGCGCGGATCGATATTGAGTTCCTTTGAGGTGTCCAATAAATACCCGTAGGCAACTCGGTCAGTAACGGGCGAAACCTGGGAGAATCTATCTGTAGATTCGAGTATTTTTGCGCACCGTCTCCTTGCCCCGGAAGGAGTTGACAGGTGGGAACTTGTATTAAAGCTCAAGAAGGAATAGGAAGCGTGGTAGTAAGAGGAGAAAAAAGATGGTCTAGATAGAGAGTACGGCGGATCCAATACAATATCCATCTAGTTCTTGAAAGGAAAAGGAATAGATGGTTCTATACCAGCTTCGCCGGAAAGTGTTTATCCATGCAAACAAGGCCGAGCTATTTCTAGAAGTGGGCTGGTTGTGTTGGATAGAAATAGCATCGATAAGGACCCGGGCCCGCGCCACCGGAGCATCGATTAAACACATGGCAATATCAAAGCCCCATGGCAAAAGAGATCAATCGGCCCAGTTCTCCCCGCCGACCCGCTAAATATATCCGGTTCCCCCACCCCCATCAATCAATCAATCCATCAACCAGCCAGCCACCTCCGCACCTAAAACTTGGCCTTTGCCAAATTCGCCGAAAACGTACTATCTTTAAACGGCACCGTCGCCGATCCGAAATCAGTACTCTCAAGCGCCTTCCTCACAATGGGAGACATACTCTCCCACGCAACAAGCGGCTGCTTCCCGCCCACCGCCGTCGACAGAAACATGGCGTGATTGAGCGGCCATTGACTTTTGTACTCGATCAAAGGGCTGGTGCCGCGCAAAGTGAAGCCTTTGGTGGAGCATTCCCAGCCTCCGTGAGCCGAGGGGCAGACGGCGACGATGTTGGCTGGAGTCGTTGCTGTTGCGCTGGAGAGCCAGATGATGACGCCTTCCCATTCGTGACGGTGGCCTAGACTGTCTGAGGGGGAGTCTTTGGGCATGTACCAGGAGAACCTGAGGGTGTGAGCGCTTGGGGTTTATCGAGGGTCTTCATCGGGTTGTGTACATCAGACCGTATATATTGCCAGATGCTGCGCCTCTCGCGTAAACCTGACCGGTGCTTTTGCTACATCCACTGCTTGCCGAGCCCGTAGGATTTAATCCGGCACTGGAAGGGGGTTATCATTGAGGATTCTGAACAAATCTCTGGAATACTGACTTGGTGTTTCCCGAAGCGTCGACTGCTGGGTATGGTACGCATCCGTTGACGATCCTGTTTGGGTGGTTATTGATGGATCGAACCAGCTTCATTGATCACCTACTTCAGGTGCGGCTGATACGTCTTGTAGACGGTGCCTACCGTGCCAGGTGGGACTGCTTCAGGGAGACCAACAATCACATCAGTTCCAATATTTGCGCGCTTCTCAATAACACTAGCCTGAACAGAAACAGTGGCTAGGAGTGAGGCGAAAATGTATGAGAGGATAGCCATGACAAAGAAAGAACAAGAACTTTGGATCTGGCGGACGGATTAGAATCGAGGACTTCAAGTCATATAAATATCAGCCGACATTGCACAGGCGTGACAGGGCACGAGCCGTACCGGTCGGCCAAGGAGATCAGCGGGCGAAATTTAGAATGCCACCATTTCCGAATTTGATGCCAATGAGTTATACCAAAGTCGTCACGTTCATGAGGGTAGCGAGGCTCTCCGATTAAATCTGCAATGCTTGAAGGAAAGGGAGTTTGCCCGGAAAACGTAGTGTTTCTTCGTATTCTGGATCGCGGTACAGTGGAGAACGGCCAAAATCGGATACTGCTCTATCCTTGTAGATGGTCAATGCAGCGCTCGAAACAGTAATAGCTAAACTATAGAAAGTTTAGCTGTTACTATTTTGAGGCTCGCTCAGACGGGGAGCAAGGATGGGGCAAGAATAGCGAGTATACGACTTCAGGTGTACTCGATATGATGTTCTAGAAATGGATGGTTGATCTGCGGGATCGGTTACAACCCCCACAAAGAAGGCAGGCAGTTGTAACGTGCAATGGAAATTGCAACGGGAATGGATCCAAAATAGGACAGTTGCCAGGCGATGTGGGGAAGTTCTGAAGACCTGAGATTCGAGTCGTGCCGTTGAGTAAATGATGTGAAGTTGAATCATCCGCCTTGAAGACTTAGATTCATCTACACAGTGATAATCCAAATAAAAGCCAAGCCGTATACAGTAGGCTTGGAGGTCTACTATGGTCTGGTGGATAAGAAACGTCAGTGGATCTCCCTTGTCCGTTCCATGCTTCACAGCAGAAACACCCTTTCGAAGATTTAGCTGCTAGACGTTTATTATCCAGCAGACCACCAAAATGCGACGGTTTTCTACGACCAATTAGAAGGCCCGATATGGCTTACCCAGCATTGAACTTTTCTTAGTATACTTGCCTTCTCCGTCGCCTCGATAACCAACGCTCTCGCTATCGCGAACGATGAAAAAATGGGACGCCCACCTCTTGCAGTCTCGTACCTCCGTACCTTCCTCTCATCACCCAAAATTTGACCTTCCTCCAAGCAGCCAACAATACAACTGCATAAATACAAGATCAAGCAAACGCATACCAAACGCACATGACGGCAAGATACAGCCATGGGCTAAGACAAGGCAAGGATCAGAAATGCGCGTCGAGCGTGACTGGGTTGCGGGGAAGACATAGCTTCAGATGCCGAGTGTCGAATGTCCACGTCCCACCCATTCGGTATCGCTGGCGGTGTGTGATATACCGGGTCGATAATTCCGAAGTCATGTTATGGCATCGTCGCGCAAGGTGGCCATATCATCCTTTCTGAGAATGTTGAGATGGGCTTATATGACTTGTATTCACTCACGCGTGCAAGCCGAGGATACGAATGAGAGTGGAGGCTCTTGTAAGGTTCAAGGAGGACTCTTAAAAGGCATCAAGGTCGTTAAGTACGTGAGAATCTGAAAGGTTTGTAACAAGATTTCGTTCCTGCACAAATTCGGTCAGCTTGGTATTGAGCAGGAATTGAGCGAGGCGAGCATACAGTGGAACAGCTACAAGCCCATCCTCAGATCTGGTCGAATACACGCTGAACGAGTGAATGAGGGACAGATTTAAGATTACGATTAAGGCCTAAAGCAGGAATTGGCTGTCACTGTCATGCACAGGGCGCGAAAGAACAGCGAGATTTCTGCTTGCCAGAGATAGAACCCTACTTCATGCTGCCAACCTCTTCAATATGCCCAACCTAAACATGCACTCTTCTCTAAAGATATCGTCCTCATAGCTGCGTCTTGTGAGCAAAGAGCACGATAATTTGAAAGATGACCGGTGCCCTTCCACCAACTTGCTAGAAGTCGAACATATCTGTCTCCAGTCTCGATTGTGTTGTTTCCAAGTTGAAAGAATTTGTTGGGGGTGCTGTGAAAGACTGAGCTTGTAGAGGTCGTTTGAATTGGCCTCGTAGGACGGAGGAGCGACGAAGAAGCGCAGCGAGCGAGAGATTGGGTGCGAAGTCAGCATGTGCATTTGCAATGGAGGGCAGCCATACCTGGCCACAGGATTTTTGGTGATGTTTGTCCATAGATGGTAAATTTACCCTTCTCCGACACCCCGCCTGACGAGCGCTGCCGGTGGAGAGGAGTCTGCCCGTGTTTGACAGCATGGAGCGTTCATAGCCGACATGCCATGTCTTCGCTTCAAAAGTCACAGCGCGGAAAAGTGGTCATAATGGTCGCGTGGAAAGTCTAAGGAATGTGTCAGCAATAACGTGCCTTGATATCGCCTCTGGGCGCTTTTGCACACGAATCAAAGGTGGTGCAACTGTCCGATCGTGCTATGTCGCTGCTTGTGGGTCCGGTGAGTAACGTGGATACGATATGCCCCTCTGGCGCCGCTGGGTATGTAGGTATAAATCGAGTCTACAAGCGAGAGACGTGTATCGGAAATGCGAAAGTGGGATCAAGATGAGCGTGAGCAGTGTCTGACGAAGGTGGATGGTGGATGGTGGCTGGTATCTTCAAGATTTCGAGAGTATGGCTACGAACTTGTCAGCGGTAGCTTGCCCTGTAAATCTCAAGCTGGTCTGGCTCTTGTCTGACTTGATGAAGTCGCTGATGGTGATGATTCCCGGATGGTTATGTCGTCTGGGTCCTTGTCAGAAGTTGGTAAACTTTGTCGCTGCATGTGAAATTCAAATCCACAGCAAGCTGTCTCTCGACGCCAGATCAACCCTTCCACCAACCCATTCCAAGGATATTATCCAGGGTAATTGTCACAGTCATTTCCTATCCAATGCCTAATTTGCGAAGCGGCTTTGGTCTCCATCTTGTACAGAGGCCATGAATACTGAGAGCCTACGAGGGCGTCGCTTGTCGTACCTTCACTATCCAGGTCTTACGCAGCGCATTCGCAGATGCCAAAGGTCGCGTGAGGTACGGGGGTGACGTGGATGGAGACGAAGATAGACCTCTACAAATTATTGCGAGGTTGATAGCGCGGTAGAAGACGGACGGAGAAGGTATATATAGCTATAAAGACTGAAATGCTGCTATCGGTTCCCGATGGAGTTGGACGTAGGTTTGGATTGGAGATGAGGGACAAGTCGGAACGAAGAACAGTCTGCAGTAGATCTATTCTAGAATACCCCGCCAAAATCCAGGGGCTAGTCGCACACAAACTTTTATAAATGGAGACTATACTGTCTTCACCCCTCACCTCTACATAGTGACATTTAGCAGCTCATCAACGCGATACAGAAAAATATACTCGAACTGTCAACGAGAAGATAGAGGAGATTATTTCTTCTCACCTCCATAGTTAAAGACCTCCATAGTTAAAGACCTCCATAGTTAAAGACGAAGCTCAACTCCCATCTTCCAGGTACTCTCGTCCCATCGATACCGTCGTTATCCCAGTATCCCCCTCACCCTTCTCTCCTACTTACTACCTAAATCATCTTATCACACGCCAACCAAATTCCATTACAAAACGAAGAACTTCAGACAAAATCACCACCATACCGTAATCAATCCATTCAAGTCCTCCCTTCTGAGAGGTCTTATAATCCCATCCTATCCCTAGTAGACCCAGAAACCAATCCAATCATCTTCCTTTCTTTATCATGACTACGACCATATCTATCTAAACTACAAGGTCTAGTCAATTCCCAAGAACCAAGGCGAAATCTTTATTAATCATGGACATTGATTTCCTACAAGGTGGTATACACAACAGTCTTTCGACTTCAAATCATCTCGCTAACAAGCCGTCTATCCAAAAAAACGTGGATAAAAACTTGCTGGTATATCTTCCCCTCCTCTACTCTCCGCTCGAATACCAAGCCCCAAACACGCTCAAGGCCGCTTCAATCAAAAGATAGCCTGTACGATAGACTTGCCAATCTGCATCGGTGTCTTTTTAGGCTTGACACCCTGCAACTCAGCAATACTAGCTCGCCGTTGCTCGGCATCAATATGTGAGCCAGAAATCAAGTTCATCTGTCCCTCACGCATGCCGCTATAGATATCGATGTTCTTGATGGGAATGTAGAGTGGACGTTCCTCTGGACGGGCAAACCAGGAGTAGGCTTTCCATCCGAGGTACAAAACGATGAGGAAGGGGCCGGCAAGGTAGGCCTGGAAGAAGGTCGTGGGGTCGAGGTAGCCAGAGGGCGGTCCGACTGGGTAAAGCGCAACGTAGAATTGAGCTGCCAGGCAGAGGAAGTTCATGACAGCGCAGACATATGACCCATAGACGCCGAACGCTGCCTTGAACGGGAGTTCATCAACGCTGTGACCTTGGTGTTTCCTGCGCAAAAGTTAGTTTACGTTGTAAGAAAGGGGGGTGGAAAACACATACCATGCAAGACGGAATCGGATATGCGCAATCGCGATACTTCCGAAGATGAAGAACGAGGAAAGACCAGACAACGCCAACAGCCAGTTGAAAATGTTTCCACCATCAGGTGCCAAATTGATGAATGCCAGGCATCCGAAGAGTAGCTGGAGCAGGGTGACAACAAGCGGGCGACCCTTCTTGTCAATGTAGGCAAAGATCTTGGGACCCATACCGTGTTGTGCAAGAGCCTGGAAAGTTCGGGTGGAGGCGAAAGTGCAAGAGTTGGCGACAGACATGACCGAAATCAGGATGACAGCGTTGAAGATGGATGGGAGAACCTTAATGCCAGCGAGTTGAATGGCGATAACGAATGGAGAATGACGACTGGTAGATCCCTCGCCATGGTAGAGGGGAGAGTCAGCCGGGACGATCAATCCAATGAGGAAGAGGTTGATGATGTAGAAGAAGCAAATACGCCAAACGACCTGCTTGGAAGCCTTGGGCACCTCCTTACGTGGATCCTCAGCCTCAGCAGCTGCCAGGCCAGTCAATTCTGTTCCACCAAAAGCAAAGGAGGCGGTGACAAAGACTGTGCAGAAACCGTGGAAACCGTTGAGAAAGCCAGACCATGGTGCGTGCCTGGGCAACTGTTAGCTGCGAAAGTTGATGTTACCATCGCGAGTTGTTACCAGTAGCGAGCTCCAATATATCCACGATCATCAGTTGGAACACCACCGCAATCTATGATGATACCAAGAATCATGAAACCAACGCAGGCAGTGATTTTGATGATGGAAAGCACAAATTCGACTTCTCCGTATCCCTTGACTCCAAAGAACTGAATGACAGTGAGGGCGAAGAGCAATGGCAGGATCCATGCCACGTTGGTGATGTTCTGGGTTGATGACCAGTAATGGATGATGTTGCAAGCCGCGGAGATTTCAAAAGGCAGGACAGTGAGCCATCCAATACCGTATTGCCAACCGCAAGCAAACCCCCAAGATGGATCGATGAATCGGCAAATGTACATGGTGAAGGCTTGGAGACTATTAGGACGACCATCAGACGATGTGAGAGCTGTTTACAGACCTCCGTTAATGGGGTACATGACGGCAAGCTCAGCGAGAGCCTGCATCATAAGGTAGATCATGACACCAATAATGATGAAGCCAATAAGAACGGCGCCAGGACCACCAGTTTGAAAGGCTCCTCCAGAACTGACAAACAGACCAGCTCCGATGGCACCACCACTATGATTGATGTTAGCATTGCACTTTGCAAACAAGCTTCATCGACCGGCTTGGTGTTTCTTGTCAGGTCTCGGCGGAAACAACGTACATGGCAATCATCTGCATATGTCTGCCCTTTAGATTTCGGTGCAGTTTGCCTTGATCGGCCTCGACAATGGCCACCTATTGCACTCATTAGCATTGATTCTCTTCGTGCTCAGGAATGGACCAACATCATCACTGGTGACACTGAATTGACGGCCATGCAGATGGTCGCCCAAGCTAGCTGGCTCATATACCGGCACAGCCTTCTCGGCATCAAGAGTGAGACTCTCTCGTCTGGCGCTCATGGTGAAGGATGAAGTCGCTAGGAGTGTCGGAGAACGAAAGGAAGGCGCGCAGGACGTATTGAACAGTTCCGGCGAGAGGGTGAATATAAATAAATTACGAGGATATATGGCCTTGAGCTTGGGCGAAGATAAGAACCATCGGCCAGGAATTAAGACCAATTAGCGTGAGACCAACCAATGCTTAGCCGCATGGTGTTGCTTGGACCCCCAGCTAGTCCATTCGCAGGAGGTGATGCTGGTAAAGCAAAGCAGAGCGAATACGGTTGGATCATTCGCGTGATTCCCGGAACGTGATGGTGCCGACGTATTTCTCGGGGCGTCCGCAGTTCAATGCGCCAGCCATTGGCCGTAGATAGGCGCACCTGTCGATGGCGAATCAGAGCGGCCTCAATTCTCGTTGAAGCCCGTATCTCTGCATCTCGAGCTAGCGGCGATAAGGCATCCTTCTAGAACAGTTGTGGAAGAGTCGTTCGAAGGCGCCCGCATGCGTCCTTGTCGGTTGAAGCTTGGCGTGGTGCGGCACAACGGGTGGAGGAGATGACGCCGCTTGCACCGATTGGCCGAACGGACAAAGGATTCTTCTGCTGCGGAGGATGACACTCGCATTGGGAAAGGCCATGCGCGGGACGCTCGCATTCGGAAAGGCCATGCGCGGGAATCTCGCATTCGGAAAGGCCATACGCGGAAAGGATTGCAACGGAGCTTCTTCCATATGCAGACGTCCATTCATTCCACACGCATCCACTGGCAGATGTGCTATCTGTCAGCCGTGGACCTGGTTTGAGGTGTTGGGTGAGGAGCAAGATACGGGTCTCTCCTTGGTCTTGTGCCGGCCTTGCGCCGGCCTTGCGCAAAGCGGTACATGATGGCAATCGTACGAATCACGCTCCTGCATTACACATCGAATTTGCCTGACTCGTTGAAGTACAACTACCTCCTACACAAGCCTCGATTCGCCAATGCACGAAACGCGGCAAGCAGACGGAATGGGCCGGTGTTAGCCTGACACCTTCCAACCGCCTCAACCGCCATCACCCGCATCTACGTCGCTTCCGCAAGCTCTGGCCTCAAATGTGTCTAACATCGGGGCAAGGCAAATTCCGGCAGTCGGTATGAACTGCGCAATGTTTTGAAACACAATCCACGAAATAACCGGTGTGTTTCTATTTGCAGGACAGTATCTGTAACATGCCGATCAAGGTGAAGGGCACCAAGTTGGTAAAATGCAGGTACAGGTACGGTATCTCGGACCTGTCCCGAGATCAAAACGCCTTGTTGAATTATCCCCGGGTCCATCTCCGAATATATCTATCTTCCCATCTGCCTGCCATACTACCACAAGAGAATAGTATAAACGCTGGTCAATATGCAATACAATCATATGACATCATCTGTTCCCTTACTTAGTACTATATAGCAGACGCAACAACAAGAACGAAAACACACACGTAACAAGATCCATCACCTCTTTTCAACCTCCCACCGAATCACTAATACAAAAATCACCAATCGAATAATCACAACTCATCCCTTTCACCTCTCCACACGCGCCATCTCGCTTTCTCCTACTACGTGTATAAAAGTTACTACCTGCGCCCAAAGAAAAATCCTTTAAACTTCTCCTCACTATACCATATTTATATCCTCCGAATAGGAGGTAGCCCACCCCCTCCTCCACCAGCCCAGAGCAGCAATAACAAGCGTACCCGATACCCACGCCCTCTGTACAACGTACCAGGTCTCTCATGTTGCACCACGTCGTACGACCGGATATCAATGTGTCGAAGAATAGGAATAGGAATAGGTGTTACCTCGCGGAAGGGAGGGGTTTACTAGGTCCTTGTAACGGGATTCATTGTGAAACATGGTATCTTACATACGAGGAGCGGAGCGGAGGGGGTGTATGGGAAATAGACCGGGTAGTCTGTTTTGTAATCAATTCAGCCTTGTAGAGACGCCCAGTTGGGATAAGACCTTCTTACGTTTATACAGTTTATTTTTGGAAAAGATGGGGGTGTGGGGAGTAGGGTTTATTTAGGTACGGCTACTCTTGATGTTGTTATTGTTCTTGGGATGTCTTTGTCTCTTTATTTTACCAACTGGGATTGCGTTGTGGGATTCGGTTTGGAATATAATATTAGACTTTGTAGAAGATAATCTATAAGTTAATAACCTAAAGTATTGAGTTATAGGAGTGGTTAACTTTTCTTCGAAGTTGGGAAATTACGACATACGCAAAAGCAAGTTTGGGATCCCGGTTTGGGAAGAAGAAAGTGTGATAGGGCTAAGGGATAGTATCTAACTACTGGTAAGGAGATTCATAACCGGCCTAATCATTCAACCAGACTAATGTATGACGAGGCAAAAAATGGGCCTAGTTAAAAGAGTAGCACAGAAGCGAGATAATTCCATAGGAACAAGAAGGAGAAGTAAATCAAAACTCTAGCAAAACAACTATTCAAACCCCTTAGGGCTCCAAGGAGACCACACCCCCACCTACCCTCCCACCCTTCCCACCTCCACCCCATTAAACCAATTCAAATACACCTCCCCACCCTCCGACTCGGAAGCAACAACCCACCTACTCCCCACCGTCCCATTCCCATGTACAACCTCAAAACTCTCACACAGCGCAGCACGATCATTGACTTCCTCCCAGACCAGATCCAGCGTCAATCCCTAGACGCGTTTGAGACGCATGGCTTGCAACGCTATGCCGAAGCGGGAGAGCCTTGTCAAAGTCTTCACGAGGAGTGTCTGATCAGCAGTCCATTGAACCCGGGTATATTGCAAGAAGGGACACCAGCTTCTTGAGATTCTCGTTTGCTGGGGTTGTGCCTGCTCTTTTGTCTGAGGAGAGAAATAGCCTCTCGTGCTTTCAGCCGTCTTTACATGGTCGTTTAATTCGTGGTTAATGAAGACGATCATCTGCTCATAAGCACCTACACCGTGTTTAGCCATCGAGGTCACAATCTAAACATCTTTTTCACACTCTCCAACTTTCTGCTCGAATGTGTTGCCTAGATGAGTTTGACTGTTGATTTCCCAGGCGGAGATCTCGACAAGATCCTCCACACAAAGCGTGACATTCTCGATTCCGTGGAGGATTCGTTGATTATGTTGTTGGACAGAGGAGACGAAGAGACGGTAAAGTGGCATGTTCGATTCCATGTGGAAGCTGTTGAGTGGAGCCCGTAGCGCCCTAGCATGCGCTTGAAGATGATATAGATCATGGTTATCCAGCAGACTTCGCCATTGTAGACCCTTCAACGGCGTTGGTGGTTGCGGCGCCGAACCCCTGAACAAAGCCGCGAGAATTGCAAAAGAACTGAGAAAAACGAGGAATCAGCCTGCGCAACAATTGGGATGCAGATAATTGTGGTTCCGTCTTCGCCCACCAAGATTTTCGGGGCCATTGATCGGTTGTGGTAGGCGGGGAAGTAGGCGGCCCTGGAAGAGGTGAAGATGGTTTGATTGTGGCATCATCACAAACCCGTATTGCCGATTCATTTTGGTGGGAAAGCGTGGTTGGTATGCTGGATCGATGGCTGTATTCAAGGTTCTAGTGGTTAATGTGTACTCTTAGTTCGAGTCGGATGTGGACGATATTTATACTCCATCTTACGACATCTGCCAGCAAGTACAATGTGATTGTGAGCCTACCTTGATTGTTCGACTGCCGGATTGTGAGTTTCCTCCCCACAAGCGAGATTCGCGTTTGTTAAGCTCGAGCTCGAGGTTAAATGCGCTGTAGGGACTACTAACGCTGATGGAATTCTCGTTGAGCAATCCGGCTGGTTTTGAGTACGATTAGCTGTCACTTAGACGATGACGCCCATTGAAGCCCAATTACGGTTGGTAGCAGCTGCAAGTTTTGAGGTTGAACAATAGGTTACATGATGTTTCGCTACTGATGGCTGGTTTTAAATACGTTCGAAACTACGGGATCTCCCAGTTGAAGAATCTTCGGAACCAGCGTTTGCGACGACGAATTTCACAGAGTGGCAAGTCTCAAGATACGTCCTTGAGACTTCGCAACGAGAAGACTCAAATCACGGAGGCATCGGCGTGTCTAAAACCCTGGAAATGATCAGACAATATCAGCGATCAAGTTGACGGACCGCTGGTTTCACAATGCCCAATGCGCTGGGAGGCATACTCTCCTCGATAAAGTCCAGCATTTGACGATTCAGAAAGAGAAGTCTAGGTTCCAGCACAAGGCCTGCCAGTCCGGAAGGTTTGCACCCTTTTTCAGGTACGTACGCGTGGCGATCAAAAGATGGAAGCTTTCGGGGCTTGCAGACCTTGGAAATGAAGCTGGATATCTCTTTCTAAACAATGTATTGGCAGCTCTATCATTCTGTACATCGAGGTAGCGAGGCCGAAGAAGAGCAGCTTGCCAGGCTTCTGGATCCTGACAAAGACGTACATCGTTGCCAATTGTGAGACGGGACGGAGGGAGGCGGAGATGATTGCGAGTGAGTGAAGGAATGTCAAACGGCCTTGGCTAGGGGAACCAGCACTGTGCTCATGAGAGAAGTCAGTATGGTCGCAATAGTTTGAGAAAGCAGGGCTAGTGACTGCTCTTAAGGATTCCCTTATTGCTTCCTCCATCTCCTCTAGTATCTCCTCGTCGAGGATGCGTACGAATGCCAGTCTCTTCATTCAAAGAGCAATCGTCCAAGATGTCCCAGAATGACTATTCGCCTCTCAATAACTCTTGAGACATCTTGTATTTGCCATCAACCGGCTATGTATGGCACGACTATCGCCGCTTGAAGAGTTTCGCTGCATCTAACTCCGTCGACGACCTTATTCAGACCCTTCAAGGACCTCGCTTGACGGATCTTGAATGGCTTGAACAGAGTCGTCGATGGAATTGGGTTCGGCGGGACGTTAGCGCTGTCGTGGTTGTGTGATGGCGGAGGTCTAATCAGCGAGCGCTCGTAGCAGAGAACGGAGTTTGAATCTGTCGCTGTCCAGTGCCTGCTGGTTCATCTGTCCTATCAATCTTCCCTTTCTCTAGAGGCAAGCGAGGACTAAGATGTTCAGATTGTAACCTTCGAGAGTCAATGCATTGCTGAAGTGGTTGATGTTTTGAACGCGGTCAAACTCGGGGATCGGCTCGGAGCTGCAGTGGATGCTCCGACCAGTATCACGTGATATATAATTCTGGATTCAAATTCACTTTGAGATGGTGGGTACATTAATTTGAAAACGTTCCAAGAGATGAAGTTCTGGCCAGATTTATATTTGATTAATCGCTCAAGATTTCTTGATGTGGTAGGTGGTTACATGAAGACAACATTCCCCTATTCTCGCCACCGATCCACAACAACTTGCACAACCTCACGGAGTTCATCACAGGTTGAGACAAACTTCTCTTCACCAGTACATAAATCTACCAGGAAGACTTATCTACAATGGGTTCCTTCAATAACGCGGTTGTGGTGTTTTTGGCCTGTTCGATAGAAAATCGACCCCTTTCGACAAGCTCTTGAAGAATCCATCTTTGAGTAAGTTTGCCAATGCTACAACGAGCTATGGTGGCATCTCAAGACTCTTGTATCGAGGAAAGAAATGTTTGATCAAGGACAGAATTCCGGTGCGGTCCGACAACAACAATCAGGACAATCCTCGCGAAGATGATCGATTTCGCCATTTAAACCGCACCACGCCAACCTTGACGGCTTCATTCTTGAGGCACTGAGAACACACGACAATCCCCACTGTCTTGTAAAACAGGACGAGGAATTTAATAAGAGGAGGGATCAAAGATGATCAAAGAAAGGGCAGATGCAACTGTTGTTTTCACGTTTGATGAGAAGCAAGCAAGTTTGAAAGAGCCTAGATTTGGGCATTGTCCGGACGGCAGTGAGGGTACACTTAAGCTGGAATCGGTCTGATACTGGTGCATGGGTTCAGAAAAGTGAGAAAACGGAAAGCATTGCTCTCACTGCAATGCGTTCCGGCGTCACCTTGAAGGCGTGCAATTCTGAAGTCGCTGGCTTGCTATCGAACGTCGACCATATGCCAAAAACCACCGTAAAATAGCAACGCTTCCATACATGGACTGCAGCTCGATTGGTCCTATCCATTCTTGCATCATTTGGCGATCAAAAAACGCAGATATTGTTATCTCTTGATTTCCAGAAAAGGGATTTCGGGATGGAGACTCGTATGAGGTCAAGCCATGAGATTCTCAACATGCTACGGTCGCGTTTGGACAGCCACTGGAGTAGTCAATTTCCGTGTATGCCTTGACAGCCTGGAGCCAGCCGCCAGCCACTGGATGTTCGATACTTGACATCTCGTTCCAGCATGAACACATTGTGAGTGCCTAATTTGGTTGCCAAAGCCCACCTGCTCGAGGCAAGCCGCTCGCGACCAGCCGTTGAAGTCGTCAGTACCTCGATTCTCCCGGCGTGTAAAACTTCAACTACTTTGGAAAGGCGAATTCCCTCGGGATAGGAACGTAAAGCCTGCAGCTCCAATCAATATTGCTACCACGTGTGGTCGACGTCGGATAAGAGCTTGACTGTATGGACCGCCTTTCCATTGCTCTAACACCGTGCCCTCGTTCCTTTCCCCTCTCCACGTTGGACATCGGCGAGGAGGATAGCCACATCGAGTAAGTGCTCCAGCTGGACGTTCAAAAATTCTCTCATGCTGGTGAAATATCTGATTACCAATTTGGACATCCTTCAACGCATTTCTGATCATTGGTACCGATCAAAATCGTCGTCCTGATCTGGTACCTTACATCAAATTCATCTGCAACCTCTGCGGACCGAATGGTGGTAGTACGGATGGTGTCCAGTACTTCTGCAGGAATTACAATCGCTCCTTTGGGCCTTAGTCTTGTGTTCCTTTCAGAATTGTTGGGCCTAAAGCACAGTCCCACGGTCACAAGGTCTTTTTGGAGCCTGACGACATACATTTGCATTCACCTCCAACAACACATTTATGGCTGACTTCGGCATTCCTTCAACAACGTCGTTTTCGAGCCCGAGCCCTTCTTGATTGTCATTATATACTCTTTTGCGACCCTGAGCAACACCGCTTTACTCTTCACCATTACCATGCAATCGATCCGTACTCAATCCTTTATACAACTTCCACATCTTTCGTCAATCGCACTGCTCTTCACCCATAATCTATTTCCAGCACAATGTCAGGCCCCGAGGAGCACTTGGAGCCCGCAAATGCCGGTTAGTAATGCATTAGGAGAGTTCAGAAGCATATATTGTACTGACCCGATTCAAAGATGCCAACATGAAGTCAGCAGAAAGCGCCGACAGCGCGGGTAGGAAGCTCGGCGTATATAGTGAAGGTTCGTTATGCTAACTAGACTTGAACACCAAGAAGAATTGGCTCAAATCTCTGAAACTGGCCGCATGGATAGGCCCACCAATGCCTTAGATCCACTTGGATCTCCAATGACGAGAAACCCTGCCTTCACAAGCTTATTGCGGGAAGATGATCCTTCAACTCCAGAACGTCCGCATTTCCCGAATTTCAATCAGATGATAAACAAGAATACACCGTTCTCTGAGTTGCGCATGCCGTCTCCGTACCCATCCCCATTCGAAGCGAAGCAGTCGACGACCCCAATAAACACACCACCACGTACTGGCCGCGCAGGCCTATTTGGGAGACCTGATTTGGAGTTAACAACACCAAACAACTCTCCGCCAAGCCGTGAGTTGCTTTCCATTTAACCACCTTCAAATCACGATCGATGTCGATAACCTTCTGGTAGTTTGGTATTGTCAGATTGCCAGAAATTTATCCATATCGGTCTGTATGTGAGGGACTTCTACTCTTTCTCCAGTTCTGACAGTTTCCAGACGGGTCAATACCTATCGATATACCCTCGCGCCCTCGTATGGCAAGTGTCTCCTCGTCTCCTCGAGGCATTCATCCGTCGCCGCCTTTGGCAACTACAGGCGTATCCAGAACCTCCGCCCAGCTGCGCAAACGAGGTCGCTCGGGTGAAAACGAAGAGATCGACCGTATCGTCACGGAAGAACAACAGCGTGATGGGCCCAGTGAGCCTAGATCGCCTACCATGACCGTAACCCGCCCACACAGCACTTTTGGCGATTCCGAACACGATCTGCGCGATCCTTTCACGGAACAGATGCCTACAGCGCGTAGCTTAGGCCTCAATGAAGAACTCGAGCGTATTATCAATTCCTCTACATTCCAGGATGATACGCCATCTCCAGATGCGACACCGATTGCTCCTCCGAAATCGCTAGAGAACGAAGCCACACAACCACTTCGGAATCTTGCTTCTCGAAGGGGTAATTTCATGCCTGCCGGCGACAGCTCTTCGGCTCAGCGAATGGATCCTCTACATCCAACGCCGAACGAATCTAGGACCCCGAGCGATCTTCCCTCCTTCCGCGAATCGGTATACTTCCAGCAATTGGCTATACAACAGCAAAATCACGTTATTAATGCTTCTGCAGGAGGTTTCTACAATCCAAAGACGAAAGAAATGAAATTGATTACTCAGCAAGGCGTCACGATCAGAGATTTCGCATTCGAGGCTTTCCCCAATGGTGGAGAGAAATTAGAGGAAACAGGAGCCGAAGAGACGGGATGCATACAATTCTCAAATCCAGAAGATGTTATTCCAGAAATCGAGGATTCAAATTTCTCACCGGCTGATGAGGAACAGAATTCGATGGGAGATGGACAGACGGAGGAGGAATCGGCGGAACTTGCTTTCGAACGTTCTTACAGGAATGTTTATGGTCGGTTTGCTTATGAGAGGATGATGGAGAGGAAGAGGTGGGTGGCGAGGGAGGATGGTAGTAGTGACGATGAGTGGAGTGGGTTGGTTTTGGGCGGGAGGATGGGGTATTCTAGCTAGATTTTTGCTTGGAAGAGAATTATACGTGTTTATACTATGGTTGCCGGAACCGGGTATATATGATGTTGTGGTGTTTCTTGTTGGTGATAGTTTGTTCCTTGGTGTTTGAGTGGGTCCCATCCCGCCACCCATGCTAGTACGAAGCTTGACCTCGCCATGACGACGACGACGTCGACTGCTTGATTGCTGTCTTGTACCAATTCCTATGAACACAAACATTCTTTCCGACGACTATTCCTCCCACCAAACAAATTCAGAACCGGCAAATTCAGAACCGACAAATTCAATCCTGTTATAATACCAGCGACACCCCAATCAAAAGCTGCACAGGCACAGACATCATGGCGGACCTGCCCCCCACCCGTTGCGTCTCTCGGCATGCACCCGCCCTTCAAAGCTAACATCGCTCAGGCCCTCCTCCACCTCATGTTCCTGAAGGTTGGAAGGCTGTTTGGAATCGTCTGTCTCATTGTATTCCCTACAATTCGCCACTAATATCCCATCAGAACAGTACAGCGAATATTTCTACGTCAACCTTTTCACGAGGAAATCGCAATGGGAACTCCCCGAAGCACCCGCTACCGCTGGGGACGACTCCCTCGGCGCACCTCCCTCCTACGATTCAAAAAATGCACAGCCATTGAGTGCTGAAAAGATGGGCTCGAGTACCGGAGAGGCCATGTTTGGTGGCGGCACGTCACATCAGCAAGACATCAGCGCTGATGAGGCGTACGCGCGGAAATTACAGGCAGAAGAGGATGCAAGAGCTCATGGCGGAGCATCTACAGTCACAGATCGAGGCGCTGCCGATGCATACTATCAGCAAGGTGGAGCAATTGGCACATTTGGCACACCTCAGCAGACGTACGGACAATCTCAGCAATATGGCCAGCCTCAGCAGTACCATCAGCAGCCATCGCACGGTCAGGATCAGTACGCTCAGCAACACCAATATCCACCACAGCAGCAGCAACAGACCTCTTCGAAAGGTGCTGGCGGTTTTCTAAGTAAATTGCTAGGCAAAGGCAAGCAGCGACCAACGTCCGGAGGATACTACCCACCTCAACAACCACATCCGAATTACTACCAACAACAACCTATGTACGCCCAGCCAGGCCGTAGACCAGGCGGTGGCATGGGAATGGGGACGGGAATGGCGTTGGGTGCTGGAGGAGGATTACTTGGCGGTGTTCTATTAGGAGAGGCTTTAGAGGGGCATGATGGAGGGGACGACGGCGGATACGGAGGAGATGACGGAGGGTATGGTGGCGACGATGGCGGTGGAGACTTTGGCGGCGATGGAGGTGGAGACTTCTAATCAAGCTGATCAGAAAGTAGAATGACTGATACTCTTATACTAACTAATTAAGTAATACTTACCATCAACATCTCTCAGGTGTCTTCAATGGAATGAAGTCTGCAGCAACTCGTTTGCGTGAGAGGGAGGACTCGACTAGAGAAAGCTGGTACATAAGAAAGACTACTCTATAGAAGCGGAGAAAGAAAGAAAGAAAGAAAGAAAGAAAGAAAGAAAGAAGAAAGAAAGAAAGAAAGAAAGAAAGGAGAACTCGCAAATGTGTTACGACCTCATCATCTCGTAACCAGAGCACTCTTCGCTATATCCAACTTTCATCCAATCGTCTGAGCAAATTCACATACAACGAATTGCATCATTTCCTCGTACATAAGATCACCATCAATGTATCGAACAAGTCACACATCATAACTAATTGACAGGGTAGTGCTACCAACGGCTACGAGGACTCGGTATTGATGGGGATTGGCTACATCTCTTCATCACCCTGTTGATCATAACATTCGCTGCTCTAGCGCTTGTTTCAAAGGTGAAAGCGTTTTTTACTGATTTGGCTAGGGAACTGGTATAAATCACTGTTCTCGCGCTCGTTTTTAATGGTATATTGCAGGCCCTTGCCTCCAGCTACCAAGAAGGACCACGATTAGAAGCTATGCGCGTCTAGAAGGGTATTGCGACCTGAGCTACTATGTATTTGTCAAGGGGTTCATTATTAGTTCTGCGTGACCGATCGGCTCATGGTTTCACTACGATCGAGCAGGCGGCGCTGAGTGATGTTTTGGACGCGGTTCGATTCGTGATCATATTCGGTGCTTTGGATATTGCGCTTTTGGTATAGGTATCGAATATAACCTTTTTGAATCGCATTTCGTACTTTTGCTTTATTATTCGCCTTTTGTTCTCGTAGTCTCATTTGTCAATGGCATTTTTCACCTTGAATTCATCGTGCTGTTACGCGCTTCGCGGATTTCTGTCAGTGACGAACGGGGCGTGCCATTCATAGGTTCTATCGTGCGTGTGGCTAGGCTGGGCTAGGTTTTGGAGTAAAAACTATTGTGATGACTGGGGGCTGGAGATGACATGTCTTTGCAATGGGACTTGGATCATTTCCCACACTCATTTGGCGTTCTTTGCTAATGTCTTCTGAGGTCGCTGGTGCCGAAGTCCCCGGTTAATTCTATAGAGTGTCTGGTTCGCACACGCACCTCGCCATTCGAAGGAGTGTTACATGTAGGTCTCTTGCGTCGCATACCAGACAGTAGATATGTGAAATTGTCAGAGTTGGACAGCACATATACAAGATTCAATCGATACAAAAAGGGTTCATTTGACATTTCCAATCCAGTTCCCAGCACCAATTACATACATCCCAAGCCAAACTGTCAAATTGCCTTAGCAACTATTTCCCTTCAACTGCTCTCCAACCTACCAAGTGTTAGCACCCTGTCTAGACCGTAGCAATCCTTTGACCTATCTCATAAATCGTCGAGACTGATCAAGCAAACCTACCACGTCGGGCCAACGCTCTCGGTGCCGAACCGACTTGGGCCATTTTTCTATTCCTAACAGTCCAAATTTTTACCAGAGCAAATCCTGCCCCTTATTGCACTTGCCACTCGCGTGTGAGGCTATCAATTTGTCTGTCTGTCAATTTGGTCCATACATTTGCACTTACTGTTGTAATCGCCAGCGATGGAGTAATGAGGACAGGAGGATACTGAACCAGCCCCATATACATACTCCCAGTCTTATATCTGTTGGAGCTAGAAGTCTCGATGGACGTACGACTAGTAGAAGAAGACTAGGATTTACGTCTTCTATGCTTATTACTAGAAACGATATAGAGAGGTATTTGTAAAAGTAATGGATTCCTGCTAAAGATACCTGTTGAGAATCATGAAGCGCGCCGAAACGTGACGATACCTCGCGCTTGTGTAAAATAAGGAGGAAGGATTCCGAGATTTCAGCGAACGGCAGAACTTCGGGCCGCTCACCATCCAACGCATTAGTTAGTTTCCGACCTCATGTAGATATCCATCCAAAACCTCCCATCGCCATCTGCAATAACATGACACAAGGAGAACGTAGATTCGTACGGGTGCCATCGGGCTTCTTTTGCTCCTAGAACCGCATCGGCGTATGGTGTTCCTCTACGGCCTGGCGTCGCAAGGTATTTCTATCACCCTTGGTACCTTATCCCCTATCGACCCTGTCCTATCGACTTTCGAATCCAGTCGGCAGATCTGGATACTCTTTGCCGCCAACGCCGCAATAAGACGGCCTTTTGAAGGAGGAAAGCCTGCTCCATGAAAGCAGCAGTCCCAAAAGTCGGTGAAGTATATATTTCATTTTTGAATTATTCATATGCTCCGTCTAGTATTCGACATTTTCTGCAGCACGTATTTTCATTGAGAAGCCTTGGATCGCAGGACACGAATGGCGATTTCGATGGGTAAAGTGAGGAGATGACCTGAAATAGCTCATGTATTCACCTCGCACACCCAAAAGCATTGGCTTCGTTCTTGCCATCTTATTTACTGCCAGCCTGTTCCGGCGACTGGAGAATGCACAGAAACACAGGTTACGAATCCTCCTCCAGAATGCCTTTTGTGATGATGAAGCCCTAAGTTACCGCACCACTCCTCCACTCTTAAGCTTTTTGGCCACGGCTTTTGCTGACGGATCTTTGAGTCGTACTATCTACCAACAGTGCTCTGATGCGCGTCATCTTAACAGCAGTATCTGTTCAGCAATGCGGGGATGCACACAATTTTCCAGCCATACTCCCCACTTTTCCCCAGTCGTTGCTCCAGTTTCAGATCCTCCAACTTCTGCCTTTTGCAAGCGCAACACAAATGATCTAACTCTCCACCCGAGAGTAATCTCATATGCTAGCCATTGCTATTGTAGTCCCAGCGGTTCTAAATCCGTCGGGCCTATAAAATTTGGGAATCACTAAATCTACCGTGGTTTTTTACTTAATCTACCCTGTCACAGGGCGGGTTCGGGTATCAGGAGGGAGGAGCAGCAAACAGAAACAGGTATCATTCAACAGGCTATATACGAACTGGCAGGCAAACCAACACGCAGGTTCGACGACAGGATGTAGCTCAAAGAGCTACGAATTCGTTGAAGCCACGCAGGCTATTAAAACCTTTCCTCGGCAGAACTACGGTTCTGCCTTGATCACGTACCGTGGGGCCACCTCAACGGCGGGAGAGACTTGTCCGCGGTCGTACCGTGACACTACCGTGGTACTCATTCTAAATCTACCGTGATTTTTAACCAATCAGAGGGCCAGCATTGAGTAGAAAAGCGGGTCCCGGAATCAAAACTTTCCCCGTATAATAACGTATTCGATCACCCAACCCGTCAGATCACCCAACCGGTCAAAATTTGCCAAGACCCCAATTACTCTTCTTATTCTACTATGTCTCAACAACGTAATGAGTTACTAATCCAACACGAAGGGAGAATTCAGCTTGCAATCCAAGCTTTGAATACCGGCCAACTCCGAAGCCAACGGGCTGCTGCGAGCGCCTTCAACGTTAAACAACAAACCCTCTCCGATCGCGGCAAAGGAGTCCCATTTATCCAGTTACTGCCCAGGCAGGCTTTTCCCAGCTTGTCAAGGGCGCCGAATTGATGCTGCACCAGAACGCTCTACTTGTTGCGCGCAACCGCGAGCTTGAAGAGCAATTGGCAGTAATGACGAAGCGAAAATGGCGCAAAAGGAAGTGGATCCAGCAAGGTGGTACTATAGAGTATGGGACTGCAGCAGCGCAGGTAGCTGCTAAGAAGGCTCGTGGTAGTGGTGATCAAGAAACAGCCCGACCAACTCAACGGCGCTGTGGGAACTGCGGCGCAACTGGGCATAATGCACGAACTTGTAAAAAAGATATCAAGATGTCGACGGACTTAGAATCTATTGTTAATAGCGATGAAATTGAAGAGTCGTAATATAAGATGGTCGTGCCAAGAAATTTGGACCGGTTGGGTGATCTGACGGGTTGGGTGATCGAATACGTTATCGCAAGGATTCGCAAGGATGTCGTGCACCAGGCATGCCACGGCGTCACCTGGTAATGGACAAGTCAGGTGCGACAATCATTTGTGGTTCGATCATTGCCAGGATTCACTACTCAGGAATCACGCAATGATTTTGGTGTACTATGGTATCCAAGGTAATAGTTGTACATTCCACATCCCTGCCCGCAGCATTCTCTTCCCCGCAACTCAATCGTTTCTTGTTCAAATTTTCAGATCTTAACGATAATTTATAGAGATTCCTTTCTTTTCCATTCTGTGTTTGAGCCCATCTTTTATTCGCGCAGGTGGCAGGCAGAAGAAGTGGCTGGTTTGGTCGGATCCACGCACGATTATTACTCCGGAAACCACAGTACTCCGGTCAAGCCGCGTCTAGATTGACCGCTGTCGTCCATGTCAACTGCAGGATCAACAGAAGGCGGCTTTGGTTTGATAGACTCGTCGCCGAGTGTCAAATCGTTAGCCGACGCGATTGAGGTGTATAGCGAAAAGTAGGGTGGCTACAGGTTTGAAGGTGGTCGAAGAGAACTACCTGATGAGTGGTGGATGATCTCAAAGTCGGAAGGTATTCAATTTATGTCACTCTATCCTGTAATACTTATTAGAGTTGATAATACTTGAAGTTGCTCTAGTATACAGTTATGTTTCATGCTGTCGTTTCCTCGCATCCTGTGATGGGGGATTCTCTTGACGAGAACTTGAGTTGTCCATTCCCTTCCGCGCTCTCTGAACAAGCATTGCGCATGTCCATCCATCATGTGCATGTAATTGCTGACCCCAGTTCGCTCGTCAAGGTTCGCAAAAGAAGTGCATGAATGGTTGTGAAGACGCGCAAGGAGTTCAATGTAAGATGATGTCAAAGTCTCTGACATAAATGATAAAAGAGACGTCGTGACCAGATTTTTTTGTTAGACATTGAGCAAGTGAAGTAGTGGGGTGGCCTGGATCGTTCCGTGCCACTGAGAAGTCTTGATCCGTTCCACGGCCCCGGGATCACAATGACCACTGGCAGGGACTGTCATTGCACTCGTACTGTCTCACACAGTGAACAGAAACATATCTTCCTTGAAAATGAGTCGTGGTTGGTGAAGATTAGTTTGATCACGTCGCATATGTGTGGCCCCATTATAATAAAGTTCCTCGCGTATTCAGCCGTCGGTTTGCCTGTGGATCATGTAGCGCGATTCTCACCGCTTCAGATGCCATATGAGCCTTGAAATGAATTAATCCTGAGTTTTCCATGTATCTGCCCACCTGATCCTGCATTCCCACATCGCTTGCGCGGACGAGCGAGTTGCCGAGCCTCGTTAAATGCCGTGTCAAAATCTTTGACGGACGTTAATTTGCCCCAAGGTCACGAGCGCCAGAGCCGCAAGTTAGAGAAGAGAAGCAGCAGAGTGATATAATAAGACATTCTATCACCTAAAGTTAAGGCAAGATCACCGTCATTGACCAACTCCAGATCACACTCATTCCATCATGCGCGTTCCAGCCATTCTCTCGTTCGGCCTCAGCCTCGTCGGCCTAGCCTCGGCAGCAACCGCAGACGCGCCAGCAATCAAAGCACTGCTCACTACATTGAACAAAAACATCGCCATTATCGACAAGAACATCATCGCAATTACAGCAGCAAATGCCGCAACCCAAGTCCCCATCGTCGTGCAATCCATCGAAGCCCTTGATAAGGCTCTTGACGAATCTGCAGCCAAGATCAAATCAACAAAGGCACTCGGAATCCTCGACCTAACCTCCCTCTCCTCTTCCGTCCAACCAATCCAGAAATCGATGACAGGACTTGTCAACACTGTAGTCACAAAACGCTCCATCATCGTCAAAGCAAAGCAAGTTGACGTTCTCGGCGAGGCATTGAAAAAGATGCAGCGGGGAGCCTTGTCTCTGAATGAGGCAATGTTGACACAATTGCCCCCTAACATGGCCGCTCAGATTCCCAAGACGGGACCGGCTTTCGCAGAGGGCACAAACATTGATCAGGCAAAGTTGCAAGACACAATGTTTGAGGTTGGGATCGCCGTGTTCAAGGGTGCGGATACACAGGTTTTGGTTAGTGGGAGTATCTGGCCTTTGAGCGAGGGGAAAGCTGCAGCTCCGGCAAAGACTCCGGCGAAGGGTTCAGTTAGGGTTAGGGCAATGGAGTTCAAGGCGTAGATGTGTGGTTGTGCGAGAAGTTGCGGTATGATTATGGTGGGCTTGGTAGTGTTAGCCAAAATACAGAAGAGGTTTACATGTTTCCATGGCCATTGGGTGAAGTACAGCGTTCTTGTGAGCATCTCTCGCTCAATTCAACGAAGATGGAAAATCGCCTCCGCGAGGATCATTCCCCACTGGTTCCGGATTCGAGACTCGAGGTCTACCAGACTCTCCGATTTTCTGGGTTCGACTCTCATCATCCGCGCAGATGTATCTTTGTATCCTCCTAGTCACCTAATACTTAACAAATGAACAACAGGTCAGCATTTCCCCATGCATTGTTCGGCAATTCCTATACTTGCTTTCACTTATGGCCAGTACTTGCATACAAGCCTTTCAATGAACCACATGATCTGATAAATGAGCTCTGCTCGCAAACAAGAGGGCCCAGTGCCATCGCTGGACAGATCTTCGCTCCCTGATACCAAAGCCACGGTTCGCCACCAAGGTACAGCAAGATGAGGAGACATTGGATGGCCGATCAATGAAAGCTACCTCTGATGCTAGGGGAGGCATGACATATGTACATAATTGATTGCCGGACAGTGCTGTAGAAAGATGCTGCCACGGTTGGTGCGCCAGACGATTAAGTGCGAGGATTCTGATGTTGCAGTCGTTGTTAGATTTCATGCCTATCATTCGGTTGGTGGGATAGGGTGGGAAGAGGCTGTGTGCGCGTGTCCGTGTGCGTGTGTGTGTGTATAGCTCTACGAGTATGTTCGTGAAGGTGGAGAAGAGCTTGGGGGATCTCGGATGCAGAGAAGAGCCGAGCCGAGCCGAACCGAACCCTGATCTGCTCCATCTTCAAGTAACCTAGTTCCTTTCCTGAATCTCCATAATGCCAACCACGCAACGACTTTACTTCACGGTCTTCAAAGATCAGTCGGCGTAACGCCTCACTTCTTGTACTCGACGCATTGTCACGAATGAAAAGAGTTCTCTTTCAATGACATTCAGTATCAATGTCGTACAGGAAAAGCAATAGCATCGGAATACTAGACTTCGATGCAGTTCAAGCTACTGCCTATCAAATTTCACCTTTCTCCTTCCTGGCGGCGATACTCAATGGGTGGTTTCGCCTCGCTCGAAGCAGTCTTTCCTCCATCCAATCACCACAGCGGACGCTCTCATATCGGGCTGGCCTGTTTTTACTGATGCACAACGGCAGAACCTCTACGATAGCATCTTGATTAGGGCTCATGAAGAACGGCAGCGAGTATCTCTCTTCCCCAGTCTTGTTCACTACGCGATGCACAGTAGAAGCGAAAACATCATTGGTCGCTCTCTCCAGGAAGTCTCCAACATTCACCACCAGCGTATTCGCTATCGGCGGTGCTGAAATCCAGTGGCCGTTAGAGTTCAGCACCTCTAGCGCCGGCGTGTCTGACAGCTGGTTGACAAGAGTGAACCATGAGTAGTCAGCATGTGCGCCGAGTCCCACGTCCGTTTTCACTTCTTGAGACGGATAATGAAGCGGTCTGAAGCCCCCGGCCGGAAACTTCATCATTGCATCGAAGTGGTGTTCTGGAAGGTCTAATGCCAGAGCAATAATCTGGACCAACTTTAACGAGAACGCTAATGCTGCTTTTCGATATTCCAAGATCGTCGATCGAAATGCTGCTGGCTTGTCTGGCCACTGATTGGTGGGGCTTGATGGGTATCTTGACGCGTCCAGGTCGTCCGGGAACTCGAACTCAGGTTCGAATCTGCATGTCGAAAAGTTGATAGCCTCTTTCACATCTACTCTCACGTCAGTTATGTCAATCTTGTATTGAATCCACCTTCACACACCTCCCCGAGTGGTGTCGTCGATCCTTGTCTCGAGCAAAGCTTCATAGCCTTGGAGGTAATCCGATTTGTTGAGGTGGATCTTCTAATTTTTAGTATCTCTACCGATTTTTTGATATGTTCTAACCTTCATCTTTTCCTCCTTTGGCAACGAGAAGAACTCCTTGATCACGGCTGTCGTCCGTTGTTGCAGGTCCTCGGAGATTCCATGATTGATCGCGTACAGGAAGCCAACTTCTCTGAATGCTTTTCCAACCTCATCTGCAACCTGCTTACGGTCTTCTACAGACGCTGAAAACGCTTTCTCGAAATCGACCTGTGGTATCGACTCGAATGTCGGTTCCATTGCAGCGCCTGTTAGGATCGGTCGGGATATTTTTCCCTTCGCAGCGTGGAAGGTGACATACTCCTGGGTTTGTGTTGCTGTCGAGCTCATGATGAATTTGGAGATGGCGAGAACAAAGTTGTGTTTGTACGAAGAAATGCTCAGATACTGAAGAAGCTCTGTTGGGAAATAGAGACGCTACGAATACGCTGATATTACTAGCCATCTCTAGGGTCATCCACGTGATGATCTCCATAATTGATAGATCGACGCAGATAGGATAAGAACCACGCGACAGTGCTTACATCCTATGGTGCATCTCAACGGAAAGTTATAAACGGCGTGAGCTGGCTACTTCTCGCCCATCTTCCGCAGTTTAGACGCCAATACTGCGGACATGTCCGTCGGCTTTGCTTCCGAACGACTCGAGCTGCAACCGATTCAGGTCGCATGATGAATCTCATGCAAGATAGCTCGTTCTATCGGCCGAGTTGAACATTCACCATAAACTCACACCATACTCTGTTGCTCTCTGGTGTTTCGTTTTATGGTTTTTGGACTTCTGCTCCACCATGGCACTCTCTAGACTGCATCATATACTGAAACCCCTTGAAGTCCCTCGAGACGAGGACATCGATTCGAATGGTTATATCACTCTTGACACACGACCACTACCGCCATCACGGCGAACTTATGGACCCTGGCAGTTCGTTGGGCTCTGGATCGTCACTGGATCTTTCAATATCTCTGGCTGGACGACCGGTTCTTCCTTGATCTCTCTTGGTCTGAATGTTTGGCAATCAATGTTGATCGTTATCATCTCCAATGTTCTTCTCGGCATAATGTGTGTGGTAGCGGGTGCTCCTGGTGCGAAATGGCATATTGGCTTCCCTATCATGAATCGGTCGTTTTGGGGCATTTGGGGAAGTGGTGTGCCTTTGGCGTTCCGGATCTTTCTGTCCTTCATTTGGACTTCAACCAATACTTGGTGAGTCTCATCCGAGTCATCTGCCCTTGAAATTGTGCAAATACAGCGATCTATAAGTGGACGCGGTTGAAGTTGGAGCTAAGATTTATGGTATATCTAAAAGATATGTCTAAGTGAAGATTAGACTGAACATTCTTCAATCTCTCATCTGTTGATTCACACGATGTCAGCATCTCTCTTCTTCGCGCTACACGTGTCCTGAATCATCACTGACCAGTTACTAGGTGGGGAGGCCAGTGCGTTCGGACTCTGATTGGCGCCATCTGGCCATCTTTTGTCAATCTCGATCGACCACTAGCTGGCGGGACTATGCAGTTGAATCAGTTCGTGGGCTATATCTTGTTCATCTTGATGTGTGTGCCTTTGGTCTTGCTGAGCCCGGAGAGATACCGTATTCCATTCACGATTGCCACTATTTCAGTCATCCCATGCGTCTTCGCCCTCCTGATCTGGTTCATGATCCAAGCCAATGGTGGTGGATCTCTTCTCGCCGATGTCTCAGGAGTCTCTGGCGTCAAACAAGCCGCTGGTGGTCATCTCGGCTGGATGTTCATATTGGGGCTGACATCGAACATCGGAGGTATGTTGAATCCATCGGGAGTCTTTGGGGCGATGCTAAACAGGCGAACAGGGGCCATTACTCACATGTTCAGTCAAACAGACTACACTCGCTACGCGAAAAAGAAGAATGATCAGGTTCTTGCTCAACTTGTCATGGTACCACTCGGAGCGATCGTCAACGGAGCTATTGGTATCATCTGCACCTCTTGCGCAAATAAGATCTTCCCAGAAACAACAAAACTTCTATGGCAACCTTTCGATCTTTTCACTGCGTTACAGGCTCATTACAACAACTCGCCCAAATCTCGAGCATCCGTGGCTTTCGCCAGTATCGCCTTCATATTTGCATGCTTCGGCATCACCGGTATGAATCATATCCAGCGGGGAAAAAAGTAATGCACTATCTAACAATTCCCAGTCGCATCAAACATGATCGTAGCCGGTATAGACCTCGCGGCAACCTTTCCCCGCTACTTTAACATCCGACGCGGCGCCTACACAACCCTCTTTATTGCCATTGTTTGCCAACCATGGCAACTCTACAACGGTGCTACAAACTTCCTCAGCGTCGTCGGCGGCTACTCTGTCTTCCTCGCGCCATTCCTCTCCATCAATCTGGCAGATTATTATATTATACGTAAACGAAATCTCAAGCTTACTGCTTTGTATAATTTTTCGGATCGAAGTATCTATTGGTTCACTTGTGGAGTTAATTGGCGGGCTGTTGTGGCGTGGGTAATGGGTGTTTGGCTAGTCATGCCGGGGTATGTCCAACATATCCGGACACCGAGAGTGGAAATGAGAGGTTGGAGTCAGATTTATTATTTGACGGTGTGGGTAGGGTTTATCGTTCCAGCGACTGTTTATTTGGCGCTTGATCGTGTTTGGCCGATTCAGAACCGGTGCGATCTCGATGATCAGGATTATTTCGGCACTTTTGATGAGAAAGGTGAGGTGATTGATGGGCGGGTTGAGCATGGGAGTGATGTCTCAAGCGAGGTCGTTGCTATTGAAGGCAAAGGCGGGGAGAAGGTTTAAGAAGTCGGCCAGCATTAATTACCTCTTTATTGCGATATAAATTACTATTGCTTCCTATTAATAGATCTAAATATAACTATTTATACCTAGAAAACTCCCTCTTTCTAATCCAACTCTCTCAATAGTTCATGGATTAAGTTCTCGGAAGATCCCGCTCCAGTACGCTTCTTCTCCTGCTCGAGGAGGTGCTCAGCTTGGTATTTAGTCAGAATTGAGCCGCCAGACAGTAACTCCTGACCCAGCTTGCGCAGCTCCTCCCTTGGAACACATTTTGTATGATCAGGCATTGTGGAAGACTTGTCAAAAGATTCATCAGGAGAATCTTTAGAAGACTTGTCAGAAGACTTTTTCTTAGCCTGCCTGAGAGACTCATTGTCATCCACAAATTCCTCCAACGCATCCCCCATTTCAAACATCACCTTCGCTATCTCCTCAATACTACACAACATCACCGCATCCCTACTATCAGACTCGCGCCACGTCCCCACCATATATCTACGGAAGTAAGGATAGGCCATGCTGTAAATTTGAAGCATAACATGGCGACAACAGTTCTCGCGGATCTCTTGGCTCGCTGCTTCCTCTTTGGCTGATTGGACGGTAGATTGCCAGCTCATTGTTTCAGCAGGTTGACGGAGCTTGAAGAGGGCTTTACAGGATATTAGATCGTGGTTTGGGGTTTCGTCAGATGCTGTTATGAGATTGCTGAATGTGTCATTGAATCTTGAGATCTTTTCTGTGCGTTGTCGTTTCAAATGTGCTTGGAATAATTAGTCTTACTCGGACTTATGGATGTTTTCAACTTACCTAAAAGCCCAGGCAGCCGATCTTCCACTACTTTATCGGTATCAGACAAGCTCCAGCGACCTTTTTTGTCCCGCATTATGCTATTGATCGCGAGAGCCATCATCTTCTTCGCTTTTATGGGATACCCAAACACCCAGTAGATCCACAAACGTTCTAAGACATCAAGTTGCGGTTCAGACTGCTCCATCTGCTCAACCCACCCATCAATATAGTCCCGAGAAATATGGACTACATCATACTCATCGCAAAAGCTAGCCAAGAAAACTAAATTCTCGCCTGATGTTGCGTCCGGAATCTTCTCCAAGCGGTTGTAAATGATACTTGAGACAATCAGCCAGGAAGAGGGATCATCATCGATAAAAACGTTTGCATTGTGATATGTTGTTTTGAGTAAGTTGTTGAATACGGGGCTTGCTTTGGAAAGGATGTCTCGCGAAACGGCGGAATGCCAGGCGGGGCCAAGTTTGCTTCGTGCATATAGCACGAGATTGGCGCCACAGAATATGATAAAGTGGGCGTTTGCGGTGGATGGTTGAGGTGTGGTAGATGGCATAATGTCTCCCGTTACGAGACTCGCAATCGGCAAATACTTTGTGTAGTAATGAGTGGAAAAAGTTCTATTTCACTGACGACTTTCGACGTTTTTATGGCGACGTGTTTGCTTGAACACAAGAGATGGCAAATGAAGACAAAGTCCATGTGATGATTAGCAAGTGTTATAGCTATATGTTGGCCTGTCATAAATGGCGTGTTCGATAACAACAGGTGTTCAACATGCTTTTATCGAAAGAATGAACCGTCAAGGCAGCGCTCTCTTTGCAGTGCCCTGCCGACGTGATCTGACCCAACTGTACCATTGGGCATAAAATTCTTCGACTCGATATTATCCTGGGGTTGAGAACTCTCTCCTAGACTTAGCTCTTCTCAAAGGGCAGGGTCAAAAGACTATATACCGCTCAAATTCCTTCTCATGAAATTGGTTGGATTGATTGAGACGTATTTATCCTTTGACTAAACTGGTATTCTTCTTCGCAAGTGAGATCGCCATCGGAGCAAAGTGTTGTCAAAGGCAATCCTGGGAGGCCTTAAGAACTGTCTAAGCTGTAGAAGCTCCCTTTGTTCGAATTCGAAACGGAGGGCGATGGAGGATATGATGGTGTTGCAGTCATTGTCGAGTGCATTGTTTGTACGAGCTTTGAAGTTCCTTTACTGGTGGAACAAATCAAATCGGTTTGAGCAGAGATGGGAGGAACACCAGATTGGCTGCTGGTGTTGATGATCTCGTGTGGAAGAGAGTTGAGTGGTACTTGAGAGGGATCAAAAGTCAATATGGAGACAGCTCCACTTTTCTCGAATCAGCGGTCCGAGCCCGATACACGTGCGCTACACGTGGGTCGTCGCAGTAACGTAATCCACCATCGAGCGGTACTATGGTCTCTACGGAATTAAAGGTTAGCTGCACATCATCCGCAGGGGCTCTCAGGGCTTCATTTTTCTCGTAGGTTCCAATTGTATTTGGTATAATATACATCTGAATAAGCTACCATTTCGTATGCCAGCCATTTGCAGCAATCACGTCAAGGCACCTCTGATGCATACTTGCAATTAATCCAAAAAGAGCCTCCTCTGTAACCACCACGTCCCAGGCCTCCTGCACAATCCTACGTAGCTCAGGGTAGCCATATTCTTTATCTGGGTAATTCTCTTCAATGTAGTCCTTCATCCAGTTCCAGATGGTCTCAATTGGATTCAGATCTGGAGAGAAAGCCGGCCAATAAATGAGGTAGATCCCTCTCCGTAAGAACTCCTCTTTTGTTGTCTTTGCACCGTGACCTGGAGCCCTATCCTGCATTAAGAGGAGTCCCTTTTCTCGTACGTAGTCTGAAATCAGAGGGACCAGGTGTTCTGTATAGGTAGGACCACTGATAGAACCCCAACTCTTCTCCCAAAAGAGAGAAGGTCCTCTTTTAATGCCTGAAAAGGAGCCCCAGAACATCCATCCTTTCTTCCGTACAAACTTCTCAAGGATACAGTCAGGGTGAAGAGATTCACCCTTTTTTCGTGTCACATATTGCCTCCGGTGTCTCCCTCCTGTAACCCAAGTTTCATCAGTCCACAGAATACGTGTCCAATCGTATAGGGACTAATTCAAGCGTTCGTGAGCGAAGGCAAGTCTCTCTTGGAGGTTTTTTTTTGCTGAGTGGTGGTTTAACTCGTGCAATTCTTCAATAGTAGCCTCTCTTTTCAAGGGCTGCTCCAATTACTCTATCAGAGACTTTGAAATGACTGAATTGGGTTGAGAGTTCTAGATAGGACATGAGGCGGTTCTTTTTACAGGCGGTGACAAAGGCTTCAAGCTCATCAACCTGTTCTTCGGAGAGGAGGGGTTTGGATCCCACATGGCTCTTTTTCTGCGGTGTAGGGTGGCCAAGAGTGATAGCTTTCTGAATTTGACGTAGAGAGATATCAACTTGAAGAGGAGGTTTGAGTGAATGAAAATAATGACTAATGGTAAGAATGGCTGAATGCGGGTTTAAAACACCAAAAAATCGATGGTATCATGTAATTTGAGCTTCATTTATAACCCCGGAGACCCCCCTGCAGATGATGTGCAGCTAACCTTTAATTCCGTAGAGACCATAGTACACACCACCGAGCGGTACACATTTTCGTATCCTCATCGATTAACCCACAATGCCACCACAACTAGCCAATACAAAGGCCCAGAAAGAGGGTCAACTACTCCTTGCTCATGACGCTTATTTGAAACGCCATTTTCCAAGTATTCGAAAGGCCGCTGATGCCTATTCTGTCCCATTTACTTCCTTTCCCTCCCGCCTTCGCGGACGCGCTTCACGCGTCGATTCGCGCCCAAATTGCCAAAAGCTTACGGATACGGAAGAGGAGGTCGTTGAGCATTAGATACTATCTATGGATGAAAGAGGTTATCCATTGACCGTTACTGGGGTACGCGATGCGGCAAAAATCGTACTCGAGCAGCGTGTAGGCTCAGATTGCAAAATTGGTGTCAATTGGCCTCAGCGATACATCAACCGCCGCCCTAGCCTCAAATCGCGATATTCACGCAGCTACGATAATCAAAGGGCAAGATGCGAAGATCCAGCCCTTATTGGGGCCTGGTTTCGGCTTGTACAAAACACAATCGCTAAATACGGCATCCTCAATAACGATATCTACAACTTCGACGAAACTGGCTTTGCAATGGGCCTTGCAAGTACCTCACGCGTAGTTACTGCCTCAGATAGGCGTGGCAGACCCCCTCAATTACAGCCTGGCGATCGCGAATGGGTTACGGCAATCGAATCGATCAATGCGCTGGGTTGGAGCCTCCCGCCGATAGTGATCTTCAAAGGCAAGGTACATATATCATCTTGGTACAAAAGCAACAATCTACCGCCTGATTGGACAATCGCTTTGAGTATAAATGGATAGACTAATGACAAGCTTGGATTACATTGGTTAAAAGAGGTTTTCGAGCCAAATACAGCTGCAAGAAAGGTTGGTAGTTATCGACTGCTAATTCTGGATGGCCACGGCAGCCACGCAACGCCAGAATTTGATCGATTTTGTGCAGACCGGATGATTATTACTCTTTGTATGCCACCGCATTCATCACATCTTCTTCAACCTCTCGATATTGGTTGTTTTTCGGTCCTCAAGCGTACCTACGGCCACCAAGTCTCGGAATATATGAGGCTTGGCATAAATCATATCGACAAAATTGAGTTTCTTCACGCCTTTAAAATTGCTCGAATTAGTGCCCTCACACTAAGCAATATTCAACGCAGCTTCACTGCTGCCGGTCTCGTACCTTTTGATCCAGATCAGGTACTTTCAACCATCCAGATTAGGCCATCTACCCCTACAGCGCCCTTGGCCGCAAACCAAGAGCAATGGCAACCAGAAACACTTCAGAATCTAACCCAGTTAGAGCTGCAGGTAGCTACAATCAAAGGCTATCTTAAGAGACGTTCAAAAAGTCCACAAAGACCAACAGATCAAGCCCTTAATTAGCTTGTCAAGGGCTGCCAGATCGTGATGCAAGGCGCCGCTTTACTAGCTGCGGAAAATGAGAAATTAAGGGCTGCAAATGAGAGGCAGAAGCGAAAGAGGCAACTAAAAAGGAGATATGTTAGTCAATCAAGCGCTTTAACTGTTGCAGAGGGCTCAAGCTTACTTCAACTTTCTAAAGAAGCTTCGGTTATCAGCAGTAACCAGGTTGATCAAGAGCCTTATATTGAGGAAGAACCACCAAATGAAGAGGAGAACATTGTAATTACTTGTTTTATTTGTCGCAGTGGTGACCATTTTGCAATCAACTGTCAGAAACATAGATAGGAATATTTAAAAATGAGAGATTTATTGGTGCATAATAGAGTAATTGATGAGGATACGAAAATGTGTACCGCTCGGTGGTGTGTACCGCTCGATGGTGGATTACGTTAACGTTTATTTATTCCCGAAGAAGACACAGAGTAGAAGGGGGGACGAGCAGAGACTACGGACGGGAAGGAGGAGAAGCTGAAGTGAGAAATGAGCGGAATTCCCGAGCCATGGACGGTACAAACACTGTCTATTAGTACGAACTCTAACTAACTAGGAGAAAGCGTTAGAGAGCTGAAGGTGCGATGAGGGTCTTGAGGAGGGACCGAGGAGAGAAGGGGAGGTGTGGACTGAAGATTGCTGTGAGGTGAAGGAGGGAGGAGAGATTGGGTGGAAGTTGTTTATTTTTCAACGGCGCGTTACCAGAGCGCGCCGTGTCCGTTACTACGCCCTCACCTGGACTCGCAATGTTTTGGGTCCTCACGATGCTTGGCATATTGAATCCTGGTGTTGTAAAAATCCTGGACCCTGGATTTACAACAACAATGGCCAACTCGGAAACTGGACAACACCGGCCCGGAACAGAGGATTGGGAGCATTAGGACCGGAGGGTGTCTTATACTGACCACAGTATAGATGACTCGGGGAGTGAACGGGGGGGCATAGTTCGACGGCGCCGGTCCATGGACGGGGCGCGGTCTGGAAAGTGACGAAAGGCTTTTTTATCCCAGAGAGTTGGGTTTTTGCAATTGTAGATAGAGATTGTGGGCACACGGCACATACGCTATTAAATAATCAGGATTTATTGTTGTATGTAGGGCTCTGATGTGCCTGTGCCAACATCCACTGTATTTACAAGGGGTATAAAACCATGTGAGACCAAAGACATGGAAAATTCCCTTCTGTTTCTTTCCTGGGAAGTTTGATAACCGGACTAGTCGGCCTCTCCCTTCCCTTTCTGCTTGTCTTTGAGTGCTATTCGGGTCAACACTATAGCGAGGTCGATTGCTCCAAAACCGTGTCGTAACACCTCTATGTAGAGTGACTGCATTTTAACCGTACCCAGGCGGGCCTGGATGGGAGCGGTTATTCTGTAACTGTTGTTCGCCTTTCCCTGGCGATGACTTTCTGTATGTGCCCATTATTCTTGATCTAAATTCAAGCCTGAATTCGTTATCTGCTTCTTTACTGTTCCTCCGTGCTTATACCGTGTCTGTACCGTGCCTTCGCCCGCCTGTATCCGCATGCCTCTCGCCCTTATCCGAAAGGGCACCCAAGAATCCTCCTATCATCTTCTTTCCGCCTTAGAAGTTCTTCCCTACTGTTTGTTGATGGCACCCTGGAGGACCAATCCAGTTCCGTACCTAGTTTTCTGTCCGTGTAGGGTTGAAGGGTTTTATCGCGATATCGTGCGGAGGAGGATAGAGGTCGAGGACGGCTCGATGCTCGCCTGGTACGTGGGAGGTCGTTCTTTCCGTTTGTTTGATTGATCCTGTTGTTGCCGGTGTGTCTGGGCCTTTTCGGCGATGGTGTGCTCGCGGTACGGTCGTGGTGCGACGTGGCCTCTTGGTGCGCGAGTGCGACGACGGGCAACCACCACGAGCGTGCGTTGATCTGATCGGCTCTGGTCACTGCCCTACATCTGAGATGTGGCGAGATGAATACAGGTTCGTAGCCTCCGCCTCGTACAGACTCAGATTTCGACTTTGGAGGCCCATACGCTATTACATACCACGTAAAATCCGATTATTATTATATTATTTATTCCCGCACACGCCGCTCATTTCTTTCACTTTTCCTAAAACCTGTAAGTTGTAACTGATATAAGACTTTGGTCTAGAATATTGGCGAACGACGGTAAAGTTCTCCTATAATGTTTTAGACTTCTTTCTCTCGCTATACGGTTAGATGATATACTATTACCTACTATTATTGAGATACTTTGACCTGCCTGGAGAGAGGTATTAAAACTCTCCCATCTTTTTCTTTTTAAACAATGACTCTCATTCTGATTTTTCCGCAAATGGTGTGAGACTCTAGTCCGGTTTAAAAGATTCTGATCATTATCCTACTAGGTACGAGTTTTGTAGTCAATATTTCCACGACTTCGAAACTTGTTACGCAGAGGCTATGGCTCAAGTAATATAGCTGGAATTGGCTATTCCGTACAGTGAGGTTCAAGTAATCCTGGGGCGACAATATCGTATCAAACAAGTGTAGCGAAGTTTGTGAGATATAAGAGTCGTGAATTGTGCTAAGTAACTAAAGCAATAGCGAAGTAACTATGAGAGTGAAGATACGAGATACTGAGGGAGCAGTGTCTCGTCCTTTATATAGAGATCCCATCTCTATGAAAATCCTCCGTTCATTATGATCATCCCGATCATGATGAACAGCCTGAGCGGAATGAACACAAACGTTCATTCTGCTTACCTTGCCAAGAATGATCAACCACGTGATCCTTCAACCCCGTGTAACAATCATCCAATCATAAGAAGACATGATGGTATGCACTTAGGAATCCAAATGCATACGAGTGCATCAAATATAATCCTGTACACGCTCACGTGACAGTATCCGTAACAAAACTCAAGAATAAAGGTACAAGGGTATATCTTCTCTTCTACTTACATACTATATAGCTAATATAATAGAGTTTCATCTCCATCCAAAATTAGCATGGAAAACAATCATCTCGTAATTACTACAGTCCTCAAGTTCCAGGCCGATACCCGTTGCTACCCTCCCCGGTCAAAAAGTGACGGGTATCAAAACGATCCTGACAATTTCGAGAAACCTTTTTGGTAACCATTGATATCGAACATTTGATCTTGAAGTATGCTTTTAAGAGGTAGAGAGTATCCTAAGAAGTATTTTATCCTTTGCATCCAGCCTTACATTGCGATCCGAGCCTCTCTTCTTTGTGAAATCACAACTTTCTTAATTTTTTCTACCAACCTTTCGCGTGGAATTTATAATCTCATTGCCCCGTTGAAAAGAGCGATTGCAGGTTGAAGTTCTAATGCTAGATCTCTTGCAGAGGCCTTACCCACAAATACATGGTCAAGACTAATATTCCTGAGCCTTGTCTTCTAGCTTCAATCACTTGAAAAACTTGAAATCTTTTTACGCGGCGAACAAAATCTGAGCTCCGAATTCTTCTAGATAAGCAAGACACAGGTAATAAGCATGTCCCGCTTCAAGCGACGGGCACTAGATCTAGAAGACAGGATGTGCAGAAAAATCGAAATATCGTAGAAAGTAAGTCGACATAATTTCGTTAGAAAATGTTCAGCCATTTCTCTTTCCCCAGATAATCCACATCGTTTCCGTTAGAGATCCAAGTCGAAAATTCTGGACATGATTGTTTCTGTTATTTGTGTAACAAAATGATAGTCTGCGCGGTGATGCTATTGCCGTCAAGTTGTTGTAGGTGACGTGGTTGTCATTCTTAAACAAGGCCGCTCTCCCTCTTTGTGCGACGCCATCTTTTCAACCCAACAACACACATAACGAACGCCTATTCCATCTCATCTCATCCCTTTCATTACTCTCGCGATCAGTTATTCATCGCGTCCACCCTTCACGAACTCTGAGCAGCACCGGAGAGTTCTTCGCTCGTCTTGCGATCATGTAGAGCTCCAAACCATTCAAAGGAAGTCTCTGGAATTTCTCACGGCGAGACGAAGTACGAGATGATCATCCCCGGCTTCCAGCTTTCTACGACCACTAGAAGCTGAGAATGAGTATCTCATATCTCGCCTCGCCGTGATGGGCATGTCTATGCAACCGCCATGAGCCTACTCGCGATATCTGCATGCCTGAGTGGAGCTTTCGAGGGCAAGTACATTCGCATCTATCGAGGACTTTGGAATCATTAGCTAATTGTGCTGAGCAGTCTTAGTAGTACATCCTCGTCCTAGATATATCCCTCTCTCTCCGTATCTCCTTCCCACTTTCCATATCTCGCCGTTGCCGCCGGCCATTTCACAATCGTACAGAATTCGGATCACAAACAATGGGTGGGGACGGGATAAATCGCGGGATCGTAGAGAACCATGATGTTACCGTGGGTCAGTGGGCGACGGGATAACTTGTAAGATTGCGGAGGCTTGTCTTGATGGACTTCGCAGTTTGGGTTCATAAGGCTCCATGCTCCTCCCCACGACGCGGGATATGCCTTGCAATCTTCAACCAGAACAGATGAGATTTAGCCGTCAGCCATTGGAACTGTAGATTTCGAGATGCCATATCCCCCGCGACGTCTTAATTTGCGGATGATCTTTTTGGAAGCAAGCCAGGTATTCGGAACACCGCCCAGGTATTCATAAATATCTTTTGAATAGGGCACGCGAGCAAAGGAAGGAGCGGGTAATAAATACCAGGCTTCTGGTTAAAATGTGGGGATATGGCAAGGTTAGGAATGCGTCACCCCCAACGAGAGTCGGTACGGCTTGAATGTATCTCGAACCAATCCTTGAGTATCTCACTTCCTGGATTATCGTCTCCGCTGTATAATTGGGGATCTCAGCACGCGATCAAAAAACCTTCTACACAATCGCACAGCGGAGCGGACTTTTGGAAACGAGACGTGAGTTTCAGTTTGGCGGCTGCCCAAACAACGACCGAGGTCAGGAGCACAAGAAATGATTAGTCGCACAGCTAGAGAACAAGGAGGCATGCTGGAAGTATCTTTGAGACACGAACCAAGTTGCCGTCTGTAATGCCAATGCTCGAAAACCATTCCACAGTCAGAATGAGCTCCGCAAGAGGACCGGATGTGGTTCTTCAAAGATGTGATCCGGGTTGCCCAAAATCCCACGTTGACAAATTTGGGATGGATCGGCTGCGACATTGTTCAGGATTGGATCAACCCCAGGTTTTCGATATGATCCTCAGGGAGCAACATGGATCGCGTCTTCCATGGATGCGATTACTTATTCGCCCCGCGAACATGTGATGTTTCGCGTTTTGTCACAACAATAGCTGTTCGATTGATCTCCGAAGCCTTGTCTTTCGGTTGTATTTGGCCATGGACTCGGTCCGCTTGAGGAAGAGGCATGGATTCGAAGATACAGATCTGTTAGTAGGAGTAAAAGCAAGCCTGGTATTCGGTATACCATCCAAGATCACTAACATTCAACGTCGCTCGATGCGATCTCATTCCGCACCACCACCATCGAAATGCAGACACGTTGATTGGTTATATACAGCACGTGATATCAAATAGAAAATTCCGGCTACCAATTCGGCCCGTAGCCAGCCAGTCGGGAGGCTAGAATGTAGACACGCTTCGAGAAGACGAAGAAACGCTTGATGCACGTAACGCAAGGCGAAGGTCACGATCCTTGCTAGCAGTGCTTGACTTGAAGCGAACGATTGTCGAGAGGGCTCAGTCTGATAATAGCCGCAGATACAATCATCATCCCATGCTCTAGATGTTCTCGGCGAGCAGAGACTGAATTTTCAGATGGATTTCAGGCGAGGGCCGAGCTTGGATGACGTCTGTCTTTCGAGTGTATCCGGAATTGTTGCACTCCTTTGACTGTATCCCGCATTGTTGCACTCCTTTGACTGTGTCCCGCATTGTTGCCTTTCTGTTGTTGACATACTTGCGACCACTGACCAATCACATGCCTCGTCAGGTTGCTGACATACTTGCTACCACTGACCAATCACATCCCTCGTCAGACATGAGCGCAATCCTTATCGATGGAGAAGTCTAGCGATGGAGATGTCCCGGAAAACGTGGTCGTACATCGCATTTCGATTGGTGCGGAGGTGGCCAAGCCGTGCCAAATCAGCCTTCCCGAAGTCTTGCGCTCCCCCATAGAAAGTCGGACGCGCCTAAGAATGCCAATTCCTTTTAACCGTCCATGCTACCCAGAACAGTAGGTTCTTCCTTCTTGGCTACAGCTTCTCGATTGAAGGCGGCGCCCCCGAAAAATTCAGGACTTCGAGAATGGCCCGCGCTCCACCATCCAAGGCGATCCCCAAGCTTTTGCGGAGGAGACTGTCGCGAATAGACAGGCAATCCCCAACAACGTGGTCGTCGGTGACCGCAGGACGTTCTTCGGCTGGAAGTCCAAATGATAATATCCATAACAAATCCACCCAGTCGCTTCCATTTCTCATACATAATCCGAGTCGAGTCTTGACCGTCTCCTAACCCCCACTTCCACAAGTCAACACCTAATGCATTGCCCCAAAGAAACCGTCTTGCTATCTGCGCCACTCTGATCCTACGGTGCCCTGCCATATAAGACTTGCATCGCTCGTTTTCTGGTGATATCTTCATCCAGGAAATATCCTAGTCATTCACTTACTTGACCGGCTCACACTCGCAACCCCATCTTCGAAATGGCCCCTCATCAGCATACGTGTATGTTTGAATCACAGACTGTCACCCGGGCGAGGCTGATACTGATTAATGCACAGATGTTTTTGCCATCGGCACCTTCTTTGCCCTGATGGATGCGTTCAACAATGGTGCCAACGATGTTGCCAACGCTTGGGCTACCTCCGTGTCCTCGAGATCCATTTCATACAGACAAGCTATGATCCTCGGCACCATTTTTGAAATGCTCGGTGTAAGTGCACTAGGACATCATCAAGCTTCGTGCAGACAACTGATCTACAATAGGCAATTCTTGTCGGTGCCAGAACTGCGGATACCATCAAAAACGGCATCATTCCCAATTCGGCTTTCAAGGGTGATTCTGGTGTGCAAATGTTGGCCTTCACCTGTGCTCTTGCTTCTGCTTCCATCTGGGTCATGTGGTGCACTCGTCACTCTGCTCACGTCTCTTCTACTTACACTCTCATTTCTGCCGTCGCCGGTGTCGGTATCGCTACTGTTGGGTACTTGTCACCACTTCAAAATACCCTTCAATACTAACACGATACAGTGCCTCCAAAGTCCAATGGGGATGGAACCACGGAAAGGGTCTCGGCGCAATCTTTGCTGGCCTCGGAATGGCGCCTGTCATCGCAGCTGGCTTTGGTGCACTTATTTTCTCGTCCATCAAAGTCGTCGTCCACATGCGCAAGAATCCAGCCAAGTGGGCTGTCTGGACTTCTCCTCTATGGTTCATGATTGCCGGTACCATCTGCACACTTTCCATTGTCTACAAGGGATCGCCCAAGCTTGGCCTCAACAAGAAGCCAAAGTCGTTCATCGCCGGTGTCACTGTCGGTACCGGAGCCGGCTGCGCCGTCTTGGCCGCCCTCTTCTTCGTCCCATACGTCTACGCCATCATCCTCAAGAAGGATCGCTCAGTCAAGTGGTACGACGTCTTCAAGGGACCTCTCCTCTTCAATCGCCCTGTCGTCGAGCAAGGTGATGAAGCCAAGGTTCCTAACTACCACGTCGTTCAGGAAGAGGAGGAGCACTCCTTACAGATCTTGAGCGGAGATTCCGAGAAGGGCGACGACATCACCCCCGTTGGCACTCCCACTGGCACTCCCGTTAACGAAAAGAACTTTGGTGAGCACCGCGTCGTCGCCCACGTCAACCACCACGTCACCAAGACCCACAAGGAACTTGTCGCCGAAGCCGATGCCATACTCAATGCCAAACTTTGCGAGCGAAGAGGACCCATGGGCTGGGCTATGCGCACACTCCGCGACAACCCAATGGGTCCTGGTCAAATTTATGAATGGTCCAACGTCAAGATCGCTACTAAGCGTCTTCCTGCAATGATCACTGCTGGCCTTCTCTACGGTATTCACTACGACATCCACGCTGCCCAAACGGGTATCTCCGGCACCCCTGACGGTCAGCGTATGGCCCGTGTTTACGCCCACGCGACCAAGTACCCCAATGAGACCGAGCACACTTACTCCTTTGTCCAAATTCTCACTGCCTGCACTGCTTCCTTTGCACACGGTGCCAACGACATCGGTAACTCTGTCGGTCCATGGGCTGGTATGTTCCACGCACTATACTGACATTGAACAAAACTAACAATTACAATAGTCATTTACGGTGCCTGGTCTACCGGTAACGCCGCGCAGTCCAAAGCCCCCGTCCCCGTCTGGCAACTCGCCGTCCTCTCCCTCTCCATCTCTATCGGTCTCTGCACCTATGGCTACAACATCATGAAAGTCATGGGTAACAAGATTACGTATCACTCCCCCTCGCGTGGTTGTTCCATGGAAATGGGTGCCGCTATTACTGTCCTCGTCTTCTCGCAGTACTCGCTCCCCGTTTCAACATCCATGTGTATCACCGGTGCTACCGTCGGAGTCGGTCTTTGCAACGGCACACTCAAGGCCGTGAACTGGCAGCGAGTGGCTCTCCTCATGTTCTCGTGGGTTATGACTATTCCCGTTGCTGGAACGATTGGGGGTGTATTGATGGGATTATTCCTCAACGCTCCTCATTTCAAGTAAATCCTCTGATAACTTCAATGGGTGGCTTTAGTTAGTGATGAGGTGGAGATGTAGGGAGTGAAGAAGGTCGTGCTTTTTGTTTTTGTTTATATACCCAGATTTTCCTTTGCGTATCGCTCGTTTGCGAGGGAATTATTTGGATGCCTTGTATGAACATATGGGAATGGTGGGTTGATGTTTTGCATAAGTCTTGTCTTGCCTGGGATAATTTGTAATTAGAACGGTCGTTTCCATTATTCCTGTTACGGGACGAAAAAAGTACACTTATCATAACTCCCTTTTGATATACGCTTACGAGGTTTGTGAACGCCGGTAATCCAAGTCTTGATAATTTTCGAGAGAGACTACAAGCCCTCGATTAATTATAGGGATGTTGGCTTTGGACTACCTCCCCCAACTCCAAACTGCCTCTCACCTCCCTCCCCTACGCTTTACCAAACACCCTCCCAAATCCAACAAAACACAGAACAAGATCTCCCTCCCCGCCTCCCAACCTTCAGCCGAAATCGATCACCGATACGCCAGACGTCATCAAATGTCCTACACGCTTGGCCTTGTCATGTGGCGTTTGTAGTTTATACTCCGATCTAAGTTCGAAAGTGCACGATTTGCTTTTTGGCGACGTGTTAGACGGAGAGGGTAAGGTTAGGTAATCGTATCTGGGATGTTTGATTATGCTAGTCTTTTTGGGACGGACTGGGGGGAGGGGAGGCGGGATGGGTTTTTGGATGGTAAGATGAAGTAAGGGGATGTTTTATGGTGGGGGACCTTTTGGCAAGCGGGTTCGAAAGCGAGAGGATGTTTTTTTTGGATGGTGTTTACTAATTGGTGTGTTTGTCGTTGGAAAGAGGTCTGTTACTCGGTCTGATGGTGGAAGCGCATTCGATGTTTAGATGGTCGGGAAAAGCTTGGATTATGGAACCGCGATCGCGAAAGAAGGACGCTAGTAAGGAGCTCAAATACTACCTTTGATTTTTAGCTGGATGAATCTTCCATAATCGTGAACGATGGAAGTATAGCTGGATGACTGTCTTTAAGTGATAGAATACTCTCCAAGAAACAAACGCGAAGTTGGCGAAGCTAAAGGGCGAATCACAGTAGTGGACGTTTGGAAGGGACGAGTTAAACACGGAAAAGCGAGTCATGCAGCCCGATTTTGAGGGATAGCTTGTAGAGTTGTATATAACCAGGTATAATATTAGCGATGGATAGACGTAGTAAAGGCGCTCTAAGCAAGAAAGCATATTCTCCCTATTTTCGCCCAAACTTGCACATGATGGAGAGTGAAGGATCAATGTTGGAAAAACGAGGTTCCCGGAAAGCAATCCCACATTTATCTCGTGAATCGATAGATCTCTGGAAATCTGGTAGAACAAGTACCACCTGAGCTTAACCACCAACAGCAGGGGCGCCTCAAACGAGAAGTTACTAGAATACCAATTAATATCGATCCAAACTTGAAAGAATTGAAATTCAGAATTCAGCTTCGAAAAGGTCGAAAAGATACTATTCCTCCCTACCTTTCTCCATTAATTCTCTTTTCAAAGTCTTTGCTTCCTATACTTGTCCCTTCAACGACGAGATCTTCACGACGACAAACCATTCCAAAAACCTATCACGGAAGGCCCGAAATGCAAATCTCGTAAGAGCCCAAGCCATGTCATTGCATTCCATATAAGATCACCTGCCTACAAAGCATCGAAAAAGCAGCCACCCTTTTGTAAGTTGAAACAGGCTCTGTCGAAAGGCGTAGCAGAGACGCAGCAAGGGCATTGATGATACGAGGTTTGCTAGAAACGGTGCTGCATTCCTGTTGCAGAACGAACAGAGATGGTCGATTGATGGTAGGATTCGCAATGGTGATTCTCCAGATGTGTGGACTTGTCTCTGGTCGTTGTCAGATTTTGTTGATCTGAAAGGGTTTGGCAGCGTTCGAGGTTTATGTAGATTCAAGACGGTAGCTTCATTTTGGACGCTTCTTTCATCGAAGAAATATTGCTTTGACCTATCCGCACCGCGTGTTTACAACCTTACCGAACTCACGCGACAATGATGTTGACGCACAATCTCGTGTCAACGCGTTTCTCTTAATCCGCCTAATACTCATCAACACATCACATGCGCGAACAAGAACACACGAAAAAGCCGTATAAGCGTATTGACTCTCGCTGCCGAATACTCTTCACCCAATATATTACTCACTCACAACAACCGCAACCATGGTACTCATGAGCAAACTCAATCCTTTCCGAACCCACCAAGAGCGTAGCCAAGCCCCGGAATTCCCACGCTTGCAATCCGTTCAATCTGAGGAACCTGCCAATCGACGAGATTCAAAACACGAATGGCTTATTGTGAATAAAGATCGATCAGTCGCGTCTGCGATGCGTCGCAGCTCCATCGAATCGCATCGCGAGCGCGGCTCAATCAATTCTCAGCGCCATCGCGGCTCCATGGATTCTCAGCATCGTCGTCGCGGTTCGACGGATTCCAAGCGTCGTCTATCGATTGAATCACAGCGCCGCAATTCGTTTGGAGATTGGGAAGTTATCGAAGATGATAATAATCATAATGTCGTCGAGTACCTGGAGGATTGCAACGCTCCTGTTCAAGACCCAGACTGTTCTTGCATGACCTGTGTCGGTTTCTTCCAGTGAGTGTTACCCATTTCACACCCTTTGGGTAGGATGCTGACCATCGTCTCTCTAGATGTCGAGCAGATTCTGAAGCTGCTAAGAAGCTGCACCGAGCGTGGCACCGTCAATTCTGGGGCCTTCCTGCGATCGAAGAGAATGAAGAAGGCGACGGAGACGAAGACGAGGCAACCAAAGAAGACGACGAGGAGAACTTCAACGGAGAAAATGACTCAGTTATGAGCGCTCGCCCTGCCCCTGCTCACTTGGCTCAATCCCGAGTCGCCCAAAATCAGCAGGATGATGGAGGAGAGAATGAAGACGACCCCACCTCTCTGCACAAACGAGGCTCTTCTAAAAACTATCCCACCTGCAACAATGGCGAATCGCTCTTGGACATGCACAAGAGCAAATCGTGGGCCTCGTCATTCTCCCACCTATTTGGTTACCAGTATTGAAGGACGCTGAGTGAGAGAACATCCAGTACGACTAGTGGCGGGCCATTGATCGATATGCACAAGAGCAAATTGTGGACCTCATCGTTCGCACACTTATTTGGTTACCGGTATTAATGAAGGCAGGACGAGAGGGGAGCTGTGTCTTCTGAATCTGAAGTTGTGTGATAGCTGGCATTTAAAATATATTCGAGAAGTTTCTGAAGCATATGCATCATGCTTTTAGGCTTCTGGAGATTTCGTGTATATGGACTCCTGGTATGGTCACGGGCATTTTGGAGCCCTGTCATTGATTCGATGACTTTGACTTTGAGCTCACATTCCATTCCATGCTGCCTGGCGCAACTAACTAGAAGCCAGACGATTATCGAATGAATTTGTGACTGTACTTGGAAACCTAGCAAAGTGATTAGCGTGGCCAGTACATTCTCTAAAGCAGAGCTTACCACGTATCACTCTCGACACCGGACAGAAGCACCGTCGAGCTACCAAATAGATACCTCGAGAGGCTCTGGCCTGAGGCGACTGTATGAAGACCAAACTTATTGCTGATGATTGCTGGTCAATGATGTTGGTGTTGCGAGACACGAGACGAAAGGGGGCTTCGGCTGATCCGAGAGAAATCCGACAGCATCGTGACTTGATGAATATTTGTTGCTATGCCCATACAAATATTCCGAATTAAAACGCACCTATATTGTCCTTGTCCTCAAGCAGAAAGACGATGGACTGAGCATTCTTCCAGTCACGTGATATGCCAGACACGACGATCTGAGGAAGACTCAAATTTACTTTTAAGGATAACAATATTAATACTCCATACATCCGGTATCTGCCATGTATCTGAGGGTACTGGTGACCACATGAATTGGATACCTCACTTTGTCCCTAACCTCTCTCCTCGACTTCATCTCCTCCGACATCACCTAGCCTTGCCCAGCATGCTCCCGAGCTTCCTGTTCGGCAGCTACAAGCGTTACAAAAGCTACACAGGCCGATTGATCCAATGGCTGGTCGACTCCGCCATCACACTGGGCTACGAACCAGTCCTCGAAGCTGAACAGCCACCGTCAAAGAAGAAGAACAAAAAGAAGAAGCCTGCCACTACTCCAGTCCCGCCTCGCAAATACAAAATCCCCTCGAGCGAATTTCTGGTCATTGCTAAGACAATCTCCAAGCCTGCCATTGCTGTCCCCACCACTGTCCTGCAATTTGCCCGACGAGCTGCTGCTGCTCGCAAGAGATGTGCAAAATGGTTCGCCGGACACGCTGAGCACGAGTTCAGCAACCAGACACGCGACTACTTCATCTCCTTTATCGAGAATGTGGCAGATATACTTGAGCATGGTCTTAACAAAGCTTTCAATGCGGATCCCAAAGGAATGCCAGACAGGGCCAGCATTGACCAACTCAACAACTATCTGAAGTGGAACAACACAAAGTATGAATTCAATGAGTGACTGCATAACCCTCGAACTGAGTGGAAAATGAGGGCTATCTATACAAAGAGAGTGTACTGACGTAGGTTCTGAAACCGCAGAGATACCGAGCAAACAAGAGTGAGAACAAACAGATTTGAAACGACTTTGAAACCGTTGGTGTTACCACCATATTGCAACAACAACATGTTTGAACATCTTGAGGTGGAGAATCCCACTGTATTCGCAGAGACTCCTGCCATACCTTCCTCCGAACCTCCTGCTCTCTATGAAATTGTCACCGAATCAGACCCGAAAAAAAAAACAGATTTTCGGAAGATCTCTTCGCAGCCTACCTTCTGTTCGAAGACATCCGCCTGATGCGAGACTTTCTCAAACAAACGTGGGCGGAATACAAAGCTGGACGGACAGATCTCATGGCTGCGTCTGTTACGACGAATACTGCTATTGATCTGGTCAGGCAATCTACAAACGACTTTGTCGAGAAGTACCCACAATTCAAGGAGAATCAACTGCTGCAACAGACCATTTGCCAGACCGTAGGCTTTTTAAGAGGACAGCCGATGGCAGAAAAGCTGCACCCTGACGATCCATACAACTTGAACCTTGCTGAGGTAGGCGAATGGAGCTACGTGTCGATTGTTGAAGTATGAAAGTTGAGTAACAAGTGTATTTAGGGTGAGATCCGGAGGATCTCAGCTATATAGTAATACACTAAGCCCAATAGGGCAGTAAACAAACTCCAGCGCCAGAGAGTAGCCACGCTGGCGCAGGTGGAGGCAATAGCATGAGGATACTCCTTCCAACATCGATTTCCATGTTGCTAGCTGCTTTCTATGGAATCCTAGAACCAGGCGAAGCCCCTCCTGCATACAATCCAGCGCGCTTTGGAAAGGCAGATACGAAAGCAGATCATTCGAAAATGACTGTGAGGGAGCGCTGGAGCGATGACCGCCGTATAGTTCTGGAGGAGCTGACAAATTTTGCCTACCTTGCGAAGGGCGGATTGTACACACGTTTGCCAGTAATTGATGAGGTAACATCAGGCTTGGTCGAGATGATGAACACTAAGGAAATTTCGATATGGCTCACATTTGGCATACAAATCTATTTGGATGTCTATCACGCACTCAAAATCAGAGTACCAGACCCTTTCAAAGAGTTGGAGGTAACTGGTACTAGGGTATCGAACATCATCGCTAGTCACAAAGCTTTTTCCATGGATATGCCTACCCCGCCTGGCTGGCCGAAGGCCAACGAAGGCCTTCTTGACACTGTTGGTGCCAACTTGAAAGAGCTTCTTTTCGACGACTACCTCAGTAAGCTTGTGGGAGCTGCACGAGAAGCAGGTGGACAGTCCAGGACAAATCCGAAACATGTCCTACTTTCACGACACTACATTCTTTGCGGGACATTGATATTCAATATCAACTCAGAATCCAGGAACTCGGCATATATCTTGCAAATGCTTGGGCCGATAGCCAAGTGCTGGCAGACCTGTACAATCTTCTGCATCATGAGTTTCCTGGAACACAATGGGATGTCACTGAAATTTGGCCTGACATGGAACAGTTCATCGCAATTCACGGCGAGGATTTTTTGTTCATCGGCGGACGACCAATTACGCTAGAGGACTCTCTGAAGAAACTCATGTTGGCCCAAGGGATTAGCGCGACTGCTTTTACTTCTTATCGAAGATCAAATCGACCGTCGATCTCGCGAGGAGGGCGTAGACAAATCGAGTCGACTGCATTCATGGCCAATCTGTTCCGTGGCCGATACTGTCGACGATCAGACCTCAAATTCGATGCCAATACCATACAACAAGTGCTTGCATCCATCGAAAGCAAAGGATCAAAGGAGAGTGTCTCCGCAGCGACATTTATCCGCAAGAAGTGGGACAAGACTCACACACTTGGCCCGGTTCAGCTGCTGAGTGCGCTTCAAATCCAACTTTCCAACGAAGAGCCCAAACTGCTGTTCAACTACTTCGGCATGCACCAACGTGGAATCGAAATATTGAGCTTGATCAAGGCCAAGGAGGGTCCAAAGTTCATTCAATACTTTGGTACACAATACATCCAGAACGAAACCCAGATTGCTGGCCTTGTCATCTTCATACACCATGTTGCCAAAATGTCTGGCAAGGCTCCAGTCCCTCAAGTTGAGGGAACAGCAAGCAAGAGCCGCATTTTGATGAGCTGTGGCGACATCCTGAGGAACTATCTAAAGAAGAATGGCAATGTGGCGATCAAGGAACTGACGCAGATGTGTAAGAGGAAAGATTTGCTTGTCGGTGGTACAGAGAAGCAGGAGCAGGTGTCCACTGAGTGGGTGTCCTGGGCCCGGCGGTGATTGCGAGAATGCACACTGGTGTTGCGTTGGGGTGAGGCTGTGATTTTGAGTTCCTAGATGCAAGGAACATCGTCTCTCCTGAGTTAATGCTCGAGCACCCCTGTTTAGAAGCCGTGGGCGATTCCTTGGACATCAGGGACATTCTGTCGACGTATTCGCGACATCACCCGCACGTCTCCAATTTTGTTCCGCTTCCGTTAAGGAACATAATGAAGAAAGCGGCCAAAAAAATCATCTCTCGAACCGAAACAAATCTCGATATAATTCTGGCTGTCATTTGGCATTGATGCCAGTTCTAGTTTCTCATTGGAAATTGAACGCAGTACTGAATTGAGGAGCTCGTTATGGCAGCAGGACCCCCAATGAACACTCTTGCGCATTGAGTGGAACCATCGCCCTACTAGGGTTCAGCGCAGAGACAAAGAGTCGGTCTTGACCATATGTTTGACGCTCATTATTACATAACTGGGCCTGAACTTCATTGTTCCGGACGCGTTCAGAAGTGTTGAACTTCCGGTGTGAAAGCCTGATAACAATCAAAGTTGTCAGTTGGTCTGCGACAACATCAGTCTTCCTTGTATCTGCCTATATATACCTAATCTTTCTCTCAACAGACTACTCATACTTCAGCCACCGCGTTCCACCCGCACGAGCCTGCACCAGGCCCGCCGCCAGCCCCAAGTCTCGGAATTACCTGTGCTACCTTTCTTTCTACATAACTTTTGTCCAATCAGAACATACCGAGAGCGCCTTTATCACGCGGCATCAAAACAATGCAAGCCTTCCAGCCCTCGAGTTACGCCGCCTTCCTAAAAGTACTCGATCAAAATCGATGCCCCGAGGATGCTGTCATAGAAGACCGTTGCTTGATTTGCTGGTTAGACCAAGATTTGGCGGCAGAAAAGGAGTGGCGATGTATCGGCCCGCCTACGAAAATGCCCTGCTGCTCTGTGATACTCGGAAAGCCTTGTATTATGCGAGTACTCCAGGAGCAAACCGGCCGCTGCCCAGCTTGCCGGCAGAACATCTATAGGGTCCCATTTCTTGATAGGTTCGTACGTGAGTATGGCGACTTCTGGACTTTTATCATAATGGGAGCGTTATTGGCAGAGCTCTTTTGGACTGTGCGGACCATTTATGAGCAGAGTAACTCTCTGCCCTGCGGCATGAATATTTTCTTTTGCTTTGGGCTCCTGCTAGGGACGCTGGCCGAGTTCTATCCCATGGTCCTTTTACTTCTCCCGCTCGATGAAGGTTTCATACTGCAAACAATCGACGAGGGGAGAGGAACGTGGTTTCAAAGGATCCTACAGGCTTTTTCCGACCTTCCGAAACCGATCTCCATTCCTATTATGGTTCTTGGACAGCTCTGTATCCTCAAGCTTGGACGTGTTGCAAGATTCCATTATGTTGCAGCCTCACAGGGGTGCTGATTACTGATAGATTGCAAGAACGGGTCAGGTTATGGGATTGTGGGAAGAATGTGTTTATGGAATCTGAAGTCAGATGAGTACAAGTGGTTACGGCCGGTCGTCTCTCATGGCTCAGAAGCGCTGACATGGAAATGTCAAAGATGTCATACAACTATTGATTCAAAGATTCAACCTGGTACATCAGAACATCGTGCTGTACATACGTATGGGTATCGCACCATCCAAACGCCACCAAAACCACCAAAACCACATCCTCACTTCCCCGCCAACGTCCTCCCAGGAACCGGCGACCAAGCCCAAGCAATCAATTTCAAATGCCCCACCGTCGGTTCCTTCTCTTCTGTCCACAACTCCTCATCCCCCCCCCACCCATCCTTCGTCTCCTTCCCCTCCCCCACCAACCCATCCAGGACCTCATACCGCTCTACCTCCCAATCCCTCCCACCCGGTTCCTTGTCATCGAGAAGTACGTTGCCTAATCTCTTTTTCTTGCCCAGGCCCAGATAGATATCTACGAACCGTCTATCCCCCTCATCGACCTCTTCCTCAATCCTTGATTGGAATTTCTTAACTACCTCTTTTGGTAATAAGGGTTTGAAGCCGCCTTGCCCTCTTAATTCGGCCTTGAGAGCGGGATACGTAATTTCGATCCACTCCCTGAATATCGTCATTGCCTCTTCCATCGCGTCTGTTTTGTGTGGATGGTGTAGGGCGCGGTTGTACATTGTATTTATGGTTTGGAATTGGTATGTCAAGGAGCGTTTGGAGACGAGGGTGAGAGTCGCGGTTGCTGTATCGGCGTCTTTGAAACCTGTGCTGTGGAGGGTTGTAGAGGGGTTATCGTCTGTGTAGAGGTGGGAATCTTTTCCTTTTCCTTTTACTTTGCTTTTGGTGGGAGGTTTTGTAGTGGATGGTTTTGTGGAGGCAGCTTCTTTGGTTGTTGTTACGCGTTTTTGGCGGGTGGAGGTGCTTTTGGGTGGTGGTGCTTTTGGCATTTGGTGGTGGGCTTTTGGATTGCTTGGAGGTTGGTTTTTGAGGGGATTCGATGGACTGCTATGTTTAGCTGAGAGGGGGACGTATATTTATATTGATTTTATGAAAGGGGGTTTTGGAATCAAGGCAAAGATGGATGACGTCCATTGTCGATCAACACCCCATGGACGGATTCAGCCACATCAACATGATGGCATGAGCGTGCGCCGGAGCATAGAGTTTTGATATGTCGGACAAAGGGTAATTAGTGATCTAAAGGATTGTTTTTTGGAGGTCTCAAATGGGAAAGTTGGTGGTTTGCGCGGTTCCCACTTCCGTACCTGGTTGACGCGTGCGATGCGCGTGGAAGTTTATTTTGGGATCTCGGGAAATCGTGTGGCGCGGCACGAGGTGGGGCGCACTAGTAAAGACACCTCGCGTCGAGATTCTCTTTGCCTCATCTTCCCATCATACCTCTCACCACAGAAATGCTTGGGCTTCTTTTCATACAGCGTCGACGCCAGTCTTTGCTCTCCTCCCCTTCGAGTACGAGAAGATATTTCAGCTCTCACTCCAGCAGTAATGACTCTTTCTACGTCGTGGCATCAACACGATTCAAGAATTTCCCTTCCTCCAGCCAGCACTCAGGGGAGCGCATCGCAAACACACTTCGGGTCATAAACCTAGACAAAGGATGTCGTTGGCTTCAAAACTTCCCAAATCTAGTTCGCTTGAGATAAAATCAGGGCAATCTTCGATGAGTCGAATTTGACCACTGGTTGGACATGTCACAGAAGCATTCAATTGATGGAAACGCTGTGATAGGATGGGAAGTGAAACCGTCAAGACGCACTACAAAAATCTCTTGGAATTTGAGTAAAAACCAGTGATTGAATTTCACAGTCCTCGAAATCAAATCTTCCTCCATCTGCATACTAAGTACTATTTTCGCTAACGGAATGTTCATAGAATTCCCAGACCTCTAGTTGAAATAGCCTACATCTCCAAAGTTGTCATCACGATGAACCCAGCGGATGCTGCTCGACGAGTCGCGGGTTAATGCCGCCTCCCAAGCGCTGCTCATATATTTGAATGCAGCCAAGAACCTGAATCATTGGTCCCGAAGTTTCCCTCTTCTCGATGCCTCTGGGGTCGCCATCGGTTTTTCGAGAGTATCTCGACAAATGTAGATAGTACTCTGGAGTTCTCCAACCAAGTCAAGGAGGCCGACATATTCACCATGGAGAGTTTTCCAATCATCCTGATTTCCGAGCCAGACCTCGAGCAGAATCTCCCTTTCCGTGAGCAAACCACAATACTGAGACACGGCTTGTTCTCCGGCAACGCAAAGACATTGGCGCAATTTTGTTTGCAGACCTCATGATCAGGGCAAGCCTGTACTATTGAAAGTGTTTGTAGCCGTGAGCAATCTCAACCGCACCTCGGTACTAAGGACCAGTATAATCGTTATCTGATGAAGAAGGGAAATATAATCGAAATGGGGATAGTCACGTAAGTCAACGATTTTTAAAGATTCGATAATTTCATTTTGCCCGGGCGATCCTTACATCCGTGATATGTTTGGCAGTGAAGAGTATATCCGACCGCCTGCTATGAGGGACGCCTGCAAGCACTCGCTCGATTATTGCCTGCTGATCCGGCATTATTCTCATCATGTCATTCCCAAAAATACGTGCGTACTACTTCTACACATCCATTATTTCATCGCCGATTGATGCCAACACCTCTTGCAACATTGTTTCACCAAGGCACGCCGCCCCCAATATAATGTCTACCAATAATATGGTCCAAGGTATAGCGCGGACGCAACACAGCATCACCCTGTAACCATCGTTCTGGCGTCGACGTAGCCGCATTGTAAAGTGCATGAAGACTCCCTCCCGGTCTATGCTGTCTTCCGGGAACATCACACCCATCACACCATTTTGATGAGGAACTCGGAACCAAAATATAAAAACGACTGAAGCCCAGGTTGCGAACGATCGTGCGATGACACGGATTACAATGGCATAGAGCAGAAGCCAGGTACTGCTTTTGAGCTTATCCATGCTAAAAAGTATGTCCAGTGCGGCGATGGTAGGATTCAGAGTCTATATAGCCATACTTTCCCGACCGTTTTGTTGCAAGGACAACATGGCATTTGAATAGAAGGGCCGGCACAGGGATCGTCATCGTTGGTATCGAAGCCTTGCTCGGAAAAATATAGAGGGCTATACATGGGTTGGTCATGAAGGAATGAAAGGATACTCTGGTATACACCAAACGTCGTTGATTCGTTCAGCATCGGCTGATCGCAAAGCAAACACAAATGCGTCGTAGTCGGGTGCTGGGTGCCAACCCCTTCTTATACTCAGTATGAGTCGTGTAACCTGGATGCTCCGTTAAAGTTTAGTATAATGCGGAAATCTACCATAGCTGTCTAATCCACTCACAAAAGTTGGTCAAGGGCAGCTGCAGCCAGACCATTGCCAGAAATATAAACCATAGTAGATGTACGTGCCAAAGATATGTCCACATCACAGTCCACAACAACATTAAGGGGTTCATGATATGGTAATATACTCCTTACACGATGGAAACAGGCCGAAAAGGGCAGAGAATCCGCAGAGAACCACGTGGAGAGTTCAAATGGCCTGAAAGCCAGGATCTCCAGAGTTGCGAATGACCACGTCGAGGCAGTCGATGAAGGATATGTGGAGTAGTACTTTGTGACACCAGAAGCATCGTGGCGGTTTTTCCAGCGCGATTCCCGCGTCGAGCGAGACCATGAAGCAATTCTTGCCGAAAACTCGCCGAGTCCCACAGCATGGCAGAATTACAGGCGGTCCTTCGCAGTCCTCTGGATCCTTATCGGGTTCAGTGGTGTGGTCGCAAAAGCACAGCCCACTAAGGTCATCGATCTCGTCGCTGTGGGCTTGATGTAGAGACCGTTCGAAGCGGAAGCGACCGACATTCTGATCCATTCTTCATTCCACGGAATCAGATAGTAACGAACCAAGTCGGGTCCTTGCTATTTCCCATTCCTCTCGGACGGACACGAAAGCATCCCTTTCTCCTTCCAAAAGCTCCATACTATAACGCAGACTGTCCAATTGTAATTCCAGATTGAAATGATACTCCTTAAGCCCCATAACATGATAGTCAATCTCTCCCTCCGCATCTGCGACTCGCTTTTCTTTTCCAACAGACCTGCACATTCTTCTGTTACTTCGGAAAGTATTTCTTCGATCCTCTCTTTCCGAGGCGCGTCGGCTTCAGCGCAGCATCGACAGAGATTCTTGACGTTGCTATGTTTAGCGTTTAGTTTATTCACATTGCAGAAATTGATGATGCCCTTTGCAGCCGCGCTGCGCATTCTTTCGGTGAGAACAAACAGCTGTCCACTCTGAGTCGCAAGTTGGCCGTACTTTTGGTGCTTCATACCTGCCGCTTCAAGTCGGGCTATGACAGGATTCCGATGCTCTTCAAACTTTTGCTTGTGAAGATCAATCACACCGTCCAGACGATCTGTGAGAAGCTTAATCTCCCAGCTGTCGTAGAAATAGAATTTGAGGACCCATCTAATGAGATGGTTGTCACTTTTCTACTCAGGGTTGATGTTGAAACCAGCTTGGAGACATGTCAAGATGGCAAAAATAGCATTGTCGTTGATCATTTGTGATTCAGAAATGTCCGCATATTATGAGGTCCTTTTCAATGGCCGCGACCTTTTGCCATCTTTGAGACATTGATGAGCGACCTTGTTCAGGTCGGCAAGAAGACAGGGGTCAACATATTCCTTCTGTACGTGGTGCATTCGAAATTGTGTTAGATTTTTCTCGCGCACATCTATGGAACATGTGATCCACTGTGCTGTGAGTTCGTCGGTCTTGCAGGTGTGTGGGTACATGATGAAGCGTTCTCTTTCGCGAAGCGGTGGCTGTTCTTCGTGCGATGGTTGACCCTTCTGCGACGGCCTCGGTGCACGAGCGGCTTCAACAGGTAGTTTACTCAAAATCTAGAAAAGTTCGTGTTCGGAGATCTCTTTCCCACTCTAGCGTCTGGGCGATCAGGCTCTGCTGATTGATTGCCAACTCTAAATCGATTTCCTTCTCAGCAAACTCAACCTCACCATTTTCGGCCTCGGCGGACACGTCTACCAATGTCCGGTCAAGATCAGCCGGAAGCATTGCGAGAGATGCTGCAGAGGGTGGGGTGGGTTTTCGCTTGTTTTGAGCTGCAGGGGAAGGACATGGTTTTTGATTGAGTGGTCGGGTAACGGGCGACGATGAGGCTGTTAGAGCTTTGCATCTGTTCGGAGCTGCAGGGATATGATTTTGTGACCGAGATCATTGGTAGGTCCGAAGTTCAGGCACGATTTGGTGTGGCGGAGAAAAAGAGGAATTAAAGGAGCCGAGGATACTATTATCGGTGGAGATCCGAAGGCAGGGGTATAGCACGCTGCGCAGGTCGTGGTCTATATACTGTCATATATCTCAGCAACAGGATTGTCTGGTTCACATGTCCTGTCGGCGAAATTCTCAGACTGCTTGTCAGCATCAGAGCAATTGTCATCAAATCCAAGCCTTGAAGAGGTACAAACAGGTTTTCGGCTATCCTTTGGTCCCGACAAGGGCTCTCTTGGTTGCTTCCCAAGAAAATTACCCTAGTACCAAAAATCCGTCATCAAATATTGGACCACGGGAGCCCGAAGCTGGTCCATTCTACCAACAGTCCTCGGATATTGGTGACCAACGGACCGGCGAGACGACCCTCTCATCATAAACCCATGTCTTCGTGCAAGAGAATAGCTGAGAGACACAGGAGGCGAATGTATATTCGATCCGTTAAGCAGATTACACAGCCGCAGTGTTATGGACTCAATAAATAAGTGTTATTTCAAACTCTCAAGGTCTTGAACTCTTCTGCAAATTGAACGAGCTGTTCCTCAATCTTCAATTCATGAGCTGAATGGCCACAGTCTCCGATGATTTTGTAGGTCAGCTTCTTGTTGCTGTCGCCGCCAAGCGCCTTGTAAAGCTCCCAAGAAGTGATTGCAGGGCAAACGACATCGTACCTTCCCTGAACAATAGAGATGGGCAGATGGTTGATCTTCGCGATGTTTTCTGGCGCCAGTAATTCGCCGTCTGCCATGAAGCCGCCGTTGACGAAGTAGTGGGATTCAATTCGGGCAAATGCAAGAGCGAATTTAGGATCATCAACTCTGGCAACATAGTCGGAATCTACAAGAAGTTTGGATGTGGCAGCTTCCCAGCGGGACTAAATTTGCGATGGTTGGCAATCATTGTGAGAAATATAAAAAAAGTGCTCACCCAAGCGTCAGCGCAATCAAGTTTCTCCTCTTCATTGTCCCCAGTAAGTCGTTTGTAATAAGCGGCCATCATGTCGCCTTGTTCAGCGACGGGAATGGGCTTTTTGTAGTCTTCGAAGAAGTCCGGGAACAGGAAATCTGTGACAGTCAGGGCAAGAGTCTCGAATCATCGAACAGGAATCTCAATTGTGAAGAAAGTTGGTAGGAGATGAAGTCTTACCAGCACCATTTTGGTAGAACCACTCCAGCTCCTTGCGCCTCAAGGTGAAGATTCCTCGCAAGATCAAAGCTAAACACCTATCCGGATGCTTCTCAGCATACGCCAGACTCAACGTCGAGCCCCAAGACCCGCCAAAGACAAAATGCCAATGCTCGATGCCCAAAGACTCTCTCAGCTTCTCCATGTCTCTCACGAGATGCCATGTCGTGTTGTCGATTAGTTCAGCAGCTGGGGTAGATTTTCCACATCCTCTCTGGTCGAAGAGGACGGAGCGGTAGACTGATGGATCGAAGTAACGGCGATCGTCATCATCGATTCCGCCACCTGGACCACCGTGAACGTAGAGTACGGGGAGACCATTAGGGTTGCCACATTCTTCCCATTACACGTTGTGTATGTCCGAGACCTTGAGGAAGCCGGATTTGTTGGTCGCGAATGCTGGATATATGCTGGGCATTTTCGGGTGAATTGGGATGTCGTTGATGTTAAGGGGTTGAGAGGATCGTTGGCACTACTGACCACAGTCCATTTGGGGTCACGTGCTTCATAGAGGCATCTTAAACTTATAGGAGACTTGGATACTCGAGAGCCACCGCCACACACAGCAACAAAGAGCATCTGGTGTATCAATCCACTTAATTCATCTCGTACACGTCAAGATTGCCCGCATTGGCTACATTTGAGAGCCAGATTTTAAATTCCAGCCAATCCATCCAATCTCTCCTACACGCCCTTGCACTACGGTCACAAACACATTGTAAACGCCAAAATCACGGAAAATACAACCAAATCACCGTTTTTTACGGGATTTCTCTCAGGAATTCTCATTGTACTCAAAAAAAAGTTCATAAACAATCTAGCATTCAGTCTATTGTAAATTTCAGCGTTTTTTTTTGGTTTTTGGCGGGGAGATCCCCCCCCCCCCCAAAGTCACGTGCACTGCATCGCCGCATCGCCGCAAAAACAACAACAAATCTAGCTCTATCACCAGATTAACTATATAATTACAGCGACATAGGCAGATAGCCTCCAATCCAGGCCCTAAACTGGGGGCTATGCATCCTCCGCGTCCAGGGTCTTTGCCCCAATGAAGCACTCGTACGTGCAGACTCTTCCAAATGCCATCTTCTTGTTAGATACCGTGGAAGCGATGATATACCATGACTCTGATTCTTCGTCGATTTCGGGTAATTGGCCACTCAGTGACTTGAACCAACTGCTTCCTTTCTGACGTACCAGGGCTGCATCTTGCTGTGTCTCCTTTTTCAATGCAAGAGCTTGTTTGGCCAAAGAATCTTTCTTTTCAGCTCTCTTTCTCTCGTTATTATCGTTAACATCCACCACAATTGACGTTTTTTGAAAGCTTCTTTTAGCACTCGGGGCCAATATAAGAGTAGGGTCTTGAGGGTCTCGTTCCTTGCGCTTTTTCGAGGCTATCTGAGTAGATTGTAGAGTAGAATCTAGCGCTTCAAGGTCGCCATCAATCTCGTCAATTCGAGCGCCGTAGTCATCGCGTTGGTCATCGCTATAGACGCTAATATCATCATCGATATTGATCTGATCCTGAGAATCCTCGAAATCGGCGGCCTCATCGTCGTATGTATATGGCAAAGATGGCTCGGCAGAAACCGACCTCGAATAGATACCAGGTGTAGCAAGCACCTCGGCGACATGAGAGGACTGTTTTGATGGCTTTGAAGGTGTAAAATCGATCATTCTGGCACCCTCGGTGTCTTGACTTGCTAATGAAGTTGGTGTAGATATCGGTGTAGATTTCAACTTTGCCCTGCCATTTTTTCGAGGAACCTTTGGTGTCATTATAACCTTTCTTCGTCGGTACTCTTCGGTACGAATATAGTCCAACTTGATCTTTAGTAACGCTGCGGAGGGCCAATAGCCTACGTATCTGGATAGAGTAGGACTTTCGGTATAGAGGGCGGTGAACAGATTCTGACGATCTGTATGACTCTGAGATTTAAAAGGCTTGGTTTGCTTAACGGATTAAAACGTGTACTAAAAGAGAGAGATAAGTAGCTTTCTTTGATGAGATATTGAGTAGTTACTAACGCTTCAAGATTCAGTCCCATCACCATTGCGAATCGGAACCGACTCCTTTTGACTATAAGATCTCGCGATATTGAGTGACTTCGCTACCGCAGATTTATGGTCTGCAATCAGCTCCTTGCGAATATTCTCCGGGTAGTTCCGCACGGCCAGATTAATGGTGACGAGGATGTCTGCCAAGGTGGTGATCTCGGTATCAAGAGGTTGCTCAATCGGGCGTTCACTCAAAGCTGTTTTTGGCGCCATTATAAGTCTTTGAAAGGTTGTAATCGTGAAGGTAGAATTATCTACAGCTAGATTCTCCTATTATACACCTCAACCCCACCTTAGCATGACACCTAGACCGTTTCATACACCAACAATAACGATATGTCCGAATCAGTAGCCGTTTCAAACGTCTCGAGTCAATCCGGAGGTGGATTCTGCGGCCGGTAGCCTCAGAATCTCACACCTCTATTGTGACTCGAACACATCACTCTCGCTGGCATACCAAAAATGGCTGTATTCTGCTTTTTTGAACGAGATCTCGGCGAATCTATACATCGATGTTCTATCCGGACTCGTACAAGACATCGTGAGGCTTGGATACGACGTCAAAACCTCAATCTTCCTACCTATAACGCTGCAGATGAGCCCGCCGGCATCGAGACCGATGACGAGATAGTCGATGATGAGTCTCACACCCCGCCAAGCCCTCAGAATGAGCAGAATGAGCCACTAGATTACGATTCTGATATCGATATTGGTGATGGAATGGACTTTGAGCGAAGTAAGTTAAAGTTAACTTTGAGATAAATAGGAACCTTCAGCGATTGAGCAACTTCAATTCTTTTCGAGGACGATATAACCTCATTCTACACTAATTTTAATCCCTGTAACGTCCTCTTAGCAGAATTGGCCTTTCATTTACGCTGGAGGTCCCCAAGTTAACATAAAGCTAACTTTCTTTAAGTACGTCAACTCTCCGACGCCCAATTACGGTATCTACAACTCTCTGAATGGGTTGATTACCATGTCAGCCGAGAACAATACAATATGCTACGCTATATCGTCGAGGATGGGTGGTCTACACAGTTGCCAGATCTACGCCGCCGCGGCGATGTTCTTACGGCACTGACGAGGCTCGAGGGTAGAACCTTTAATTGCTGTATCAAGAGTTGTATTGCATACACTGGCGATTACGCTAATCTAGAGGGTTGCAGTAGTTGTAACGAACCTCGTTATTACTATAGCACTCGCCGTGCACGAAAAACCTTCCTATATATCCCTCTTATACCTCGCCTCAGGTATCAATTCCAATCGGCTATACGAGCAGAGACCCTCCAAAAACACCACCAAAAGTACTGGATCAACCCTATTGACCAGTTACCATTAGTCTATGATGACTGGTGGTCCGGCGAAAGGTACCGAGATCTCAGAAAAGAAGGCTATTTCAAGCGACCAACTGACATCGCTTTTGCACTACATTATGATGGCGTTCAAGCTATCAAATCGGGCAATCACTCGGTCAGCCCAGTCATCCTCGTCAACTATAATCTACCACCATCGATTCGCTATAAGAAGGGTAATATATTACTCTCTCTCGTCATTCCAGGGCCCAACAAACATGAGGATATTGACAGCTATCTAAGGCCTCTCGTTGACGAGCTCAAACTTCTCAAAACTGGGGTCAAGGCACACAATAAATACCGTGGTAGAGAGTTCACGATGCGAGCGAATGTGGTGTTGGTTTGTGGTAAGTCCCTCTCTATTTCAATATATGGTCATTCGGTTACCGGAGACATCTATAATAATATTTATTTCAACTTCATTCAATAGTCTAGATACTTTTTTTAGCTAACTAACCTACCATATAGGTGATGGCCCTGCAGTATCTGAGCTCTGCGGAATGAAGCACCCCGGTAATGCAATGAGTCCTTGTAGATTCTGCTATATTCGAGCCAAATGGTCGCCAGGGCAAAAGACTTATTATGTTCCTCATACAGAGCATCAATTAAAGGGTAATCTACATTGTAGAGAAGCCTTACGTCAAGAGATTGAGGATACATTGTTGCTTGGTAAGGGCTGGGCAGATCTTGTTGGTAAGTACCGGACCAGTTAGAATCACCCTCAGCATACTTCTACGAGATAGTATGATTATTAAGCCGTTTTACTAACAAAAAGCCTTATTTCATGACTATTTTGACGCCTTGGCGTGGAGATCTACTCATACCAATTCAATTAATCAGCATTGACTAACAAACCTAGGAGTTGTACGAAAAAGCATCCTCTTAGAACTAGATACCCTCCACTTCCCTGATAGCTTCCCTGTGGATCTTATGCATTGTATTCCACTCAATATCATGAAGACTCTCTGGAAAACCTGGAACGGTACTCGGATCAATACAGATAAGAAAGATCACGATACCTATACACCAGGTAGTGACTATCTTTTCAACTCATCGGTAGCGAATATCGTCTCGAAGACTCTACGTCAATCTCGTACTACAATGCCCACCAAAATGTGCTGGATGCCAGGGAAATTCGACCATATTCGTGGCTTCAAATCGGCTGAATGGCAGGACTTTCTTGAGACCTATGGGATATCGCTTCTACACGGTCATCTATATGGCCCTGCATACTCAAATCTTTGCGATTTATACGAGATCTGGTATATTGCTACTGCAGAATCTGTTACACCTGAACAACTCAACGATCTCGAGATGTTTGTATACAGATTTGTGAGCCAATATCAGCGAATCTACTACGGTAACGTACAGGAGAGGTTAATGGCTTTCTCAATCAACCATCACTGGCTTCTACATCTACCCGATATCATCAGAAAAAACGGCCCTTGCCGTTACTATTGGTCATATCCACTCGAAAGATACTGTTTTGCGGCAAAGAGTCACGTTACAAGCAAGTCACAAATCGATAAGTCGATTGGTAACGGTCTATTACGAGTAGAACAGCTCAACCATATAATGTTACTTGAGACCACCGATGGTAATCGACTACACCCCGATATCGAGGATCCTACGCCATACCCTCGAGTCAGTGGCCAGCGGCGGCCATTGAGCGACGAGATCGATGACGTCGATGGAGATGTCGTATTCAAAAGATATCACTATCTAAGCCGTAGAATGCGTTCAGATCTGGCCAAAATCGTCAACTCCATAACGCCAAGGATCGCGAGGTATCGTATAATCTACTACAAGCGCTGCAAACTCTCAAAAGACGTCTCAATTGGCTCAATCTCGTCACAATACGTCACTGACCTCAATCGCAGGGACCACTATGTCTGCTACCGTACTGCAGCCAATCCACGCTGCAATTTCGGCTCAATATCAACATTTTTCATGGTCAGATCTCGTCAATTTGCGCTCATTACACGGTGGAAGAACCCTCAATTGGATGACTACGTACACCAGTTTACTGTGGCTAACGAGAATGGTAGAAAGGAGATCATTGAGGTGGAAGGTATCTACTGCCTAATTGGGGTTCTAGAGGAAAAAGATGAGGGCCATCGCACGCGCAAGTCACGGCTTATTGTAGGGGCTTTGAACTATGTTAGAATGCATGGTTTGGAGCCTTAAAATCACTGTTTATTAGCTATATTACACTATATTTAGTGGTGATGAGTGACACGGCAATCTCGCCGAGATCACGAGAATATATTGCTTTTTGAACGGATTGTAATCTACGGGATTTTCTAGTGCATTGTAACAAGATACGTACACCAAAAAACGGAGATTCCATTGTAAATTACACCAAAAAAGGGTGAAATCGGCCACGGGAATCTAGATGTAAAATACACCTAAAATCGTTGTAATCTACAGAATTCTATGACCGTAGTGTTGTTCAGATGACTTCTAGCCTCCGATGGCGACTATCGGCCGCGCGCCAGACGTGCTTGACCAGACGGGATGAATAACGACACTTCAGACGAACGATTGTCGTTTGTTCGTCAACGTGGACCTTCTTCAACTTTCTTTAGCTGACCAAGTGATGAGTGTCGTCCGCAATTTTAATCTACGCCCAGGCGGTATAATATAGCTCAGGACACAGATGGGACCGTTTCAGAGGCTTTCCCGACATAGCACGCATACGTAGAGGGCTTCTAGTTGGCTCGCTCAATTATTACCCCTGATACGATCGTACCAATTACCACACTAGGTAGAAGGGCTGTTTAGAATAGCTCCCAGATATAATTTAGAATAAGTTGTGACCCTCAGTCAATCCTCGCCAACCTCGAAAGTATAATACAGCCGAACCCTGAAGCTACAAGGTGTCTTTCCAAAGAAAACCCTTCAGACCTTCTCGCCTTGACCGACCTAGAAAATGCGTTTCGCCGATATCACCCGCAGCTTGGCGGGGTTCCTTCTCATGTAAGTATTCTCGGAATAATTTATTACCGTTTCTTTCCGTCTAACTTTCTCGCAGTCTTCCAACAGCTTGCAAAGATATGGAGCGCGGCTGCTGCGATCGTGGCTACAAACCTGGAGCCTTCCAAAACACAGCTACTGATGATTGTTGTAGTCGCCTTCTTCCTAAGGCCGGACGGCAGGCGAACCATGATGTCAATAGAAAATCGGTAAGCCCAAGATTCTATACCTCTTGTTATCGTATTCGTTTAAAAATCCTCCCTGCTATGAACCGCTTACTGACTTCTATTGTTGTTCCTGTTTAGTGTTGGTTCGATTCATCCAACAAGGATTCCTACGGGGCTTGTTGCAAAGACGCGGGGCAGAATTTTGGCTTTAATTTTGGAAAACAACCATCTGAAACTAGTTGGTACGCTTGCAGGCTTACCTGAGGACTGGTAGCGTTCACTCTCGCCAGATTCTACGGTATTGGTTCGTAAACCGATCGACTTGTACATCTCGAGATCCGATGTCACTGATTGGTGAAGCATTCCTACCAGAGGCCTGTTTCCATGCGTTATTACATACAACCTGGATTGCACTGGGACTCCCGGCACTATCCGTCGAATGGAGTCCAGTTTCGCTTTGCCTGCTCTGCTGTCCTCTTGGTTCTATGAGATTGCACACTGAACGATAATTTTGAACTAAGTAAGGATTGCTTCTACGGGAGAAATGCAATAGCCTGATTGAAGTAACATACTTGTGAGACATTTCCCATCTTTACAGTAGAACCCTGTACCGTGGAGCAGTGATGAGTACAACCCCATCTCCCTTCTTGCATCAACCATCAACCAGCCCCTTCTTATATCAACCATTAACAAGAGGCTATGAAACGAAGCCAGACCAGAGCATATACATTATTCGGTTCCTATCTTGCAGAATTAGTCAACTGTTACGTGAGAAAAACTTGAGGGTCAAGGAAACCTACCCGGATACGTCTACTTGACACAATAGATGTCAATCATTCTGTCGTTGACTTTACAGCAGACAGTGTTTTCCCTTCCTCGACAAATGGGGTCTGGGCCTGCACACACATTGGCCGGGCACTTTATCACGCCCCAGTTAGTTTCCGACCAACAGGTGCGAAGATATCTAGGTTTGACATACCGTAGTCCTGGCAGGACCGCATTGTATTGGCGGGTTTATACACCGCTGGGCTCCTGCTAAAGGAGAGAGGCTAAAAATAGCAAGAAGGCTAAAATATGTGATGTGCATAGTAGGGTTGCCGGATGATAATGCCACTGGACTTCGAGTTTATGAAGGTACGTAGTAAAGGTTGAAAGCCACAAGCAGGCAAAGGGATGAAGAATGTGAGCTCAGAAAACAATCGCTGTCTCCTTATAGTAGTGATCTACGGAGTTGGGGCTCATCTATCTCATTCGCGGGGAATTATTCGTACCCCAGGTCGGTTGTTACGGGGCGTACCGACGTTTAGCGATGTTGAGCGAGGTGTTTGATCTCCATACTCTTTGTCCTCGTTCACTTGAAAAGCACAATAAACGAATGATAATAAGTCTCAAGCAGGGTTAATTCACCAATCAGTGATGTTAAATGCTGAGATTCACATGCCGATCAGCTTACCAGCCAATTGATACCAATTAAACTCGTTGAAATTAGCCTTGGCGTGAGTTGAGGGCTGCCGCTTTCATGTCGATTTTTCCGAGCAATATGGCTCGCAGTGCGTCCGATAATTAATCGATTGAGCCATTTCGGATATTAATTGACCGATTCGGACACGCTAGTCAAGCCATATAGACTCGTTTTGATTGGTGGATTGCGTAGTTGGTCAATTCTTGAAGGGGTACCTAACGTAGTCGATGGGTTATTAGTAGCCACTATGGGTTAGTGGCCACCTCACCAAATCGCGTCGCGTCATTCTACTACTATCCTCAATGCCACCACCACAACAAGAAGAAGCCTTATACAAAGAAGGTAGAATTGCTCTAGCGCTTCAAGCCTACCAGCAAGGCCAGTTTCAAACCCCTACTGCCGCTGCAAATGCCTTTGATATCCCCGAACTACCCTTCGACGCCGTATCGCCGGAATCCAACCACAGTTCGGCTCTATCTCAAAAAACGCCTTCTTACACCTACCGAAGAAGAGAGTCTCGTACGATGGATCCTATCAATGGATCGACGCGGTATGCCACCTCGACAGGCGACTGTACGGCAAATGGCAGGCCTTTTAGTCGCGCAACACGGGAAACCAGGCTATATCGGTCAGGTCTGGGTCCGCGACTCTATCAAGCGCCACGATACACTACAGTCAAAATACAATCGCAAGTACGACTACCAACGAGTAAAGTGCGAAGATCCGGAGCTTATTCGATCCTGGTTTCAACGTGTACGGCATACAATCGCTGAGTACGGCATTCTCGAGGACGACATCTACAACTTTGACGAGACTGGCTTCCAGATGGGGGTCATCTCAACAGCAAAGGTTGTTACAGGGACAGAGAGGGCTGGCAGGCCTAAGACGACACAGCCAGGGAACCGTGAATGGGTTAGGGTAATTGAGGCTGTAAACGCGCGAGGGTATACAATCCCGCCGCTCGTAATCTTTGAGGCTGTAATGCATCAGGCAGCTTGGTACGACAACCTACCGGACGACTGGTCAATTGGTGTGAGCGAGAATGGCTGGACAACCAACGAGATTGGCTTACATTGGCTTGAACACGTCTTTGATAAGCATACAATAAGCCGTACGGTTGGACGGTACAGGTTATTGATCCTTAATGGCCATGGCAGTCACGTTAGCCCTGAGTTTGATCAGTACTGCCTAGATCGCTCGATTGTTGTTCTCTGTATGCCAGCGCATTCATCACATCTCCTCCAGCCACTTGATGTCGGCTGCTTTGCCGTACTCAAGCGATCGTACGGACGGCTTGTTGAGCAGAAAATGGGCCTTGGCGTTAACCATATCGACGAGCAAGAGTTCCTACCTCTCTACCAGCAAGCACGCGTCGAAGCACTACACGAAAGGAACTTACACAGCGGTTTTACAGCTACAGGCCTCGCTCCGTACGAGCCAGATCGTGTGCTCTCGCTCCTACACGCTCAGGTCCATACGCCATCCCCCCAGCTACATCCACAACCTGAGGCAGTATGGGTAGCCGAAACACCTCATAATATTACTGAGCTACAGCACCAAACAGACCTCCTGAAGCAATACCTCAAGCGTCGTACGCAAAGCCCACCGTCTCCGACAGACCAGGCCTTAAACCAGCTTGTAAAAGGTTGTCAGATAGCTATGCATAGCGCTGTCCTTCTTGCAAGCGAAAATGAGAAGCTACGTACTGAGAACCAGCGCCAAAAGAGGAAGAAGGCAAAGAGGCGTACGTACATAGCGAGAGGCGGTGTTTATCTGGGGTTCAGGCTCAGGTGTTGGTAAATAATGGTGAAAGTAGCCGTACAGAGGCTGTACAAGACGGGCTAGACGTGAGACGGCAACGGGTACTACCAAGGCGTAGCTTATGTGGGTCGCTTGAACATAAAGCCCCTGTATGCCCTGGGTATCAGCGCATCAATTGATATATATATATTATTGTAATAGATTAGGTGGTTGTTGAAATGCATACATTTTTTCGCTGAGATACCTTGATGGGGTGGTCACTAACCCACAGTGGCCACTAACCCATCGACTACGCTATTGGAGAGAATCTTATCTAATCCGATAAGATAAGATTAGATGCGACCAGCTTACGCAACATGACTCATTGACAGAGAGCGCACAGGGTTTCTCAAATCTGACTGCGCAGGGCGCTCGGACCCACCATCCCATCTCAATTTCCACGTATACACCAACTTATCGCTCAATTTACCACCACCATGGCGCCTAGAACACCCAAAAGAAAGACTGCAAGGCGAAAATATGATACCATGAAGAGAATGCGATTTTTTCAGGTCTGGGATTGCAAGAATGAGGCCGACGGCGTCGGTACAATCGCATACCTATCTGAAATCAATATACCAACTTCTACCGCACGTAGTCGGCTTAAACTACGAGAACTTATTGGTGATGCAGCATTCAGATCACAGAGAAAGAGCACTTGCATCATAGGGCGGCCTACCAAAGTATCTGCTTCAGATCTTACCCGCCTTACGAACCAAGATGACCCCATACACGAAAAAGGCTGGCAGGAACAAGCCAATTCCTGCCCCGGCAAGCCTTCCGCAAAGACATTACAGCGTCACGTATACAATGCAGGGGCTAGGCGATTCAAGAAGCGTTATCAGAAGCAGATATCCCAGGCAAATCGGCCAAAGAGGGTTGAATACGGTAAAGAACACGAGAAAAAGACCATACTAGGCTTCTGGAGTTGGATTTGGATTTGGTTCACAGATGAAGCCCATTTTCAGTCAAAAGAACTCGCCAATGCACCTGAATATGAGCTACGCTTTCCAGGGCAAGAGAGAGGTGTCGATGTGACGGCACGGCATGGCTCCTTTGCCGTCACGTTACTTCATGGCTCGGGCGTATCGGCTTAGCCACATTGTGGCTAAGGCGCGATATCTTCGCGCCCTCGTAGTAACTCGCTCTCTACCGTAAATTCTATTATCACACTCAGTTCTTAGAACCCTAGTTCATTCTATACATCCTATCGCTGCCGTGACAGTCAATGAGGAGCTAGAAGGCGTTTTGGATGTTACTATTCACGTCGCCGGCGGCATCTCATACAACAAGAAAGGAAGCCTCATATTCTACAAGGATCCCGCTGAGCCATCAGAGAAGGTCCGTAGGCAAGTCAAGCAGCCTAAACAACTCAAATACGAGCTGGATTCAGTGTACCAAGTCCGGCTGAAGGTCTGGCAAGACCTTAAGGCAAAGGAGGACGAAACACCAAAAGGAAACTGCATGACACAGGTTTTCTACGCCAAAAAGATACTGCCGCAACACATTGAAGCTATTCAGGCCTTGGAGAAGCGTCACCAGCGCAAATACTGGCTTCAAGAGGATGGTGATCCTTCTCACGGAATCAAGTCACCTAACAGTGACCCTGCAGTCATAAAAAGAGAAGCAGACCTTCTACTACTTATTCACCCTCCTCAATCATGTGATCTCAATCCCATTGAGTCTTGTTGGAACATCATTAAGTCCAGATTAGCTGGTAGGAGGTGGTCGTCGGTGGCTCATTTCAAGGCTGAAATCCAGGCAGAATGGGACAAGATAACGCTCACAATGATACGGAAAAGGATCAGAGAGATGCCAGAGAGATGTAAGATGATTCAGCAAAAACCAGAGATCCATTGCAAGTCAAATGTGTGGTAAATAGCATAATACATTCAAGTTCAAAAGATGGGATGGTGGGTCCGAGCGCCCTGCGCAGTCAGATTTGAGGAACCCTGTGGCGTCCAGGCAACTCTATGCACAGTACGAATCTCTTCAACCCACCCTAACCTTAATCCTAACCCCCTGTATATATATATCCTCTAACAGACACCTGTGACTTTGTCTTTGCATACACCAACGCGACTCTGCTCTGGCGATCCAAAGGCACGAACTCCCTGGCTAGATGTGCATCTGAAACGAGCCTAGCGTGTGAGTAAGCCATGGTGAATAATCTAAATAAATAATTGACAATCTCGGTGTTTTAATCTTCCTCCGCCTTCCACAACGGTCATTATTCCAATTCAACCCCTTATTCGGATTTGTGTCGCACCATTACAGCAAGCTCAAGCTGAAGGCGCTGCTTGAGAAAGTCACTTCCGTTAGCCCCGAGGCTTCTCCGACATGCCAACCGCATCGAACCCTTGTTCGGAGACGGCAAGGTCGCGTGAAGTTCACAGGGAAGTCGGGAACTGCTCAGTCTAGACATTTTGAACTGGAAACTAACAATCATGCAGATACTTCCAGCCGTTTGAGACTCCGACGACACCCGGTGAAGATGGTGTCCAACTACAACAATCCTCATCCGATCCTCTATTAACCGCCCTCGCTTCCCTTGGCGCCCACAGGCTGAAAGCCAGACGCGGGCTCATCACGCTTTCGACCAGAGATACGGTGAGTGGTGATGAGAATCGGTCACTCGATTATGCTAACGTGTTCAAGGAATTTGTTCTTGCTGAAGCGGGAACTGGCCTTGGCCTGCAACAAGACAATGACAAGAATGATCCACTCTGGCATGGAGCTGGACCTCTCCAGATAAACATAGGTCTGGGGATGCAACTTTGCAAGCTGTTCTGCACAACAGGCGACGACTCATATGTAGTCAACGATCTGACCAAGCACGAAATCTTTAGAGAGACTCAATGTGTCAAGGACGGGCCCATGATTCGATTTATAGCTTGTGTACCGCTTCGATCGCCTATGCATAAGTACATTATTGGATGTTACATTGTCGTTGATGACAAACCACGCGATGGTCTCAATGACGATGAGCTGGACTTTTTAAAAGACCTCGGAGTCACTTGCATGGATCATCTTGGTTAGTCAGTCGTCCATGAGATGCTGCCTCATTTTTCTCACCATTATTTAGAAGCGCAAAGAAACAACAGGAAGCAGTACCGTTCGGAACGTATGATGAAAGCCGTGTCGTTGTTCATCGAGGGCAAATCGAGTATACGACAATGGTGGCTCGAAAATGGCTATCAGTCATCCCAGACATCGGCTAGGAAGCGCGTTCGAAACGGCGCCAAGTCCCTTCTGGAAAAGCAAGCCGACATCGAGTTTGGTGTACAGGAAGCCATCGAACCCTACTCCAGACGAGAGATCTTCGAAGAATATAACGCCAGTCTTTCGCGCTCTGAATCTTCATCAAGTCTCTCGCACCTGGACCAGAAAGGCGATGGTCGGCCTGCCATACCACCTAGAGAAGACAGCACCTTTTCCGCCTCGGACACCACAATGAGCACACTCCGCTCTACTGTATTCTCTGAACGACCTCGTACGGCATCTGTGACCACAGCTGATGAGACCATCGGCTCCACGCATCACGTCAGGCACACCTCAGTCGCATTCGATATGCCACCGGAGGATGGTACAGATGTGTCCAAAGAGCTGCAAGAGGCTCTCCTCACCAAAGATCTGAAAGCCGTCTTTTCTCGTGCCAGCAACTTGATCAGAGAGGCTGGCTCTGTTGATGGTGTACTTTTTTTGGATGCCTCAATTAGTAGTTTCGGTGGTGCTATTGAAAAGGATGTCAAGGCGCCAGGAAACTTCCATTTCGACGATGCTACGACCAGCGATGATGACGCGCTCCGCAAAGCCTCAGATACAGATGCTTCTACTGTCAAGCTCTCGGACGAAGTGAAACTAACCGAGAATTGTTGCAGTATCCTAGGATTCAGTACACGCAAACGGTCGAGTCTGAAAGGACACACGCCACCTGTGGAGCATCACGCATTCCCCGAACGCGTTTTGAGAACCCTCCTCAAACGGTACCCACACGGCAAAGTGTTCAACTTTGAGGACGATGGTTCCTTCAGCTCGAGTGACACAGATAACGCCTACATCGGCGGCGATAACGAACCGAAGAAGCACCCAAGATCAGAGACGAATGAGAGACGTAGGAAGGTGACTAGGGAGGCAGAGGCTGCTGCTTTGCTCACAGCTCTCCCAGGCGCAAGAAGCATATTCTTCTACCCGCTCTGGGATGTCTCGCGCGAGCGCTGGCATTCCGGAAGCTTCGTTTGGACAACGAGTTCCACGAGGACTCTTTGCCCTCTCGAAGATCTTACATATCTTGCAGCTTTCGGAAACTCGATCATGGCTGAGGTGGCGAGACTTTCTGCCCTCGTCATAACCCAGATGAAGACCGACTTTATTTCCAGCATCTCGCACGAGTTGCGCTCTCCATTACACGGTGTTCTAGCGAGCGTTGAAGTATGTTCATTGTCTCGCTCTATGTATTATTGTGAAGGCTGACCAGATTAGTTCCTCCAAGACACTATACTCACTGAGGTACAAGAAGACATGGTCAATAACATAGGTATGTACCTACCCTCATCGATACGGCGAGGAGATTATCTTCAAGAAAAATGAAATCTTGTTTTCCCATGACGGCCCTTTTAGCTAACAGATCACTTTTTTAGGCGCCTCCGGTCGCACTTTGCTCGACACCATTAACCACGTTCTGGACTTTTCGAAGGTAAACAAGAAGGTGAAAACCAAAAGCAAAACATCGCGAAAGAAATTGGGCAATAAAAGACTTTCATTCCAAGATAGCGAGAACCTAAATGGCGCGTTGGAGGATACAGAATCTAGTGCGGATCTATGTGTACTGTCGGAAGAGGTCGTGGAAAGCGTGTGGGCTGGCCGCAATCACCGCCCGGGCTCCAAACGTGCTTCACTGCCAGTGGAGATACCAGTTACTGTTATCCTCGATATTGAGAAACGCGCAAATTGGAACTTTGATATCGATGCTGGAGGTGAGTTGAGTTGTTCTCAAAGCCATACGTCTCCTTTGCCAACATGTCACAGCTTGGAGACGAATCCTTTTAAATCTCTTTGGCAACTCGGCAAAATACACCCAGCGCGGTTCCATCAAGGTCTCCTTAGCGGTCCATGAAGAGGACGTAATCAAAGGCAGAAAGGCGCGATCCACGCTCGTTCTCAAAGTCAAGGACTCCGGAAAGGGGATATCTCAAGACTTCTTAAAGAACTCCCTGTTTAAGCCATTTACCCAAGAGGATTCGCTGGCTGTAGGTACAGGTCTTGGTCTTTCAATTGTGCGACACATTATCCAGGATCTTGGTGGCGAGATCAACTTCACGAGCGAGCAAGGAGTAGGTACAGAAGCTACCGTCAAGCTACCTCTATCACCAACACCACCAGCGAAGAACACCATACCGGACATTGTGGAAGAAGTAAAAGCAGTTACACGAGGCAAGACATTCCATCTCGAAGGTTTCGACCGATATCCCGATCTCTCCCAACCCGCCACAGGCATACTCTCCCGCGCTGACGAAGCTGCAATGATGTCAAAATCTTCAGTCCACTTCATTGCGACTAAATGGTTCGGAATGAGAGCCACGGCTGGCGCGGAAATACATAGTGATATTGTCTTCCTGGTTGAATCAGATTCAGACTCTCTGCAAAAACGACTGCAGGCTCACCAGGCTGCTGGCGTATCGATCGCTGTCGTCCTAAGCAATAACTTTCCTAATCATAACACGTGGGCGAGTACTGCTTGTGGGGATTTCAGGATATTGCATGTGCATCAGCCGTAGGTTTTAAGGCTTCACTTGTGATCGACACTGCTGACTTGGTTCTAGGTATGGCCCCCACAAGCTGGCACGAGCATTTAATCACTCTTTCGTGACACCTACTCCTCCTACGAACCTGGTAGCACCGACAGATGCACAGCCACACACTCCTGTACCACCTCCGGTAATTCAACCTCGCCCCCGATCAGAGCTCATGCCTGGCGTTACGCCTCAATCGGAAGCACCCGCCCAAAAGCAAGACTTGCTCGACCGGAGAACGTCCATTGACACCGCTGTTATACGTCCGACTGAGGGTGGGATGCGTGTTCTCTTGGTTGAAGATAATGAGGTATTAGCTTCCCACATCTACGTTTTCCAATCGGGTTTTCACCCATCCAAATGAGATCGAGTGCAAATTTTGCAGTTAAGCCATGAATTCTTCCCGCTCGATCTCAAATCAGGAATCGATGGTAGAATCATAGGTCCGTTGGCTAACATTCATAGATCAACATGAAACTTCTCGTGGCTTACATGCGCAAGCTGAAGCTCAACCATACGACTGCCATCAATGGGCTTGAGGCACTCAATACCTACAAAGAAGCCGCAGGTGCTTTTGATGTGATTTTCATGGGTAAGTCTGGTCTTGACTCCAATTTTGCAGATCTTACGTGATCGTCTGGGTTTCCACTTCCTTCTTTTTCGTCTTCCATTGCGCTTGGCCGCACATACGCTTTCCCGCCTTTTCCATCAAGCCCATTCTTACATATGCACGACCTTCTCGTCTGACCTTGGTACTTGCCACAAAACTTTGCTGCGACCAACACCTCCCCGATTGACTGCGCCCGATCTTCCTGCTAACTCGTGCCTCAGACATTTCAATGCCAATCATGGATGGCATTCAATCAACGCGCCACATCCGTCACTACGAGCGCGAAAACTCCCTTAAGCCCGTTGCTCTCATCGCACTCACGGGAGCTGCCAACCCAATAACACGGCAGGAAGCATTTGCCAGTGGAGTAGATCTGTACTTGACTAAGCCGATTGCAATGAAGAGACTTAAGAGTATGTTAGAGGATTTAGGAAGGGATAGGAGGGAAGGATTCGATGTTGCCGTGGCGTAAGATGACGTGAATTGATAATGGGCGATGCTGGTCATCGTCAGTCCGTATTATTCACGTCTACTATTCCATAGGCCGTGAGGAGCCTCGCCAAGACAATCAATTGGTAGAAGATTGTTGTCTTTGGGGCCAAAATTATGCTCTGTGCGTATTGATTTAACTTCTATGTGTACTAGTCTTGAGAGAGAGTCAAGGGTACTCGGCATGAATTTCTGATTTGTATTGGAACGTTGTGAATGGAGGAAATGGCGAATCTCGAATGTACTTACAAATTAGCTCTTTTCTCTTCCAATGTACCCTCGATCATCGGTAGCTCGTTCCGATACTTATTTGAGTCTGCTCCTAGTCGACAACTGGTGTTTTCGTTTATTTTCTCTCTTCGTCCTCGGCTCATAGCAAAACGCTCTGTAGAGAAGTGAGATATATGCTCAAGATTAAGATCAAGTCTGCAAAGAGCGAGGTTTAAGGGTTTCCGCGGGATATTCTCCGCGGAGCGGATCGAACCTAAGATTCTTCGCACGTTGGTTCGCCCGGTGCTGGGGTGATGTTTAGTGGCGAGCGGTGAGGCTCATCAGATTGTACTCGTGGGGAAGCCAAGGGTGTTTTTAGTTGGCGTCGTGAGCGGGTCATGGTAGGTGTGTTGATGCCCGAAGACGCAGAGGAAGAATCGGAGGAGATGACGATGATTTCTGTTCCTTCTTGCTCGTCGTCGTCGACGACGACGTGTTGCGTAGAGTCCCCACCATCTCCATCGCTTCCAATCTTATCCGCTACTTCAACATTCGCTTTTATCGCCTCCCTCCTATCTCGCATCCCCTTCCTCATCTCCAAGGTCTCGGGTTTAAACGAATACGCCCGATGTGCACCAGGTTTCTCTGGATTATCGCGATGGAACTGTCTAACAAACTCTGCACAATGCACCAAATCTTCTTTGCATTGCCATGGGGAATTAGCGTTCCATTTCGGCCAGCTGCCTTTGTACGTGACTTTGTAACAGACATCTTTTGGTTCGTTCCTGCGGGTTCTGTGTTTCATTAGTTTCGCGTCGATGATGGCGTTGACTTCCCATTCTTCTTCTCTGTTGACGAGGATAGATTTGTCTTTTCCATTGGTATCGAGCCATTGGCGATCAGAGTCGTCATTTTCAACCTTATCCTCGGCGGCTTTACTCATTCTTCCTTTCTTCTTCTGGGATTCCTTCATCTCCCTCTTTCCCTTTCCTTCCCACTTCATCTTCATAATCTGGTAAGGTTCTCGCTCCAATCTTGACATTGGCAGCAGGAACACCGAGTAATCCCTTCTATCTCCTCATTTTCTCATGTCCCCACGCTTTCGCTGCTTCCTTCTTTGCTAGTTGTTGCGACTCGAGGTTCCCAAAGGCGACGGTGTGCTCTGCTGGGTGTCTTCCCATGTCTTCGATGGCAACTTCCACGTCTGCTAAGCTCCTCTCGAACGTCTCCGTTGCTTCCATTGCTTCTCCCGAGGTCCTCTCCAATTCTTCATTCGAGCCCGCAGTATCTCCATATCCTCCCCGCTCAAGATCGAATCGTTCAATCTCAGCTTCCACCCCAACACACAACGACTCAAACTCGAGGGTCGATTTTGTTTGAGAATCAAAGAGCTATAGCAAATACAAGGAGATCTGTGGTGTCGAGGTGTTAGCCATATCCAGACCCGGGACGATTCCGCTCATGATGATTGAAATTTGGTAGCGAGCAACTTCACTTTTACTTCCCGTACCCTCTGCCCGATTTTCTTTAAATCACGTATTCTGCGTGCCTGACTAATTTAATTTGAGGATGTTCAAGAATTCAAGCTTGTTAGCTCTCCAAAGTTACCTTCCGACAAACATTGCTTTCAACCTGCGCCGCTTCGAAATGATCGTGACACTCGTCTGATACCGTGTTTCTGGTAGTTGCTCAGCTCCCTAAAATGTCAAAGCGATTAGAATTTTGCAGCACCTGAATTCGATTTAATCGCGACCCATGGTACGATGAAAACCTTAGCGTCAAAGCGAATTGAGCTCGCTCTGACATGCCCACCATATATAAAATCCCATCGCGCAAACTCTCTGTAAATGTTCCACAACACACCAAGACCTCTCAATTTAACAAGACATAATTGTTCTAACTCTCAAATACTCAACATGGGTTCATCAAACCTCAAATGCACGCAGAGTTGCAACTCTGAACTACAACATACCAAATACGAGAAGAAAATCAAGATCGAAACAGTCCAGCCTCTTCCAAACGTTCAAAGAGCAATTATCTTGGACTCAATCCTCACCAGGCCGGGACCAAAGCCATCGCGCACGCAGAGCTATCAAGCCGACCTACAACCAACTAAACGGAAAGGCGAAATATGGAGATCTCATTCGGTGGGTACAACGAAGAACCGGACATTAACTCCAGAAGGAATAAATAAGGTCAAGAGCAAGGTTAATACTGTATCGGCGAACGGGACGAAAGCAAGCCAGAGAGAGAAATTCTCGATAGAGATTACAGGAGAAATCGTAAAACATGGAGAGGTGATAAGCGGCGGCCAAGGGAAACCAACGGTTTACCTGATCTCATCGTCCTCCGGATCACTAAAGGCCGTTATTGGGAAGACATTCCACAATTTGAAGCTTAATTCTTACGAGCATGAACTTAAAATCCTGAAAGCCATTTGTCCCCATCCAGGTATCGTTAACCTACTGGATCACGATATCATCGGCGCACCGAGCAATACTCTTTTTCTGGATTACCACTCCTCTGGCGATGTCTACAGTTGGAGAAGCCATGAATGGGTTCCAGAGGTCGCGGTCTGGAAACTACTTTATCAAGTAGCAGACGCACTTTGCTACGTGCATTATGGAAAAGGAACTCCGGAGTTCAACCCAGAAGAACCCTATGGTAGACCTTACTCTATCATCCATCGCGACATCAAGCTCGAGAACATTCTTGTCGCAGGGCCGAAACAAACCAGCTACGACAATAGGTCTTTCCGAGAGGCCGACTTCAAATTATGCGACTTCGGACTGGCCCAAGTTATCGAGCGAGATTGCCGTAAGAGGCTAAAATTCTATACGGGAACTCGAAATTGCCAAGCACCAGAGTTGGCTCATTTCCCCTACCTAACGCATCCAAAAGGTGAAATTTTCGAGCTTGGAGGTGCAGTATGCCGACTTCTCGGTTCAGAGCCGCTTGCGTCACAGTGCAACGAACACTGCGATGAGACGTATTCTCGTCGTTGTAAGGCCAAAACCGCCTGCAGTCCATGCACACAGCGAAGTGCTTTCTGCAACGAATCGGCGCGTAGCTTGACAGGCATTTATTCGGACGATCTCTTGTGCGTGGTACAGTGTTGCATGACCAACGATCCGGACCAGAGACCAACAGCCCTCGAGTTGTGCAGGGAAATTGAGCAGACCTATAATAGTATCCAGGCAGGCGCCTTCGACGAGATTAAAGCTGGCTCACCCCTTCCGACAACTTTGGGCTTGTCAATGAGGAAGATAGGGTTTGACTGCAGGTCGTAGTCTCTTGCAGACAGTCGATTAGAAAGAGATGTCCTCTAAACGAAAAAGAAATGGAATAGATGGTTTGATGATGTTGATGATGGAATGGAGAGTACAGTGTTGGCGGCAATAGAGATCATCTAGGTCAACATCACGTGTAACAGAGCTTCAAACAAGTTGGACCATCAGATGTAGAATGAGCTTGAAAAACAAAAATTGTAATAAGTTACCCTTCGATACTACTGCACAGAGTTGAAGTTCGAGAGAAAAAATAGTACTATTCACGTGATAAAATCTGAGATTGCTCTCCTCTTGAAAATAACGACGTGTTCGACTTCGATTTTTTCCGCGTAGATTTGTTGGATTCTAGTGGCTACATGTAGAAAAAATAGTTAATACCCTCGTTTTTGAGAATGATTCTTTCGTTTCAATATACCAAAAAACCCCGTCCATCTTAGGCATTATAGCTGACACATAATCCAGCGTCAACCAAAAACAGAGGCGCTACATTCTTTCGATTTCTTAGCCGTTCAAAATGTAAGATTTTAAAATATATTCTGTTTACTTAAACAAATCAAACTCAAATACGTCCTTCCAAATCCGCCAGATTCGCTAAAATCGGCAATTCCTGTTGCATGTACGAAAAACAAGTGAATTAGTGACTGCATGAGGCTACAATCGATGCGATTGAAGCCTCCTAAAAACACCGAATACGAGGCATTAAGCGAGGCCTTGACAATGCATTAAACGAACGAGTGACAACGCATAATAACACGTGTAAATGAGTGATTGAAATGCAACGATAAACCAACTCATAACTCGACAATTCCACGCTTGAAGAATTATTCTCGAAAACGCTCTTAACTGATTGGATCCAAGTATTTTATACAGAATCTCAATGGAATTTCAAGATTGTTGGCAATGTATTCTATTATTCCTTGCCTCGCCATGTAAGTATATTCGCCTCAGCCTCGCTGCATAATAATGTGCCCAATAGATACCGCCACGGCCCATCAATTCTCTTCAAACACGATGTTCAATCTTCTCCACCACCGTAGCTCTCTTATTCCCAGAAACCGGACGGTTGATATGCTCGCCCTCAGTAGCAGCATGGAAAATTCTGTTCTTCTCGCCATGGGCTTCAACCACCAATTCATGCGTATTTTGATCAAGGTGGATATCTGCCGCGTATACCATGACATCTTCCGTGTCTCCAAAAAGCTTGGCCATCTCTTCCAGTGGTATGCCTTTGGTTTCCGGGAGGACGAATGCGAAGATGAGGGTTCCCAGGCCGCTAATGACGATGAAGACCTGTGCGACGTGTCAGATGATTATTTAGGAGGAAAGCATGACCGTATTACCATGTAGAATTTCCATCCAATGTTTTCAAATGCTGTGGCAGTAGCCTGGAGATATACAAGATCTGTGATGGCGATGGTGGCTACGCAGAGGCAGATTCCTTTCGCACGAATGTGGTTCGGAAAGAGCTCTGAATAGAAGACGACACCACAGACATCAACGCCTGCATAAGTTTAGTGCCTAGACTCAATGTAGGACAATGAAAGCTCCGACATACCAACGCTGTAGAGAGCAAGGAAGACATAGAAGGCTGCGACGGCAACGCCGAGTCCGGCCTTGTTGGTTCCTGCCTCGGCATATTGTGCAACCATGGCAGCTTCGATGATCAAGCAAGCACAGCAGCCTGCAACTCCTAGCAACAAGAGAGGCTTCCGGCCTGTGCGGTCCATGATGGCAGCACCAATGACGTTGAAGATGATGCCGACTGTGATCCAACCGCATTGGAGGGCAAGCTGATCGCGAGTTCCATATCCAAGGGCAGCGTACAATGTGGGTCCATAGTTATTGATGACGAGAACAGCAGTCGACTGTCCAACAAAGGCATATCCCATTCCCAAGATCACGCGCTTGCGGTAGCTGGGACGATGGAACATTTCGAGCTGCCAAAGCTGTTAGCGAGGTTTTGCTGAGATAAAGAGAAGTCCTACCCATGATGGATTGAGAATGATGTCCAGCTCCACCTGCTTGTGCATCTGGTAGAATTCTGACCGCGCGAATCCTTGGTCCGCTTCATCTTTAATAGAATGAAGCTTCATCACGATTTCGCGAGCCTCGTCTACCCGACCTTGCATAAGAAGCCAACGAGGGCTCTCGGGGACGAAGCAAACGATGATGAGCATCATGATAGGCCAGATAAGAGCCAGTCCAAGCGGGCCTCGCCACTGTGTAGCGTTGGGAAAGTAGTACCATGCTAGAAAGAGTCAGCGTTGGTCGAGGATAGAATAGTGTGACATGCCTATTCCCATGTAGCTAGCCAGAGCGTAACCAAGAGAAATATTGACCCCATTCATTCCGACAAAGAGACCACGAAGGCTGGGTGGAGCGAGTTCGGCTGAGTACACGGGTGTGACAGCATTGAATCCCCAGCTTCCCATACCGGCGAAGAAGCGAGCTATGATGAACATGGTGATATTGACGCTCCCGGCAAGCAAAGCGCCACCGAAGATGGACAAGCATGCGCAGTAGATCAGACCTGCTTTGCGGCCCCATTTGTCTGGCAGAGTTAGTATGAGGATCGTGGTAGAAATGTCGATACATACCCATAACATAGCTGGAAATGAGAATACCAAAGAATGCACCAGCCTTAGGAAGTCAGTTTGAGGGCAATGGCAGAACGATTGATGTGTACCTGGAAGACACCGGAGGTGGCACCAATAAGTTGATTAGCGTTGCTTGTGAGCGCTTCTATCTTGGGGTCAAAGAGGCCCATATACACAAGAAACGATGGTTCTCCGAGAGTCACTGAAATTACAGAGGCTGTATACAACGTGAGCTGGTGTCGTTCACCACGACAAGGAATCATCAAACCTGGATAGCCAAAAGCGATCTGTCCAAGACTCACAGCCCAGCAGATCAGAAAACATGCCCAATTCATCTGTCGTTTTGTTGTAGAAGCCATGTTAAGACAGGAAGATAAGGAACAGCGTAGACATTTGAGTCTTCAACTGGCAATGAAATATGCAGCCTGGGCCAGACTCTTATGTATTAGGAACCGCAACGCGTTTCACCGACATGGCGTAGAACGACTCGCTCGTTCTTGTGGACTGAAACAGAAAGTTGTCCCGCATGACCGAATATCGCCATGATGGAATCCGGAGTAAATGCGGAGTAGTGGGGAAGATTGTGATTATGTTTGGGTCACTGGATGTTGGAGTGCGCAGATTCTCGGGTAAGAATATCCACAAGCATTCCAGAATCGGCTAAAGAGATGGTCCACTGTTAGATGAATATCAGACTTGGTAGAGATGTTTCCGTGCAGGAAAATGTAGGCTGTTGTATTCCAGAGTGAGGAGATCTGCTGCTGTGTTAGCTTCACGAGGACGCGCTGGGAACTCACTCAACAAAGCAGTTTAAAGTGCCGTGTTGTGGTAACGAATCGTCGGAAAAGTTCCGGAATGCAATGCAGTAAGAACGATGGCATGAACCTGCTTTGTATGCTCACGATATCTTAGCATAATGTTCTCCAATGGTGGTGGTCATTGACTTGGCGGGTATCCCCTAATATTTGGAGGGGTTATATCTCAGAACGCGACCAATTGTCCACATCATGGCTGAGATGTGCACATGGCCGTTCTCTCCGCCTCCAGACTGCCCTGGGGAAATTCTGGGTTGTAAAGGGGATTTGCGAAGGAATCTATCAAGAATGAGAAGAAATGCCGAGGCCAGGCCTTTTAGCTAATGGCTATCAGATCCATGGAGAGCCCGATCATCGGCATTCCTGCTCGTGCGAGGTAGGTTGCCGTAAATACTTCCATTGCACAGAGCCATCTCTATTCCACATCTTTTGACGCCAGGGTCTTGTGTTGCTTGACGCGATTTGAAGGAGGGAGTGATTGAAGTCGTTGAGATCTGGAGTTCGAGGCGGTAGGGTGAGGTAGTAGGAGGATGGAGATGCATTTCCTGACTTGTTCGTGTTAGCACTTCGTTCATTGGCATAATTTCTCGACATAAGGCATATGTGTATGAGGTTGTTGGGCTTAGAAATGGTGCTTTGGGCAGCCTCCGGCAACGAAGGTATGGACCACAATGGAGATGGTCATTACTAGAGACAAGGCACTCCGGAGCATGGATTTTGACAGATCAATTGGGAGATTTACGCGAGGCAATCGATGAGGAAAAGAGAGCAAAACACTACCTCATGTCGGCACACCCACTTTGGTGTGGTATCATGATTTTCTATCTGCGTCTAATAAGTCTCTGGGAGTTTGGCATATATCTTTCTGATTGCTGCACTGCGTCATTCCAATGATGCACCTGTACAATGCCGTACAACAGACTTCGCCGAACACACCAAAATGGAAAGACATGGAATACGTAATCTCTCAACATAATGAAAACTACCTCTTCGTCGGTGGGCGCCCTACGCGATCCGATCAATCCATGTAGCTGCTACTTGCCATGGGCCAGTCCATTTGCAATCATGCTTCGGGAGGAGCAACGAGAGGAATATTAAAAGAGAATGGAGTAATATGATGAATTATCTACCAGATGGGGTTCTCTTAAGGAGCACGTATATATATATAACAAAGGGGTTCTCAATTAGGTCTAGTCTACTATTGCCTCCGTCACATTTTGACAATCAAGAGGGAACATGAGAGAGCCCTGACAAGATAACCGTGTCAATTGCCGTACATTGGCGTTTCAGAGAGAGAGATTAAGGGGCCATGTTAAAGCGTCAATCTTCTGTATATTAGGTGGCTTCATCGCCTCTCAATTGAAGCCTCGTGCAGTTCTCTCAATACATTGAAATCTCGTCAGGCCCGCAGGTATGGAGATGTCTTAAAGAGGCATGTAGCAAGGCGCTCGTTACCTCCGTTAAACCGTCATTTTGCCCAAGCGGCTGGCCTATCGTTACAAAACAATTCCCCGCGCTGAAGAACAGAGAATTGAGCTTGACATCATGACCAATGTCCAAAACGAGCAATCCAAGTTCCCGTCTGCTTCCTAATGCAAGTCGGCCCATGAAGCTCTCATCGAGGAAAAGGGCAGCAAAGAATTAGACCGCGTCACGAGTCTTTCATCGTGACCTGAAATCTTGGACATCGGAAGGCGGAGAGAGCAATTTCGAACTCCGGAATGTGGACATAGCTTCCACAGTCGAGATGCTCAACGCTGGGACTAGTGCCAACACATCTTTCTCAGCTTCCGGTCGCAGAGAACAAGAAGATCAGCTGCTGCTCTCCCAGGTAACTCGCTAGCCGGAACAAAATCGAGATAAGTTGCCAACGATGGCTGAGTCTAAGGCCAATGGTGTTCGTGAGGTTGAGGAAATGGTGCGGTTCATGGGACGGACTGAGAACGTGGAGGAACTGCTCCGGACAGATCCAATGCAATTGTTGAGAATCATTAACAGGACAGCTGGACCTCCTCCTCCTCCTCCTCCTCGAGTTGCGGCATCGCCACCTCAGGTTGAGAAAAAGAAGAAGAATAACGCGGATAAGAACAAGAATAGAAAGTTGAAGAAGAAGGCGGCTGGTGGCGAAGGACTAGACGGGGATGGATGATGGCAGAAGGCAAGTCATAGTCATTTTGACGCGCTACTAATACAAGAACCACACTGCTTCAAAACGCAGGTAGGGCGGGTGATGGCGGCGCTAGCAACAAACAAATTTTCATTCAAATTTTCCAAACATGCTCCAGAGACGATACATGGCCCATTCGATCAATGATATGAACCCGGAAAACGCTCAAATACAAACAGATCCCAATTGCGTCCCCTGACATTACAGTAATCCTCATCAAAACTCAAGAAAAAGTAATCCTCACAGCCTCGGTGTACGTATCACCGGCAGAAGCACACCGAGAGCGGGACAGGACTGCAGTGATAGAACGGCTCCGGTTGCTAGAAGATGCAATCAGAGATATAGCAGAAGAGCTTGGACACGAGCCAGAACTCCTAGTTATAGGGGATTTCAATCGACACGACCAGCTATAGGGAGGCGAAGAAGTAGCAGAGACACTATGGTCAACCAGCCCCACTCAGCGATAGCTCTACCCATTATACCCGGCTGGCCCTCGACCCTCGCCTCCGCGACACTTGCCTTCGTTTTAACAGCGGTCCTTTGCATTCTATATAGCCTCGATGCCCATTTCAGACACCGTCGACAGGGCCACCAGGATGGCATAGTCGAGATTTCTAGGTCCACTAATCCTAAATTCAAGTTAGCCAACCCCTGCATCGTTGCAGTCCATGGTCTTGGCGCTCATCCAGAGTTTACATGGGCCTGGAGATTTTCGAAGAAGGAGCTGAAAGATTTAGTACAGTCTTAAGACCTCTCTGATTCGATCAAGGCTGCACTCGAAACGGAAACACATAAATTTGGAACGGATAAGAAGAAGCGGCACATATCATTACTGGACCATGTCTTAAGACCAGAATTTTCAGATGCTAGAATTCTCAGTTTTGGCTACAATTCTGACTGGTTCATCAATGCTCCAGTTGTGACGGCAAAGCAGATCGCTGACAGGTTGTTGGGGGAGTTAGCAAGAGATGTGTCAACTACCCTCGTAGGGAGTTAAGACTCTCTCCGAGTCCCGGAATTGACCTTGCTAATACGACTACCAGTCAACTCCTATCATCTTCATCGGCCACAGCTTCGGCGGCATCGTAATCAAGCAGGTAAGTCAACTCGGCTCAGCTCACTTCCCTGCTAATGCACACTCAAGGCCTTGCTCGCGGCCGAACAAAATATCGTTGACAGTACCTGTGGCGTCGCCTTTCTTGGCACCTCTCACAATGGCTCGGCATTGTCTATGCCCGCTGCTGCTCTAGCCTTTGTTTCTGGCGTACTCGGATCCGATACCACACTCCTTTATGCACTAAGAGATAATTCAGCGCAACTCTTCGACTTAGATTGTGACTTTCGCAGCCTTGTAAATAATCAGGAAGGTCGAAGAGAGAAGCTTAAAATTGTGTCATTTTATGAGAAACTGCCGACACGTGTTTTCGGTTTATTTTCGATTGGGTGAGTGCGAGCGCCCTGTACCTTAGTCTTGATGATTGTCTCACATTATCCAAGACTGTTGAAGAATCTTCAGCCATTGGTGTTGCTGACAAGTGGATTCCTGTCTATGTCAACATGTCGATCTTAACAAGAGCCCGAAAATATATAGGGAATTGACAGATATCCTGGACAGCCTCAAATCGTATGACGTGTGAATGTAAAAGCCGCCGTAGTATCTCTAGCTAACAGTGCAAATGTAGTCAATCCAAGCCTACTTCGAACAACAACCTGATTTACGTTACTAGCAAATTAGATGCTTCAAAAAGCGCTATATTTGACTCAAATGCCGTGCAAAAGAACCACGGCATCGACTACTTCCAGCTACTCCTTCTACTCCATCTAGCGTAACTAGTCACTCGTAGAACACTACTGACGATACTGGCATCAGTAGTGGAGTTGAATCGCGCCCTCGTTCACCCCGTTCGGTTTTTCACGAAAATTTAGCTAAAATATTAACACTAAAAACACCAAAAACCTCGACTACGCCCAGCATTGTACAGACGCCCTCGACAGTCTGAGACGGCCGTAACAATGAATACACTTTCTAGAGCTGTCTCTAAGAGCCACCACTCCGCCGTGGGTCATCTGGCTTTGCAAACTGCCCCCGTTAACATTGAACTACCAAATTTTTCGAAAACCCTCCTCCTCACGCCTTTTCCCCCACCCTATCAGATGCCGCAGCCAAGGCTTATCTCGATACACATAGATCAACTACAGACTACTCCTCCTCCTCAGAGCCTATACAGCAGCCCAAGCGGATGACATCTGGGAGACCCTCAAAAAAGACAGAAAGCAAAACAGGGTGACTCTGGGGCATTGACTAAAGAAGAGAGACTTGCGAAGAGACAGAAAGCGGCAGCCTTGAAGGCAGAGAGAGAAGCCAAGGCAGCAAAGAATCTGCTGCGGATGTATGTTGTCCCAAAACCTTGAGCTCTCGTTCGGCGATTCTCCTCTCATCAACATTTCCAAAGACTATGTTGATTTCTTTCTTAAATTCCATATACGAAAGAAAGAGTCGTCGATGCTCATACTCGCTGGGATCATCGAGATACCCGTTGAGGCGGTCTTCGATCCATGCATAAGCTGTTCCTCTCATGTAGCTGATGACAAACATGAATCTTTTTTCATGGATACTAAACTCGGAAGCGTTCCAATACATATACAGGTTGCATTGTGTAAGGAATGTCTTGAGCTTGCCGCGTTCCCCTTTGAACACTTCTGGTGGTTTGACCTTAGCTTTGTTTCGATCGTCGAGGGATTCGTTCCGTCCTGAAGAGCTTGGTGTAGCTTGAGTTGCCACCTCTTCTTCAGACTCGTCTTCGTCCGACTCGGGTTCTGCCGTACGTTGTCTTTGCGGCGGAGGCGGCGGAGGCGGCGGTGGAACGGATTCTTTTCGTTTCCCTTGATCTTTGGATGAAACCGTGGACATAGGTTGTTGGACACTTCGTCAACTCTACTGTATAAAGCGGTATCTTCACTATGTTACGCAGAGGCTATGACTCAAAGTAATCTAGCTGGATTTGGCTAATCCGTACAGTAGGGTTCAAGTGGTCCGGGACGACAATATCGTATCAAACAAGTGAAGCGAAGCTTGCAAGATATAAGAGTCGTGAATTGTGCTAAATAACTAATAGCAATAGCGAAGTAACGAGAGAGTGAAGATACGAGACCCTGAGGGAGCAGAGTCTCGTCCGTCATATAGAGATTCATCCCCTGAGAAATCCTAGCTCTTCAATATGTTCATTTTGTTCATTTCGCCAAGAATGAAGCAAATGAACCACACGTGATCTTACATCATCTATGTAACGATCAACCAATCATAAGGTGATAGAGTGGCATACATTTGAATGCACATGAATGCAATCAAATACGTCCGAATACAACCGAATACATGTCCACGTGACAGTATCCGTAACACCCTTCCAGTACCCTGTTCCGGTGAAATACGACGTCAAAATCCTAGACCTTCAACTATAGTACTTCCGTCATAGTTACTCATTTACTATACTGTCCAAGCACTTTGCTATCGTTGCTAATACTTTCAGATGTTGTTGATCTCCCCGCTCCAACAGTTCTTCTTGTATCTATATATTCCAAAGGCTCTGGAATCGTAAGGGGGGTCATTTCCGACGATTTGCCCGTAAGCTCTCCTAGGTGTTCAGCTGAAAGATTTTTTAGGATGGACTGTAGAGATTCGGAATTAGTGTTTGATGATTGGGTCTGCAATGCCTGAAGAGCGAGCGCGAGATTTGGTGTCTGAGAGTTTCCAAGTAGCGCTTGGAGAGTTTGCAAACTGTGAACGCCAGCACTCATAGTGGCGCCCAGTCCAGCCTTATTTTTTGAAACTTTCAAGTTGAACTCGGGTTGCACCGTATCAGTGCCAAAAAGTGCGCGAGCACCCTGTCTAGCTTCATTCCCCTCGATTATAACCTCAGGACGAGCTGTGTCCGCGATTTGCTGAGCTCGTGCGATACTGCTGAGACTGTTTTGCAGCTGAGCAAGATCGTCTTGAAGAATATCTCGTGAGGAGAAATTTCCAGAACTGATGGTTTGTTGCACTTGTTCTAGCTGATCTTCCAAGTCTTCTTTGGTGCCGCCGATTAAATCTTTGAGATTTCTCAGTGATTCTTGAGTAGTAGAATGATATTCGCTATTAAATTAAATTTCTTTGCGCATTAAGTATCTGATGTCTACTTACATGTTGATTGACTCGAATGCAATAGTAAGTGTCGACTTGTGGCTAGCGAGTCGTTTTCTCACATCTTCGAAAGTCTTCTCCTTATATCGCATTTGGAGCCAATCCCGTACACTATCCCGACCTTCTTTCGAATGCGTTGTGCAAGCATCGAGCATTTCGCGCATCTCTTGACATACTGTCGTGCAACAGTTCAATGGCTCCCTGAGAGGCTCGAGTCTTGCAACTTCCGACAACCGTTGAGCCTGCTCGCGAATAGATGCGAGCACGGTAGCGAGAAAATTGAGGTCGGTCAGAATATCTCTAATCGTTTTTCGCTGGCTTTTGAAGCTGGAAATTGCTTCGTATAGTGATTTACTCGTGTCATCGGCGAAAATGACTACGGTAAGAATACCAGACGTCAGTCCAATTACTTCGGCCATGAGAACGTTGCAATAGTAACAAAAAGTAGATTCCAGTTAGAAAGTGATGGCGGGAGAGACAGAAAATCAGAAGAGGATATTTATACCCCGCAGCTGAAAGATAATCAAAGACAGAGGGCGGTTAATGGTGGACGATGATTGGCCGCTCCTGTATTTCCTAAAAAGTCACGAGCAAGATATTATTCAGCTCGAAGTATCATGAAGGAATTTGCGAGATAAAAGATCTCATCCTCCGCACGACTGTGTACACGTTTAACAGTGGATAGTCATCTATCTGCGCCGATATTACGCGAATACACGATCATGACCACTAATGTTGACATTAGCGGAAATTATGCCGGCCCAGGATCAACTATGATCAACAACGTCAATCATACTACGGGCACGTTTTCCTCAGACCTAATCAGTGTAAATGAACAAGGCTAACAAATAGATATAGCGTACACCAACGAAGACATAGACCGCGCCTGCCTCCGTACTCTACAATGCCCCGATCCGTTCGCCGTCAAAAGTAGGCTGCGAGAGAAGGACAAGCTACTTTACGAATCCATCAGTTGAATCTTTCGTGATCCGAGATACACGGCTGGCATAATGAGAATAACGTTGGTCTGCTTTGGATCAAGGGCGGTGCAGGCAAGGGCAAGACGATGATGTCAATCGGTCTCATCGAGCAGTTAGCACAAGACAAGGGCACAATGGTCACATACTTCTTTTGTCAAAACGCTGACTACGAGCTCAATACTATCAAACCGATTATTAAGGGATTGATTTTCCGGCTAATCAGTCAGCAAAAAGAGCTCAAAGAATGTCTACGACGCCATTGGGATGCAGGGAACGGACGATTCAATAAAGATATCACATCATAGCGAGTACTTTGGGATATATTGTTGGAAATGCTGAACCAAAGCATGAGCCAAAGGATATAGGTGGTGGTGGATGCTCTTGATGAGTGCAAAGAAGAGGGCATGGCTGTTTTCCTGAGAAGCGTCGTCCGAAATGGACTCAGCCACCGCTCGAAGACCAGGTGGCTTTTGACAAGCCGACCGCTCGACAGCGCGGAGAAAGAGTTGCGTACTGGGTCTGGTCAGGAGCTGGTAAGCCTAGAGATAAACTCGGGTCATATTGCTGAAGGTGTGAAGACGTATGTGGCTTCGAAAGCGGCTGAGCTCGGCTGTCGCCAGAGATATGGACCGGCACTACTTCGGAATGTCATGGCAGCACTTGTGGGGAAGGCCGAGGACACATTCTTATGGGTGAGCTTGGTTTGTGCGAGGCTCGAGAGTGTGGCTAGTGACAAGGTCTTAGAAACGATTCAAGAGTTGCCACCCGGTCTGCATCCTTTCTACAATCTAATCCTCCAAGAACTCAGTCAAGGCGGCTTTGCCAAAGAGTGTCTACGATTTTTAAAGGTCATGCTACTCGTCTACAGGCCTCTGAAGCTAGAGGAAGTAGCTGCAGTGACGGGCCTTCCTAACGATCAGTTAGAAGAGTTCGTAGATCGATGTGCCTCCTTCGTTAAGAGAAGAGATACCGATATCGACTTTGTTCATCAATCAGCGAGAGACTACTTGGTTGGAGACCATGGAAGATTGATCCTTGACTCTCTCGGACTATACGAGCATGGCGATGTTGCATTGAGTTGTTTGTCTTACCTCTTTAGCCAGCTCAAGGTCAACCTTATGGAACTTACGCGGCCTGATTCAACGAGGGAATCGATGAAAGAGCTAAGCACTGAAAAGAAGAACGCCGAGTTGGCATGGACTATGCCGCTACCTTCTGGGTGCAGCATCTCAACGTCGCCAAGCACACCAAACTTATACAAAATGCAATTGCCGAGCAAGGGAAAGTGGAGTTATTTCTTTACAAGAAGCTGTTAGAATGGCTGGAATACTTGAGTCTACCAGACGAGCTTCCACGCGCTCTTGAGGGACTTAAATTCTTAAGAGAAATGGTGGAGGTCAGTCTATACGCTTTTAATATCTAGAGATTTAATATTACTAATGTTTGGTAGGGAAAAACATATATATCAAAATATATAGAGGATGCTACCCGTTTTGTATTGCGTCACTATCAGACTATGGCAACTTGGCCATTGCAGGTTTACAGCTCTGCGATCGTTTTCAGCCCCCAAGCAAGTGCTGTGAGGAGGGAAAATCTGAATAAGGGTCCCAGATGGCTGAGAAAACTCCCTAGAGTAGATGAGACCTGGGCGTCTCTAATTCAGACGCTCGCAGGTCACTCCTATTCGGTCCAGGCGGTAGCGTTCTCGCCCGACGGCAAGCAGATCGCGTCGGGATCTGGGGACGAGACCATCAAGCTGTGGGATACCACGACAGGCGACCTTCAGAAGACGCTCGCAGGTCACTCCAGTTGGGTCGAGGCCGTAGCGTTCTCGCCCGACGGCAAGCAGATCGCGTCGGAATCTATGGACAAGACCATCAAGCTGTGGGATACCACGATAGGCGACTTTCAGAAGACGCTCGCAGGTCACTCCAGTGCGGTCGAGGTCGTAGCGTTCTCGCCCGACAGCAAGCAGATTGCGTCGGGATCTTGGAACAAGACCATCAAGCTGTGGGATACCATGACAGGCGACCTTCAGAAGACGCTCGCAGGTCACTCCAGTCGTGTCCACGCCGTAGAATTCTGTAAAGATGTTCAACGCTTCGTAACGAACCTTGGCCCGGTCAAGATTAAAAACTTTGATGTAGGTAGTCGAAAGCCTAGCTATGATTATGAAGATCACTGAGTTTTCAATCGGTGGATTTGCTATGGATCGGTGCCTATATTTCTACTGATCTCAAATTTTGAGCTTAGCTCTTACGATGAAAGAGGTGATTAGGTAGCCATCGGGCTCAAAAACGGTAGGGTCTTAAGCTTAGAGTTTGATCATCGAAGCTTGCATAATGAACTTCAAGGATAGGGCAATCTGTGTAGCTATGTTACGGGGAACTCGTTTCTCAACACAGTTGATTATGTCAAGACCTTCTTGACGCCTGTGTTCTCTTGTTCTGGTCCGCGGGTTTGGGGTAAGGGCAATATCAGTCTGGAAGTACTTACCTTAAGTACCTTTCCTTGCTCAGGTTCTTTGGAGGCTCACTAGATCCTAGCCGTCCGATGTATCTCCCAATTCAATTGTCGTCTAACCGATTTGATCCTCAGATCAATCCTGAACGCTTGTCGGTTAGTATGAAGGTTGGGGGTGGGCTTGCTTCGTGTGCATATGACTTGTGCTTGATTGTATCTAAGTAAAAGGTCGTTACTGTAGTAGGTTGAAGAAGCTCCTATGTGAGAAACATAACATGAGATAACCACGAAGAGAGAAAGGAAAGTCCGTCCAACGTCCTCCCTATATACCCTTCTGGTTCTGGGTGCCAAGGTGTATTCCCACACTTCCCACACAGTGGGCAATGCCAAGTGCTGTGGGAACTGTGGGAATATCACGTGACTCCTGCATGTACTATTCTCTCTTAGGACTGACCTGGTTGCACCAGTCCCCTCTTGTAAGCCCAACGGATTCCACTCCACATCAGTCCTAACAACAACTTCTTGTTATCCAACCATCCTCTGCAGGTCCCGTTGTCCCTGCTCTTCGGTCTTGAGGTGATCTGTAACAAGCTACTTGTTGTAGTAGAATTCTACTTAAAATAAAGAAGAAGATGAAGAAGAAGTCTAAGTTCTCCTTTCTTCTTGTTCTATTGTTTTTTGTATCTATGATACATAAGGTCAAGAGGCGCGCATGTATTTATGTTCATTAGAATTCCATTCTCTAGAAGATTCCGTAAGCCACCTCGACATTTCTTAGTAATCAACCAAAGGGCAAAAACATTCCAGACTCTTCTACGAGGGTCTTCTGGCTACAATGTTCGTTCGTGCGCAAAAAAGCGGAAGCTAGAGGTGGACGCTACTGTAACAGCCACAAGTTTAGTAAGATGTTTTGTGACTAAGTTAACGTGTTTCACCACTCACTTGGCCACCCCACTCACTTGGCCACCCCAACCACTAAATCTCAAGTCATCGTGCGATAAACCTCCCACCAATACAGCTTTTGTTAAATAATTCTAACAATACATTCTTTACGTATTTGGGCATCGATTAATCTTATGACCTTGAATACCGCAGCCACTACATGTTGGTAATGTTCGCTGTCGTACGACGACTTCCTGATCTTGAACACTATCTCTAGAGCTATTTTCGCATCCCTCGATCAAGAACTGACCCTGTTGAGCTTGTAAAACGCCTCCATATTCAACATATCGTCTGCGATACTGTTGCTTCTGTTTTCGTCGTTGGTTCTCTGTACGAAGCTTCCTATTCTCTTCTGCAAGTATTACTGCTGAATTCATTGCGACTTGATATCCTTTGATGAGTTGACCAATTGCTTGACTACTTGGGCTCTGAGATTGGCGATGAAGAAGATTTCGGACGAGCTGAGCCTGCTGCTCAAGCTGAGCTATCTTACGAGGAGTTTCTGACGTCCACTGTGGCGCTACTCCATGGGGTGTACCTGGTGGTGAGGGCGTTTTGGTAACTGTAAGCGACGAAAGAACGCGCTGCGGGTCGTACGGAATAATTCTTGTCGCTTGAAAACCGCTCTTAATATTCTGCTCAGAGAAGATAGTAGGTCGGATGCTTGCATAGATTGATAGAAAGTCCTCTTTATCAATATGGTGGGTTCCCTGACGAACAAGCTCTTGAACTGCTTGACCGTAGGAGCGTTTCAAAGGCGAAAAACAGCTTACATCAAGCGGCTGAAGAAGATGAGATGTGTGTGGCGGCATACAGAGTGTGATAATGTTATTCGTACGTCAATATTCGTCAAAGTCTGGTGTTGCGTGACTGCTGTGGCCATCGAGGATAAGGAGGAGGTGGGTACCCTTCGTACGAGCTTCGGTATGAGTATTGAAGTGCTTGATCCACTCAAATCCAAGCTCATCAGTTGTCCAGCCATTATTGCTGATAGCAATAACCCAATCGGCCGGTAACTGACGGTACCAGTTTGATTGATGTACTTTTCCAGGAAGGATAATAAACGGCGGAATTGCCCAGCCTGACGCGTTGATTTCCTCAATCGCTGTTATCCATTCACGATTCCCTGGCTGTACAACAGTTGCTCGTCCGACTGTATCTGCGCTTGTAACCACCTTTGGGGTCGCGATAACCCCCATCATAAAGCCAATCGTCAAAATTATATATATCCTCCGTAAGGATGCCGTACGACAGACGCGTCTCTTCAACACGCTGAAACCACGCGTTGATTGTCGCTGGATCTTCGCATTTTGCACGCTGTGAATGGAATTTACGATTTCACTTCGTACAAAGCTCCGGCTGAGCGTTGATGAAGCGGGATACCCAGTTCTTCCCGACTAATGACGGTGCAGCAAAGATTGAGGGCTGAATACGTACAGATTGATTCGCTCCTTTTTCTCGGCTTGAGTTGTAGTTGTAGTTGCGCAAGCGATGCGACTTTGAGAGTCTGTATAAGCGGTACGACTTTGAGGATTGCACAAGCGATGCGACTTTGAGAGGTCTCGATAGAGAGAGAATATGTATTCTTCTTCCGCCCTAGATTCGAGCGAGGAGAGGTTGTTTTATGCTTGCAAGGCAGAGGAATTAAAACCCGTAGAAGAATGGTCGTTTTGTACGCAATGTAAGGGACTTGAAACCCGAAGAAGAATGGTCGTTTTGTACGCAATGTAAGGGACTTGAAACCCGAAGAAGAATGGTCGTTTTGTACGCAAGGTAAGGGACTTGAAACCCGTAGATTTGTTTGTAGGTATTGAAACCCGTAGAGGAACGGTCGTTTAGTACGCAATGTAAGGGACTTGAAACCCGTAGATTTGTATGTAGGAATTGAAACCCGTGGGTATTGAAACCCGTAGAGGAATGGTCGTTTAGTACGTAATGTAAGGTACTTGAAACCCGCAGATTTGTATGTAGGAATTGAAACCCGTAGATTCGTATGTGGGAATTGAAACCCGTAGAAGAATGGTCTTGATAAGGCGTAGGCTTCTGAACTTTACATCAAACCAGATAGGTCAAAGAAGTGGTCTCGAAGCGGCAAACGTGAGCTGGATCAAAGCTAGGCTTGGTACATAGAGAGCGCGTCTTAGACCGTAGGTAATGAGAGAGAAAGCTGGGCCTGGATTGATTAATAGATGTGGTTGAGATGGGGACTTGATGATGATGAGTGATAGGTTGGCGGCGCTTGATGGATTCGTCGGCGTGAAAGGTTGAGGTACGAATGATGCGACCGTTTTTCAAGCAAGACTTTGTAGATGCTGTGGCCATCGAAGCCAACGATTTTGCCTGCTAGCGAGCGATCTTTGAAGCCTTTGGTCTTCTTTGTGATGGCCCAGCCGTTGCTACCAAAGATGAGCATGTTGGAGACTGAGGGAGCAATAGAGGTCCAAGCCTCAAAGATAGTCATTGCAAGGCTGGAATGAGGTCCCAAGACGCGTACAAAGTTGGCGAAGGCATATGCGAGAGGCCAATACTTGGTAGGAAGTTGTGAGGCAATCATCATGGGGTTTTCCATTGACAAGATGACGCCGTTGAAGCGCTCGGATCGAGGGTTCTGCTCAGGATTGTATGGAGTCGTGCAGTGGTGAGTAATGCCTTGAGAAAGGAGGACAGCTTCATCTGCTGCTTTGACGTATTCTCCTCCATTGTCAGTCTGGTAGAAATGAATTTGCATCGTGGGTGAGCTTGAATTGCTGGAAGAGAGCAAACACCTCATCTTTATGCTTCATGAAATGGACCTCAGAATAGCCAGTATAGTCATCAATGAAGCTGACAACCCATAGTTCTCCGCGAAAACCACGCGTTGGGTAGGGCCCAGTGACGTCTGAATGAATTAGATCGAGTTTGAAGCGCCCTCTCATGATGTGACCAGTGTGAGGTGTCCTCTTCATCTTCCCAAGCATGCAGGCTTCGCATGGAGGTTGGCGATCGATAGGTCTTGAGAGATCCATTCCTGTCACCATCTTTTCGAGAGCGCGAATGCGTGGAGGACTGATGTGTGCAAGCCTTTCATGCCAGAGTTGTAATGTATCTGAATTGATGGCTGCAAAAAATACGGGTTGACGGCGAAGATGGAGAGGGAAGACGCCATTGACGCGACCGGTGGTGAATGTGAACTTGTCTGGGATACAGATTTTGAGGCCTGATGTGTCAACTGAGAAGTTGACGCCTTTGGAGAAGAGTTGGTCAAAGGATAGCAGATTAACACCTGCCTCAGGGCAATGTTCGACTCCATGAAAGTCACAGGGTGAAATGAGCCTTTGGTGGTGGTAGCCCAGAGTTTGACTATGCCTGTACGGATGACTTTTGCTGTAGAGCCAGAGAGACCGCTGAATGGACGCTGTTGAGATGGAAGAAGGGCGCGATATTCGACAAATGCAGAGCGATCCCAGGTAAGGTGACGGCCGCATGCGCTGTCAAGTAGCCATTGGTGAAGAAGGTCAGTCCAAGGGAAGTCCTCTCGAGCCATCAAGGCGGTAACTTTCTTGGCATCTGGCTTCTTGGTGTCTTCGGTATCAGCGAGAGGTCTATTCTGTTGATTCTGGTTGCCTTTCTGATTGCGAAAGCATTCGTGCTTGGTGTGGAATGCGCAGTTGCATTTGGTGCAGTAAGATGCGTGGATTTTGACTGCATCGCCGATGACTTCTTCGCTGTACACGCCTTTTCGCACAAAGGTAGTTTGAATGGAACGAATAGAGGGTTGAATGACCATTGCAGCGACTGTAGAGTGGGTATTAAGATGACTACGCTCCTCGTTCCTGACGCGATGAATGGTTTCTTCAGAGGAGATTGGGTCATTCTTTTCAGTCTTGAGGATGTTGGCGATCTGATTGAAGGTACTGATAAAGGTATCGAAGGCAGGGCCAAGGTTACCTACGTCATGTTGGACGATAAAGGGTACTGGAAGCACGACGTCTGAGTTGAGTTCGTCGAAGGCGCGGATAATACGTCTGAAGTCTTCGGTGTAGGAAAGAAGGTCTGGAGAGTTCGAATATGAGAGGTTGTTCTATTCCCTGCATAGTTCTGCGAATGTGCCGGCGCCCTGAGGTCTGAATCTCTTGAGCAGCTCATCGCAGAGCTTCTTGACAGTGTCAAACTTAGGATCCTTCACCCGGGACTTAGCTTCTGTTCCGAGACGCGTGCGAAGGGCGGAGAGAGCAAGTCTTTGTGATTTCTTCCATACGACCGATAAGTCTAGGGTTGTAGAGTTTCGAGTAGTGACGCCTTCGACGGTAAGAGGTAGGATGGGATTGTCAAGGATAAGTTCGAAATCCTGGTGGAGAAGGTAGGTGTCCGCCAGTTCAATCCATGTAGTGACCGAGTAACCATCCTGAAGTATTGGTATGTCTTTGAATTTGAAGGATCCAGAGCCGGATCCGGCTTGAGTTTCAGCCATGAGTGTAGATTGAGAATATGAAGACTTAGTGATTGTATCGCATCGTCGCATTCGAGGAGATTTGGCTTAAGTTTCAGCCATGAGTGCATGTCTGCTCACCGTCCTAGCGGGTCACGGAGACATGATGGAGAGATCTGGCTTAAATTTCAGCATTGATTGCATGCCTGCTCACCGTCCTAGCGGGTCACGGAGACATGATCGAAGACCACTTAGCTAATGCAAGGATTTGTATGAGCGATAGGAACTGTACGGGTGATGTTTCTGACGTGTAGGGGAGCGAGAGACCTGAGAAGCGGCGTGAACAGGGCTTGTAGTAACTAGAAGCGCAATTGACGAGGTTCTGAGATTTGTCGTGTGCCTTGACGCGAGAGAGATCAGCGGGAGGGTTCGAATGGGTCATAGAAAGCCGTTGGCCGCGTGGTGATTCAACACCAAGGAATCTGCTTTGCGTGGTAGGGTAAACTATATATAGGCACAGCGGTAGTGCAAGCCCGGGCTCATAACCTGTCAAAAGGTAGATGAAGCAGACTGATTTTTGAATTGAGAGGCTGAGGGCCTCGTATATATATACACAATGTGTCTCGTGCACAGACCAATTCATTTGACACTCGCCTTCACCTTCGCCAAGTGGCAGCGATCGTAATAGGAGCTCTAGGTCAAAGTCAGTGAAGCCTTCGAAGTTATTACTGCAAAAGATAGCCCTCCAAAACGCTGCCAACGCGAAGGATACGGGGTTCCGTCAACTCGCCGCTGCCCTCGTTCAACCAAGTGTACGTGCACTACGGTCATAGAATTTTGTAGATTACAACGATTTTAGGTGTATTTTACATCTAGATTCCCGTGGCCGATTTCACCCTTTTTTGGTGTAATTTACAATGGAATCTCCGTTTTTTGGTGCACGTTTCTTGTTACAATGCACAAGAAAATCCCGTAGATTACAATCCGTTCAAAAAGCAATATATTCTCGTTATCTCGGCGAGATTGCCGTGTCACTCATCACCACTAAATATAGTGTAATATAGCTAATAAACAGTGATTTTAAGGCTCCAAACCATGCATTCTAACATAGTTCAAAGCCCCTACAATAAGCCGTGACTTGCGCGTGCGATGGCCCTCATCTTTTTCCTCTAGAACCCCAATTAGGCAGTAGATACCTTCCACCTCAATGATCTCCTTTCTACCATTCTCGTGAGCCACAGTAATCTGGTGTACGTAGTCATTCAATTGAGGGTTCTTCCACCGTGTAATGAGCGCAAATTGACGAGATCTGACCATGAAAAATGTTGATATTGAGCCGAAATTGCAGCGTGGATTGGCTGCAGTGCGGTAGCAGACATAGTGGTCCCTGCGATTGAGGTCAGTGACGTATTGTGACGAGATTGAGCCAATTGAGACGTCTTTTGAGAGTTTGCATTACCGGGGTGCTTCATTCCGCAGAGCTCAGATACTGCAGGGCCATCACCTATATGGTAGGTTAGTTAGCTAAAAAAAGTATCTAGACTATTGAATGAAGTTGAAATAAATATTATTATAGATGTCTCCGGTAACCGAATGACCATATATTGAAATAGAGAGGGACTTACCACAAACCAACACCACATTCGCTCGCATCGTGAACTCTCTACCACGGTATTTATTGTGTGCCTTGACCCCAGTTTTGAGAAGTTTGAGCTCGTCAACGAGAGGCCTTAGATAGCTGTCAATATCCTCATGTTTGTTGGGCCCTGGAATGACGAGAGAGAGTAATATATTACCCTTCTTATAGCGAATCGATGGTGGTAGATTATAGTTGACGAGGATGACTGGGCTGACCGAGTGATTGCCCGATTTGATAGCTTGAACGCCATCATAATGTAGTGCAAAAGCGATGTCAGTTGGTCGCTTGAAATAGCCTTCTTTTCTGAGATCTCGGTACCTTTCGCCGGACCACCAGTCATCATAGACTAATGGTAACTGGTCAATAGGGTTGATCCAGTACTTTTGGTGGTGTTTTTGGAGGGTCTCTGCTCGTATAGCCGATTGGAATTGATACCTGAGGCGAGGTATAAGAGGGATATATAGGAAGGTTTTTCGTGCACGGCGAGTGCTATAGTAATAACGAGGTTCGTTACAACTACTGCAACCCTCTAGATTAGCGTAATCGCCAGTGTATGCAATACAACTCTTGATACAGCAATTAAAGGTTCTACCCTCGAGCCTCGTCAGTGCCGTAAGAACATCGCCGCGGCGGCGTAGATCTGGCAACTGTGTAGACCACCCATCCTCGACGATATAGCGTAGCATATTGTATTGTTCTCGGCTGACATGGTAATCAACCCATTCAGAGAGTTGTAGATACCGTAATTGGGCGTCGGAGAGTTGACGTACTTAAAGAAAGTTAGCTTTATGTTAACTTGGGGACCTCCAGCGTAAATGAAAGGCCAATTCTGCTAAGAGGACGTTACAGGGATTAAAATTAGTGTAGAATGAGGTTATATCGTCCTCGAAAAGAATTGAAGTTGCTCAATCGCTGAAGGTTCCTATTTATCTCAAAGTTAACTTTAACTTACTTCGCTCAAAGTCCATTCCATCACCAATATCGATATCAGAATCGTAATCTAGTGGCTCATTCTGCTCATTCTGAGGGCTTGGCGGGGTGTGAGACTCATCATCGACTATCTCGTCATCGGTCTCGATGCCGGCGGGCTCATCTGCAGCGTTATAGGTAGGAAGATTGAGGTTTTGACGTCGTATCCAAGCCTCACGATGTCTTGTACGAGTCCGGATAGAACATCGATGTATAGATTCGCCGAGATCTCGTTCAAAAAAGCAGAATACAGCCATTTTTGGTATGCCAGCGAGAGTGATGTGTTCGAGTCACAATAGAGGTGTGAGATTCTGAGGCTACCGGCCGCAGAATCCACCTCCGGATTGACTCGAGACGTTTGAAACGGCTACTGATTCGGACATATCGTTATTGTTGGTGTATGAAACGGTCTAGGTGTCATGCTAAGGTGGGGTTGAGGTGTATAATAGGAGAATCTAGCTGTAGATAATTCTACCTTCACGATTACAACCTTTCAAAGACTTATAATGGCGCCAAAAACAGCTTTGAGTGAACGCCCGATTGAGCAACCTCTTGATACCGAGATCACCACCTTGGCAGACATCCTCGTCACCATTAATCTGGCCGTGCGGAACTACCCGGAGAATATTCGCAAGGAGCTGATTGCAGACCATAAATCTGCGGTAGCGAAGTCACTCAATATCGCGAGATCTTATAGTCAAAAGGAGTCGGTTCCGATTCGCAATGGTGATGGGACTGAATCTTGAAGCGTTAGTAACTACTCAATATCTCATCAAAGAAAGCTACTTATCTCTCTCTTTTAGTACACGTTTTAATCCGTTAAGCAAACCAAGCCTTTTAAATCTCAGAGTCATACAGATCGTCAGAATCTGTTCACCGCCCTCTATACCGAAAGTCCTACTCTATCCAGATACGTAGGCTATTGGCCCTCCGCAGCGTTACTAAAGATCAAGTTGGACTATATTCGTACCGAAGAGTACCGACGAAGAAAGGTTATAATGACACCAAAGGTTCCTCGAAAAAATGGCAGGGCAAAGTTGAAATCTACACCGATATCTACACCAACTTCATTAGCAAGTCAAGACACCGAGGGTGCCAGAATGATCGATTTTACACCTTCAAAGCCATCAAAACAGTCCTCTCATGTCGCCGAGGTGCTTGCTACACCTGGTATCTATTCGAGGTCGGTTTCTGCCGAGCCATCTTTGCCATATACATACGACGATGAGGCCGCCGATTTCGAGGATTCTCAGGATCAGATCAATATCGATGATGATATTAGCGTCTATAGCGATGACCAACGCGATGACTACGGCGCTCGAATTGACGAGATTGATGGCGACCTTGAAGCGCTAGATTCTACTCTACAATCTACTCAGATAGCCTCGAAAAAGCGCAAGGAACGAGACCCTCAAGACCCTACTCTTATATTGGCCCCGAGTGCTAAAAGAAGCTTTCAAAAAACGTCAATTGTGGTGGATGTTAACGATAATAACGAGAGAAAGAGAGCTGAAAAGAAAGATTCTTTGGCCAAACAAGCTCTTGCATTGAAAAAGGAGACACAGCAAGATGCAGCCCTGGTACGTCAGAAAGGAAGCAGTTGGTTCAAGTCACTGAGTGGCCAATTACCCGAAATCGACGAAGAATCAGAGTCATGGTATATCATCGCTTCCACGGTATCTAACAAGAAGATGGCATTTGGAAGAGTCTGCACGTACGAGTGCTTCATTGGGGCAAAGACCCTGGACGCGGAGGATGCATAGCCCCCAGTTTAGGGCCTGGATTGGAGGCTATCTGCCTATGTCGCTGTAATTATATAGTTAATCTGGTGATAGAGCTAGATTTGTTGTTGTTTTTGCGGCGATGCGGCGATGCAGTGCACGTGACTTTGGGGGGGGGGGGGGATCTCCCCGCCAAAAACCAAAAAAAAACGCTGAAATTTACAATAGACTGAATGCTAGATTGTTTATGAACTTTTTTTTGAGTACAATGAGAATTCCTGAGAGAAATCCCGTAAAAAACGGTGATTTGGTTGTATTTTCCGTGATTTTGGCGTTTACAATGTGTTTGTGACCGTAGTGTAAGAGGGTATATCCGTATATGATTTCAAACGTAGGTAGGATATTGAAATAGAGAAAAGATAGTTCTATAGATAGTTAGATCCATCCTACCTATATCCAACAAGATTATCCTAAACTTATCGTCCAACAAGATCTATACGCGAAACGGTCGTAATCTCTGGCTGCGAGAGTTCTACTTGGGACCGCTGAAGATCGTGGCGTCCATCTCGCGTCGTTTCTTGATGCACAACGAATGAGCTTAGATGACGACGGGAGAGAAAATAATGGAGATTTGAGAGATCTAGAAGACGAGATGTTTATTGGTCTGAATATAAAGAACAACTAGAGCCGAGCTTCTAAAAATTGAGTTTTGGGAATCACCAGGAAGACATCGAAGTCGAATCCAAATTGGAAACCCGATCGAGATCAAAACTTGATCATAAGATGAAAGAAGGTATGATGTCAGTCGATCACGCCCAACAAATCACCTCCCTCGTCCAGGCCAAAACCAACCGGCCCCACAAAGGGAACTAAGAAGCATACACACCCCACAGAACCCAAGCAAGCGCCCATATCTGCCAAACCCCTCGTCTTCACGACCAACCATGTTCACACCAATCCATCCCTGAGCGAGCACACCCATTCCACGCTCAAGAGAGAGGTATCCATAAAGCACCAATGCCTCATCCGCGTCTGTCGTGAGGACAGCGCACATCCGCGCAAAGAGAACATCATAGGGGGCAGCGAAAATGCCCCAAACCACTGCGAATATGGCGAGGCCCACGAATCCGGTTGCGTCACGGGCGGCGAAAGCTGCGACGCTGCAGATGAATGTTGTGGATAAGGAGAGAATGTATGGATGTAAGATGTCGCTGAATCTGCCGAAAACCATTTGTCCTCCTATTGTCGCGATTGACGTGAGAGCGAGGAGCTGTGATCCGGCGGCGGCTGGGAGGGACATTGAAGTTGCAAAGGAGGGGAGGAAGAGGAGTGGGACCAGCAGAGCGAGAGATTGTAGTATACTCGCTGCGCTCAACGCAGCGAAGTGTAGGTTTGTGAGGATATGTCTGGCGGGTATGATCATTGAGCTGGGAGAGGAGCGGGTGGACGGCATAGAAGTGGTGTGAGTTCTTCGAGGGTATATCATAGCGACTGCGGGTCCTGCAATGAGAGTAGATGCCAGCGCAAGCACACGAAGTGTGACACGGAAACCGTATCTGTCCAAAAGCTTCTGCACGATGAAAGGCATGACCAAACCACTTGCATTGCTTGCTGTGAACCACACTCCGTATGCTAGACCTCGATTCTTCACCCACCATTCATTCACCATAACCAGTAACGGGCTCCAATATATCACCCACGCGGCGCCGTAGACTATGCCCTGAAACAGTTGCAAATGCCAGACCTGTGTCGCAAAGGATGCTGCGACAAGCCCCAAAGGACACATCAGCCATCCAATCCATAGCATCTGCTTCCGTTGAGCGATATAGCGCAGGACGAGGGCGTTTGTAAGAGGTGAAGCAAGCCATGAGATGCCGCTTAGTAAGGTGCCGATGGTAGGAATGCTCTTGGGGGCGTCTCTGAAGAGTGGATGCGTAAGATAGTGTGTCTGGAAGAGGCCAAAGGTAACCCAGACTCCTACATACAGTTAGTAATGGGCAATTGCGGCTTACGAAAGCGCTCACCAGAAGTCATGAAATCAATAAGCCAAGCGGCAAAGACTATCATCCACGCTTCTCTTCCTCCATCGACCATGACATCGGACTGTCCTGATGCATGCAAGACAGAGGCATCAGAAAGGTCGTCTCCATCGTCTCCATCGTCTCCATCGTCTCCATCGTCTCCATCGTCTCCTAGATGGCTAAAGGAGTCGGCCGATTGTCGTCGAAGCGCGGTTGATTCCTCCGGGTCCTTGGTAGACTCTCGAAACGTGGAGAACTTCATGGAGTCGCGCATGCTGATGTCTCCGGCCCAGCACAAGTCTGCGTGGGCGGTGGAGTTGTCGCAACGTGATATGGCATCTCACGTCTTTAGGATTGAGCTCGAATGGTGCCAATAGCGATTGAAGGTGGTATGGGTCACTACGGGTGCAGAGATCTGTTTTGTTGAGTTTTAGCGCTGCATAACCGTCGGGCCGCTGTCAACCTTATCTTCAAGGTGCCTTGACTCCCCTGAGTATTGTAGATCGCCTAGCGCGCCCTGGGCTGGTTTCAACAACGAATGAAAACAGCCCGATAGTAGGGTTGATTCGCCAATCAGTAGCTTCAGATCTTATCCATCAGCTTACCAGCCAATCGATACCAATCAGAAACTTGGAACTAACTTATCGATCTAAATTATACAAGGGCCCTACCCTGCTTGTCCACCCTAAAGAAGTATCGAGGCCGAGAACCAGATAGGGTAAGGGACGCGATGCTTACTTCGCGAATCACGACTCGGAGATCAAATAGCTGTACACGTGACTTTCGAAGACGTCGATGGAAAGTGCGTGGTCAAGGCAGGGTTGTATCATGAACCGTTACTGGATGTACAGAAAATTCTTTTTATTGAAGATTTGTGTGAATGTCTTCGTTGCCTCTGAGAGATGGGTAGTCGTGGTTGCGTGAACTGGAGAAAGATCGACTTCTACTCGAACGGCATCGACAGGCATAATTCGGTGGAGCACCATCTCCATCTCAAAGCAACTCCTCCCAAATCCCCTCAATCCATCTCCTCGTCCTTCCAACAAGTAAAGCCATATCCTTCATTCCTCTCAACTCATCTTCTACTGTCTCGATCTCCCTCAAAACACATTGAAATCGTATGATCTCATCGTCAACCCACTGTTCGTACTCATCTCCATCTGATTCCTCTCCCGTCATAACAATACCTGTAGGAGGCATTTGAATTTGTACGGCAAGCTGGAGCTGTTGCCATTTTCGAGTTGTAGCCTTTGTTGCGTCTTCGTGGTAGGTTGCTAGAGACGTCCAGAATTGGGAGGACAAAAGGAGGGCGAGGAAGGCGAGGTGCTGAATGAGGAGGTGGAAGAGTAGTGTGAGCATTTTTGAATTTTTTCTTGAGAGTATGGCGAGGAAGTCGGGGAAGAGATGGCTCGGAGTGCGACTGGCGAAATGGCTGAGGATTCGAATCATTCGATGTCTTGGATGTGAACAGGGTACTGTGAGACATTGTTTGGTCAAGAATCACGGAAGTATGGAAGAAGCAGGAATGAGAATGAGGCTCGATTTTTGGCTGAAGTTACATCTCGCCCTGAATGAAATACCTATACCGACTGGATATTCCTTATGCGGTCGCAGCTTTTCAAGCGGCTGGTTAGAGATCAAACAAGGACTGGTCATAGTGACCGGAGCCTTCACTCTGACGTTGGACGAAAAATACTAGCCGATCGTCGGATCGGACTTCGGAGTTGGCGAGATCCGAGAGAGCGCCGAGCACAAACAAACAACCTCTCCATCACTGCATCTCAACAAGAATCGGCAGATTATCTCTGCTCACAATTACGTATGTTGATTACCCATTTCTGTCCCGTTCTAGTCAACGTCACATTACAGTTTCATGGAACTCGCAGCAATGAGCTTCGCATGTAGAGAACTGCGAAATCGTAAATGTCAGAAGATTGGTGATATTAACAACTCCATGAAAGAATTCCAACGACAAGCTGCAAGCCCTGACCGAAGCTGTCGCTCGTCTTGAACAACGCGCTGGTACTGCCGTTCTATCATTGAATGCGCCTTCTGTCTTCTCGCCCTCCGTTCCAAGGGCTGCTGCACCAGAAATGGCGCAAGTATGAGTAGTAGCCCCGAAATACTGTTGAGGCAAGCGGGCTAGGGCAACAACGTATTTGCTTTCCTTGAAGTCGGAGGTAAATTCGACAATAATCTAAAGTGTAATAAGCCAAAGACAAGATTCACCCATGGATGGATGTGTACCATAGTGTTCGTTCCCGTATAAACTGATATTGATTGTTGGATACAAGACAATGGTGGTGACACAAAATCATCAGGAGCTGACTCGCGTAAATCATCGGGAGCTGACTCGGCATATGAGACCCTGCTGACCGACCGCCGAACTCCTGTAGGGCGCATCTACAACAACTTCAACTATCATCCTCAACCCCAACCTCGACCTCGACTTCATTTGATGTCCAGCAATTCGCATCCATATTACTACATTGTTAATGCCGACGCGTCTTCTCGCACTATTGAAGTCAATCTCGCCGCGAAAGCCACTGTAATCTGTCTTCTCTGAAGTCGACAAATACTAAGTTTCGACTTGACTGCTACCTTTTCGTGCCATCGAATCCACGACCCGTCTCTACAGAACCTGCGACACCATATTAAACTTGAGTCTTGGTCTAGATACCGCTCATCAATTAAGGTGAACGGTGGAAGAGCGAAAAGATAACAGCGCAAACAATAATGACGCGAACCATCTGGCAAGCGCCTCTCCTGATCCGTGGAATATATGCTTTCTAGACATTCTAGCTCTCTTGCTTTGTTTTTATGCAGTCATTTGCCCTCGATTGTGCTCTTCATACAATTGCTAGGGTGCGCTAAGGAGAATCCTTTCGCTCTTTATAGCCGTAATGGTCGGATCTAACTTATACTGATCAAGCTAGCACTCCAAATGTCATGTTCGTTTTTAGGGCTCTTGCATCCATTCACTTTCTTCTGGTGGTTGCTCCGCGCTTCAGTAGGCTGACTCGTATAGAGCTAGTTTTTCTATACCATCTTCTTGAAACGACTCAGGAGCTCAGCTCCGCGAAGCTTCAATCGCCACAAGGGCCTGATTTTCGATATGTGAATCATATTTGAATGAGATGTTCGCTCTCCATCTTGAATTGCAAGTTCGTGTATCGTCAGATATCTCACCAATATGTTGTGCCTTAAAGTACTCTTCCTCTCAGCACTTGTCTCGGCAGCTCCTTTGGGTAGGTGTCGTAATGTTAACTCAAAATAACAAAGCTAAGAATCGAACAGAGACGAGGCAGCTTGGTGACCTGGTGACATCGATGATGTCGGATATCAGCCCAAACAAAACGGTCGAACTCCCTGCGACATTGAAGAGAGAAGGTGCCAAGAGAGTTCGTATTTACTACGGGCCATTCGAGATCCTCGGTGCTTCAGCGGCGAAGAATTCTGGCAATTGTGAGTTCCATGACCAGTCACTTTGCCGTTGGTGTAGCTAATTCTGGTCAGTACTGAGATTGGACCCTGGAAGCACGACTTGGTCCAAGATTGCCAAGGGCATTCCTTCTGATATTACCATCCTGAAGACAAACACAAGCCTTGAGCTTTTGGACGGTACTCCGGCCGACATTGGTGCCGGAATTTACAATCATCATGTCGTCTTCTTCGACCAGTCGAAAAGCTCTCCAGTTGTCACAACTTGTAGTAATGCATCAGCGCTTCAGACAGCGATGACCCCGAAGTCGATACCGATGACCATTTTTAGTGGAACGGTAGGTCGTATCTTTCATCGTTTCTGAAATTCATGCTAATGCTGCGCAGAGCGAGGACAGGGCCAGCAAACTCTATAGCGATGCTGATGGTACATTCAACAGTGGCTTCTGGCTACCAAAGACTGACAGGGTATGTGTTGGAAGCTACACCTCTGAATCCAAACTCACCAAATACAGGCGATAATCATGGGTGAGATCATAAATTACAAGAATGCCAGCACGTTCCTTTACTCCGTCATAGACATCGAGTATGTACCTGGAAAGTCACCAGGCATGCTTGATGCATACATCCACCGTCCTTGACGTCGGAATGTGCGGCGGTGCCGCCTTGAAGCAGATGTGGCAGCCACACAGCTCCACGCAGAAGAAGTTCTCGACCATCAGCAGGCCTATGACTGTCATGGAAGATGGATGGCTGATCCACAAGAGTGGTCATTTACACGATGTATGTTTTGCTTCATCGTGGGCAACCCTCTTACTGACAGCATGAAAGGGCGGCGATGTTATCGTCATGAGGATCAACGGCAAAGTTGCCTGCGAATCAAAGGCCAATTACGGCGGGGGATCTCAAGTCCGGAAAGGAGATGATGGTATGTTCTTCAATAATGACACCACATACAATTCCTTCTCACACACTTTACAGGTCAAGTCTGGGAGACGCTCAGTTATATGGACGAATGCACTGATCCGGTCAAACTCAAGAAGGGCGACCAAATAGAGATTGAAGCGCGGTATGATTTTGAAGCTCACCCGGCTCGTAAGCATGCGGTCGACGATGGTAAGTTATTCCGTCTTTATTATATAAGATTTAACTCATAAATTCTAACTGTCAATAGGGGCCATGGCGGAAGTGATGGGTCTTTTCAGTGCGACGTTCTCTCCAGACCCGAATGGAACTGGCGGCAAGTTGTTGTAGATTCTGGGATTTTCAGCTAGATTTATATCACTATCTGATTCTTCTGTTCGAGTTGATGTTCATGGCGACGTTGACATTTTGCTAACACGAAAAAATCATCCTCACTCAAGATTTCATGCGCAGCTAACTTAAAGGTGAAGCGATCATGAGGAGAGGAACAAAATGGGGAGAAACCACGTTACGCCTTACAATAATGGTGCTCTGGGTTGACGGTAAACGATCGTGGAAGATTGGCCTGGAAGGAAAGATTAGTGATCGAAATGAGTTGCTGGAACGGATATACAATCACCAATGAGATCGTTGCAGGAAAAGGAGGGAGGGTACTCCGGTTTATCGAAAAAGTAAGAAGGCTATCCTGATACTGCATGAGGCTGCTGACAATGCATAGGCTTACATGCCACGAAAAATCGGGGATGGTGGCGCGTCCTAAATCGTTGCACGACTCTCCATACGCTGAACGGTGGTAACTTTTATGCATTCAAGGTGGCAATCTGCCAATCTGTCGTGACTCGAAGTCGGATCCTACGCACATTGAGAATGAAAGTCGTATATTGACCGCCAGATCGTTTCTTTCTTCCCTCTTCCCCTATTATCGTTCGCAACCGCGCAGAAGAAGTCTTTATTCCCCTTCCACATCTCCTTGTGCTCGAAACCATTCACGAAAACGCTTATAGCTCTGACAATCCTCTAGTACCCAAACATATCTCAGCAATATTGCTTAAGGTAATATTTCACTCCATATTTCTGTTGTATCGAAAGTACCAACAATAGCTGCCGTTTACAACTCACGACCATAACACACTCCAACCCCCAAATCCCTCGCAAATCGACCCAACTTTGTTATCTAAATACTTTTCATCCCAATGGGAAATCCACGCACAACTTCTCCTATTCTCGCAGCACCAAATAACCTTCTTATATCTAACAATGAAGAGAACACAGCCCAGCCCGCTGAAGTAGTAAAATCCAAGGCGATGCCGGCTTCCATAAAGGTGAGGTCTTATCCGCAGACGTGGAAGAGGTGTACGACATCGTCTCTTTTGAAGGTTCACTGGGATTATGCCTCACCGCTATGAACCCATCCACAAACTATTTGGACATTGGCTCGTTCCGTCTGTTCGGTGATACCATGCCGGAATATCCAGATACGAAGACGTTTTTTCTTCCATCAATAATAAGCCAAGTCAAAAAACATTTGAAAACACCGGCTTCGAAATGGATGTTCAAAAATGGATGATAGAATCGAGAACGGCATTACTAAAGCCTGAAAACATCCCGCTGGATCCGATGCAAGTTGTGAGACTAACCAGATTCGCCGTTATCGCGCTATCCCTCATCTACGCGCACAACATTCCATCCCGAAAGAACTAGATAGCTATCTCCGCTACAAATCCATGAGCTGCATAAACAACAAAACTAATTCCTCAGATCTTACCTGTAGACTACGCCCACGACTAAGCAAAGAGTAAATATGATATTCCCTACCAAAATCATCCTACCCGCCGAACCCGGCAAACGAAAGTAAGTAACCGTCTATAAAGTTCTAAAGACCTTATTATAGACTTTCATAGATATCCTTTCGAAAATACATAACATCCCAATCCTCAAAACACAATAAGCGAAAGTCCATACTCTGGAATTGTCCGTCGCGGAATCCATGAGAGGATTGCTGAGAGGAGTATTGTTTCGAAGGAAGATGCGATGGGGGTGTTGGAGATGATGGGGCTTGGTAGGGAGAGTGTATATGCAGATTTGAGCTATTAACTTGAAGCAGTTAGTTGATTCCTCTGGCTAGGGAGGCTGGGAAGAGGGGTGAGGTGGGTGGTTTGGGAGTTTGAAGGGTTGAAGTTGTAAGGGGATAGGTAGGCGTTGGAGGGGGAGGGGGTCTATAGTTTACTCTTTTTGGGAAAGGCTAAGGAAAACTGGGGTAGGGTGGGTTTTTGAGGAGTTTATTATTGAGATGATGGGAGTTGGGATTTTGGGAGGGTATATGTGGTATCTCATGAGTTTTGCAGCTGATAGTTTTTGAGAGTGGATTAGTCTTTAGGATAAAAGACGCTTCTTTCTACCAATATTCCTACCTAGTCCTAAGGTGTATCAAAAATTAATAAATTTTCTCCCTCAATCGTCAATTCGAAGTAGGCCATTCGGAGCCTCATCTCGCTATATTCGACGGGAATTCCATAGCTCGACTCGGAAATACCATCTTTCCTCCTCCAGAAACATCCTAATATGAAGCCCCTCAGTTTCAAATCTAGTCATCACATCGCGAAGTAGTCCTCCCTAAATCTCAAGCAATTCCCTCACTTTCTTCATTTCCATCTCGATCCCATCACGGGAACAATCCAAGTCTTCATAGCCCATCTTATCCGTGCAAGAGCGCAGAAACTCCGGGGTTTTGGCTTGCAAAACCACCCCTAGCTTCGCTTCCTCCATTAACCCCAACGCCCGCTTTTCGGCTTCGAGCTTCTAAAATACTCGATCTATATCCTCGTCATCGTTACAACCTTGCGCTGCCGCTAACAAGGTAGTGCGTTTCTTAACAAATGACTTCTAGGTAGCGATCTTCTACTTAATAGCCTTACTATTCTTTGTCTAGTGAAGACTAACTACAGTATAATAAAAAAAGTTCGCCTGACTACGAAGTGTTTTACACAAGTCCAGCTTTTTATTCGCTAATTGACAAGCACGGATTTCCAATGAGGACTGGTACGTGATAAGAGCATAACCTGCTGGATAAGAAAGGTAAGAATCCAGCTCCATCACGTCCTTCTTCCCCGAAAGATACCTAATGAATATGTGCTTAAGTAAATATCCATCGAAGCTACTCGGGACACCTTCCCTGTCACGAATGATGAAAGAAACTAGTACGATCGTAAGCCCGCTGGGATCGCGTTAAGGGAAGTCTAGGGCCAGTCTCATATTTCCAATCGTCATATCGCGAGTCTAGCTAATTCTCGACGTCTGCAGGGCAGAAATTTTGCGCATGTCCTGATACTGGCTGTTGAAATAGTATAGACAGGCTGTCGCTGAAGACTCATCAAGATCAAGGGGCACCATTTCCCTGCTACCAGCATTGCAATATACATAGTCTTTATATCGTCGCCCGAAACTTGAAAGCCCAAATTGTGCGTGGAGCCAACACAGGGCGAAGAGTCGGTGAGTAGTGTTATGATAGTTTGTTTTTCGATTCGAGAATTGGTGGCAAGGATTTCTAGCGCATCTTTCCCATGATTGTCTTCGGTGGCCTGATTCATGACGGCATTTTTGGAGTCCAGGTCATGATTATCTAGATCCAAGTCTGGTAAACCGCCTAACTCACGAGATGAGCCGTCCATGTCGGCGCTATTCGTATGAGAAATTGAGACGTCGATGAACTAGAATCTAGCTGGCGATTGTAAAAATACCTTTGGATTGGATCTGCGACTGGGCTCTGTAAGAATTTCGGAGGGTTGTTGGGAGGACGATATAAGTAAAAACGGACTTTGCCGTGGGATGAGGAGAGTCACAGCAGGTACAAAGAGCTTGGGAGATAGTGTTTAAATTTTGGGGTTTGACTTATTACATTCGTGCCCAGGTGCTTTGTTCAACAACCATTAACAAAGCCATGTCAGCACGAGCCTGGTGCCTAAACGAGTGTGTTCTCTTTCCTTTTGGAATGACAATCAACACAATCTCGGACGTATTTATATCACCTTCCCAACCCCCAGTCTCATTCTTCTCCATCAACTCACTACAACTCCAGCTTCTACCGCCCACAAACCACGCCTCAACCATATTTTCAAACACTAAACAAAACAACAGAAAACCTCAAAACCACAAACCTAAATCAAGATGTCTTTACGCGCAAGCCTCACCGCCTTGTTCGACCAATTCGCGGGAGATAATGCAAACTACGAGCCTTCCTTCATCCGCAACCTCAAAGCCCAGAAGCTCGCTCGCATAACAGCTAGCGCGACCGCCCACGCTGCCCAAGCCAGCGCCCGTGCCGCCCAGGCCCACGCCGAGGCATGGCGGAACGCTGCCGTGGAGACGATCGTCCTCGAAGCTCGTCGTACCAATGTCAACGTCCGCTTGAGCCAGAACATTCAACTTATCATCGCCGCACTCTTGGTCCTCAACTTCATCGCTTTGATCGGTGTGATCATGTTCAACACCCCAGCTTTGAAGGACCAGCGCGATCGCAACGTCACTCCCGTTGTTCAGCCCCTGATCCGTGGTGTTGAGAAGATCAACTCGGCTCTCGATTTTGTGGCTGGTATCATTGTTCGCGATGTCCAACACACCAAGGATAATATTGATTATGTCCGCGATAATTTTTGTTGAGAAGTACGATGATCTGAAGGATCGAATTGCTGCTCAAATCGATGGACAGGAGAAGATCTCTGTGAAGAAACAGGCTGGTATAGCGGCTGACCCACTCCGTCGTCATGGCCAGACCAAGGTCCCATTCATTCCATTTGGCAAGAGCATGGCTCGTCTCCCCAAGAACAGCGTCGAAGACGATTACGAGTCCGAGCCCGAAGCTCTCGAAGACACCCATAGTCTTGCCGTTCAAGCTGACATTGTCGGCAACTGGGACTCCAAGTCTGAGACTGGTGAGCACACTGAGTCCGAGTCCGAAGACGTGATGAAATATGATGGTGCAGGCCAAGTATTCATTGGACACTTGAGAAACAGCTTGCAGAGGGATCACAAAGATTGAATAGTTCATTCTCCTAAACTGAGAAATAAGACATAACTATATACATAAGATGCAGAAGATTCGAGAAGTGTCAAGAAGTGAGTGTGTACAGCCACTTGTAGATCATATATATCAAACATGTGCGCTTGGCGTGGTGATCAACATCCCATACATCAAGATGTTTCAACAAGACGAGGAGGATATCCTCAACGGCCAGGATTACATCGACGCTGCCGAGCTCGATTCCGACCACGAGAACGATGATGAGGAGAACGTGAGGGAGACTGAGGCCCAGGCTGAAGTGGATGCGGATTTCGAGGAGTGGATTATGCGCGATCGCAACTAGGCGTCGATTTGACGATCTGATTTGATAACATGGTGAGCTTGTTGGGCGTTTTGGGAGAGGAGGAGTACTGACCTCGTTGGATGATAATAGAATTTAAGAATGATGGCGACTTTTTGACACATTCAGAGCATTTAGGAGGTCAATTGAAGAGCCGGTTGTTTCAATGAAGGCCGGCGAGCCAAGGTTGTCTTTCCCTCAAACAGAATGATTGGTCGAGAATCTGGCGTTCTTGGGACTTGAATTAGTAGCAGTCGAGCAAATCTTTTGACACTTCTAGAAGTTTCTACAGTTATGTGTATATAGTCAGGCTTTATGCCATCACTTAGGAAAGCAAGCCATTCAATCTTTTCTTCCCTCCACAAACTGTTTCTAAGTCTTCAATGAACACTTTCTTTCACAGCCCTTACTTCATCAAAATTAATGTCAAAAAATTCATTTGGTTCAATACTTCTCTGTGAGCATGTCAGCGCTGGATTATCAACAGGCCCTGGACTTGCCTCCGGCCGTCCATCGCGCAGTATGAATTGAGATAGACGGCTACAACAACCAGCTTTGCAATCCAATCTTCACCGGCTTGAAAATTATAGCAGTAGCTTTTGCATTGATATCTTCATCGATTCGGGAAGATAGGGTTGCAGAGCCGACTGTTGTCGTCGATAAAAGAAATGCCGGCGTTGATGGGAATTTGATATCTCAATCAGGTTAGCCCTGCCAAGACTTTTAGACAATAACAACCCATTTCCCACGACGCGTCTCGCCAAGCAAACAACAACAAAGCCTGTCACCATCAAGACCTCCATTGCTCCCATCAGACCTCGATGGTTCTCCTTGAATATGATGGTGACTGGTCTTGTGGGACTCTCATATCGGTTGCAATCTCCTTTTCGCTCCGATAGGTTCGCGGGTGTTCCCAAAAATCTCGGATTCAGGTCTCACTTCCGGGAAGAATTCGAAACGGATACTTGAGCCGAAGCTTCTTCTCGTCATTGTGCTGATAATTGTGCTCAATACGGGGATGTAATCAAGACTCTGCGAATCTCCTGATTTGTCTTAAACTCGCTATGTGGTACAGACGGGAGCCGGATTGATGAAGCTGTACTCGTGCAACTCGACCATTGGGAGCACTAAATCTTGCATATGACCATTGCGAGTGATCTGGCGGCACTTCTGCAAGTATTCTCCGTAGCACTCGATATCCGTCGTTGAGTTCCTTGTGGAAGGCCAATCCAGAGCTAAGAGTTGAGTTGTTACTCGAAATTAGGCTTTGACAAGTTCCCAGCGCCAGGTAATCTGTGGATGGATGATTCGCACTGTAAGTGAAAATTATCCCCTTTGTTATACAAGACTCGGATGCCTTGTGCGTGAGTAACGGAGGATTCGAAGAGAGATGTAAATCCAATGGTGAGGACTGACGAGGAACCAAGATATTCCAACGAAATGAATGAATCCGTCTTCAAAGAAATTGAGAATGACGTCGTGAGACTATTGTCATGTCAACCCTTAAAGCCAGCCGTTCTGATTTAATCCATACACTTTCACTCACTCACCAACAACAACAACAAATTTCACCTCCACCATGGCTTTCACCAAGCCTTTCAACGCCACGTCCAACACAACCCTCCTACTCATAGCTCTCCTGACACTTACTGTCACCGCGGCCCCCGGCACCTCGACTCACTACTGGGACTGCTGCATGGTAGATTCGTAGCTCCAGTGACAACTGCTCAACTAACACGCCCCAGCCCTCCTGCGCCTGGCCAAACATAGCCCCAGTTACAAACCCCGTCCGCGTCTGCGGCGTGAACGACAAATGGCTGTCCGAAAACAGCACACAGAACTCCTGCGTCTACGCCCCAAACCAGCGTCCCAACATACCCACCGAAGAAGCTGTCTGGGGTGATGCCTTTACATGTCGTAATACCTCTCCATGGGCCGTCAGCGACCAACTCGCTTACGGATTCGCTGCCGTCAAGGTAGGATGGAAGAATCAGTGGGACACTTGGTGATTTTATCTCTGCTCAATTTATGAAGAAAGTACACGTGCTAACTTCCCACAAAGCTGCTCATGCTACCACCTAAAATTCACCTCCACCGCCCTCGCCGGCAAAACCATGATCGTTCAAGCAACAAACACCGGCACCGACCTCATCGACAACCAATTCGACATCATGATTCCCGGCGGCGGCGTCGGACTCTTCGGCAACCACGCTTGTGAACAGCAGTGGGGTAAAATCGACATGGGAGACCAGTATGGTGGGTTCAAGAGGAGGGAGATGTGTGATCAACTGCCACCCTCTTGGAGAGATGGCTGTTATTTGCGATTCGACTGGTATGAGAATGTGGGGAATCCGACTGTAGATTGGTATGAGGTGGCTTGTCCAAAAGAGTTGACGGATTTAACTGGATGTAAGAGGACTTGATCGATGATTTTAAGTGAATTGCTGGTGGTTGTGGTCAGCGAGGACGAAGACGGCAAGAGCTGGAGACCGCTAATAGGACGTTGAGACATTTTCCTGGCCATGGAAATCATCTAGATTGAAAGAGCTGAGTCAGGCTTTATGAGATGATATTGAAATGTTCAATCTGGCCTTTTGTAATACGCAATCTACTCACATCATGAAGACGAAGCTGCCAGTGATAGAAATTCCGCCATCCATCGCTATTTCCCCGGGTGGCGAGAAAAAGTAAATCTAGTTGTCCCGATGGACCGTTTTTTTGCTGGTTCTTCCCCATATCCGTAATAACTAATCCGTTCATCCCGCCGACTGAATACAATCCCATCCCAACGCCCTCTCAGTCCCGAACAATCCTTAATATCTAAAAGAAGAAGCAGGAAAGGCACACCTCCCAACTTCTCGCGAGGATATGGGAAATTATAAAAGGCAGGTTAATCTACAAAATATTGGAAGAAGAATACGAAGCTAAATGGATAGAAGTTATATGATCGGGCTGAGTGGTGTACATTATACGGTTTGGATATTTTAAGAGGTATATAGTTAGAATTCATATTTTCAAGGATCGTTGGTAAAATAATATTAATTCTCATGATAAGTTTTGGTAACGTTAGGAGTAGGGAACAGTTCGTTTTGCGCGGTAATTTAATATACAATCGGAATATGTCAGCGACCTGAATATTACAGACGCATAGTTGATCAACACTTGTGCTCATGGTCGTTGCTACTGCATTAGAACTCTGATCATCCGATGGAGAGCGTGAACGAGTTTTCGGTGTTGAAAAAACTCGGTAGAGATTTCGTAGTGGATGATGGAGAGCTGTGTGGAAGCATACACAACTGTGCCTTTAGTAGGAGGAAGGGAATGCAATCCAGTGAAGAGACACGTATTGTCCAACGAGGGTGGAAGTGTGTCAAAGTCCAAAGTTGTTGATGTAGTTGCTAAGACACGCCTAGAATAGGGAGATCTAGGCAAGGTTCGTGGGTCGAGCCGCTGGCTTGCTACCTTGCCCTGAGCAGCTTCGACGACGCTTCGACGACTCTTCACCAACTCTTCAAGAACCAATTTTTCATCCTTCCTTCACGATTCCATCGTCCACTGCGAAGTCTGTTAGTCCAGTTGACCAGCTCTTCCATTAATTTCACTCGCCAGTTCGGCTCAGCATCCATCGCAAAGACCATCGAAAGTCACGAATCCACGAAGATACACACACATGAGGCAGTTGAATGTTGAGGGTTGCATGATGCATTGAAGAACAAGAATTGGCAGTACACTTAAATGCTTTGAATCTGGTCCAAAAGTACATCTAGTCTATCCAAATCCAAACGCAAAGTGTACACTAAGAACTCCCACCATCCATCATATTCCTCACAGTGCTCAAGTCAAAGGCAAAGCACACCCCAGATTAGTCAACGTCGGTCCCAACTTCGTCAACACAAAACTCAACGCATCGACAGTCGGCGTGATAACCCCGTTCAATCCAGACGGAATACTCTGCGCAGCAAGTTGATAAAGAAGACAACTAGCCGTAGCAGTGTTAGGCGCAGCGACCAATTTTCCATCTTGGATGAAAGCGCCGAAATTGAGCAGGTCGAAACCGCCGTTGCCCGTGGCGCCACCGAAGAGGACGGGGTGCTCGAGGTACATTGCCAAGATTTCGGCGGTGACGTCGTTGTTTGTGTACTAAACGTAAATTGTCAGAACGGTGGGCATTTGGAAAGGGGCTGGGAGATACGTACAGGAGCGACACGGTTGGTCCATCTGTCGGGGATCTTCTCTTGACCGTTGAAGGTGTAAGAGCCATCTGATTGTTGCTCGGCACCGAAGAAAGATGAAATGGTCGCTTCGTCTGGAGTGTAATTTGGTCCGGATGGCATGAGCTCGTAGAGGAAGGAAGCAGCCCCATAAAGTAGTAGGGAAAGTGGTCCGAAGTAAAAGTTCGGGTTCTCAGCAAGAGATTGGTTGTATCGTTGAGCGCGGTACAGAGAGAGGCCATCGCGGTCATAGTTGCCACCAGTTGTGGCATGCATCATTCTATATAACGTGCCGTTGAAGTTATAATTGTCACCATTGTGGGTGAAATAGTCATTTCGAGTAAGAGATGAGTCGGCCTCGAATTTGTTGTGACCATCCAAGCCGGGTTCAGACCCAGTCAATGCGGGGTTAACAGATGTGCGAGTTGTAGCATCGCATCCAATGGAAAGTTTCTCCGTAACAAGATCTCCATCAGTGAGCGTGAGACCAAGGAGCGCTAGAAGATTGGCAAGATCGTAACCAACGTTGTAAACGTTTTGCTGAGCGTCGACAAGCTCATTATATGTCACGACACCATCGCGAGAAAGAAATCCGTGATTGGCGGCGGCATTGAGTCCTGGGCAAGGTCCTCGAATGTCCTATTAGGGTCAGTCATGTTTGCCATATTCGATAGAGGACAAGACAAACGTTTGGGCCAGGCGCAATGAACTGGTGGTCGGTATCACCATCGGCTGGGACTTTGTAGCCGCCTGTTGGTGATCAGTAAAAGATCAATTATCAGAGCCGTAAGACAGACGTACCTTTTCCTGTTCCTTGACTTCCATTCTTTGCACCGCCATATGGGTACCTATCGGAAATGCCAACAGCAGGAACGTGGTTGGCGTTGAAGGGGCAGGTGGCAGCACTGCCTGGGCCATTCGTGGTTTGTTGGCGTTTCGCTCTTCTAGCACCGCCGAAGAGACTGCTGTCCACGCCCTGCATCTCAGACACGAGTGGGAAAGAGAGGGCTCCCTCGGCTAGGATACTTGCGAAGAGGAGTGGGTACTTCATGATGATTGCGAAACGAGGTTGTGATTGGGGCAAGATGATCAAGGAGGAAAAATGAAGAATGATCATGGTCATAAAGGAAGATGGGACAAGCACTCTTTATACATGAATGGTAATCGAAGAACTCGTCCAATAATACTCCCCTTCGTCAACTGAAGATCATAACGCTAAACCTTGGACTATGCCTAGCAGGGTAAAAACCCAGGATTTCGATCAACCTGATTGATAAAAAGTCCCTGTCGCTTTTTAACGCTTGTAATCTTCATTTGACGGAGGGGAGTACCGAGAGGCCAAAACAAGAGTGTAGAAGACCCACTTCCCCATACTGCGGCAGCGCCATCCACCCACCCACCAAGGTCGCTCCTGTTAATGTACCAGGAAACCAGAGAGGCGATCATCTTCGAGCAAAAATTGAGATATCGACGGTGTCAGTATCCGATTGCTGTGATGAAGAAACAAGCAAGCCGTCAATTCTAGCTGCGGGGGTCGTACCATTGATCAATGATGACCTCCAAATATCTTGAAAAAGAATTGAACGATTGTAGAACAGAGGACCCTACAATCATTACAATATGTATGAACGATTCGAATAACAGAAAAATCCGGAAATAAGACAGAGGTGAGGGCCATGTGCCTTGTCGCTAAGACAGAGATGAGTTGGCCCATCTTTGAAGGAGCAACTAAAGTCGAAGATCATAGAGCACGATTTAAAACCCCAATCATCTCATTCGTCGACTGCGTTGAAGACCCTGCGGTAGCCTTGGAGTGAAAGTTCTGTATGGGGAAAAATCAGCGGGGGATGAACAGGTGATTTCCTCTGGGGCCCGGAACACCAAAAGCTTCAGTTGGATGCTTGTTACGGCCCGATCTAAGTGATGCAACCAACCTCAATGGTCAAAGACGGAGGACCGAGGCATAGGATGCGGGGAACGCTAAATTTGAAGATCGATGACCTTAGTGCAGAAGATTTGTGGCGGCATTCTGAAAACAGCAGGCCTTCAGACCCCAGAATGGAGACAGTGGCGGGTATGTTGTTGATCAGATCTAAAAGGGATAGTTAGGGGACCTGGTCTCCTGACAAAATTAAACTCAGGCTAATTACCTGATGGTGTGCAAATCTTGATTCTAAATTGACCTCAGAGCAAGGAGGGTTTCAGATCAACACACGTCTGGCTGGATCTCGTCGCCGCACTAATACAAGGACCATAGATGCGATTCAAGAGAACCTTCCCGAGTAGGCAACTTGATGTGCTGCTCAGGTTGGTAGTATGGGAGATGTGAAACTTGAAAAAAGAATTAGAGCCTGGTCAGCCTGTCCTCGCGCGCGCAAAGTCTCGACCTCGAGTGCTAGTAAGATGGGTTGATACTTTCGACGATGCAAGTTTTAGACTTGCATTTGTTGCTTCCATGGCACATATCAAAGCTCTCCATGATCTTGTAGATCCCAAGCAGGTAGTTCTGCTTCATATGTTTTAGCGACTCGTGACTGACGGATGGGAGGGACATTTTCTTTGAACAACGCGATGACGCTCTTCTTCACTAATTCACCGGCACCTAGCCACACGGCCATATTGCAGAAAACAGGTTCTTTCGTACATAGTCATATCGGTAATATTTGGCTTGAAATTGAGTTCAATTTCAAGCGATTGGCGGGCTTTTGGCGAAGCTTCTTGCCATATAGGGTTTCTGTAGGCCTCGTAAGCGCTAGGGCCATACAAATGCCTACAGAGCCCCTGTACGGCTAGAAATCCAAGCACAGCGAAAAGGTCTATGTAAAGCGATAAATACATGGGATGGTGGGTGGGTGCACGATTGCAACACCACGACGAAATGACGAGAGACGCAAGGACGACGGTACGAACTTGATGAAGGAAAGAGTATGTCAGAACAGAGAGAGAAACAGCCTATAAGTAGGATGTTGCGGATACGATGCAATAAGGACTTCGTCCCGTCGGCGTCGAGTGCGATTCCATTTACGAAAAACCACTCATCTTCAATCTCATAACAGTTGGGCGAGCACAAAATCCGCACCCGGGAGGCAATGGAAGATCGTGCAGGTTATTGCGAAGGTTAGATGGAGAAAGTAACTCAAGATTGGTAGGTTGATCAGCTGCTCATGGAATTGGTTGATTCTTCCATCGCCCCTACCACTTTGCAGTTAAAAGCCATTCGACGATAATGTTTGGAAGACAATGCTAAGCGAGTTCCACAACGGGCATAGATACAGGGTAGATTCGATTCCGAAGTGATCCCTCAGGCAAACTTTTGTTCCAAATGGAACGTGGAGTTGGAGATTGGAAAACCACGTGACTTTGATTGATGGAAAATCGCGAATTCGAAAGACAGCTGGACCGTGATTGTTCCGTTGCGAGATTAAGTATGGTGAGATTCTGGAGGACTGTTTGCATCTTGACCTGGACATCAGTATTGAGAACCTCTAACTGGAGCTGGGCATATCCGGTCCCTTGGACAGTAGAAGGAAACTGAACTTACAGCACCGCTGTGGTGCCAGCACCAACACGACATTTCAGAACCAAACCTGACGTCTCGCTCTGCCTGTTATTTTCATGAAAGGATGCACCAGAATCCCCATCTGCAAACGAGCGTGTTTCTTAGGAGTGACAAAAATGCAATATGGGATCAATTGCACCACTTCAATGGGTCAAACTCTGGGAAGAACGAGCGTTCTGGGCGACATATCCGAAGAAATCCTTGCTCTCTCTTATCATGCAATACGAATGCAATATATGCTCCAAGGCGCATTTGTACCCCAGCTAAGGTTTCGATACTTGAGGATGCCGGCATGCCAACATGTAAACGCAGCCATACATTGCAACGACCTTAACCTCCTCAATCTTGCAGGTACGTCTGTCCGAAAGCGAATAATATCATCGGCCCGTATCGCCAGACACATTACGGGTAATAGGCGTATGTCATGGAGGTGGGAGGAGAGGCATAGGGACGTTTGACGAATTGGAAAAGAGTTGCTCATCAACACGAGATCCCAATCCATCCAAATCTTCTTTGCGATGAGCATGAATTCCCAGGTTCTCAGAATCATCCCACTATTTCCAGTACTCGTACTGACGTGGTGGATTATGCCGTTACTTATGTCTTCATCGCAGGATATCAAGCAGACTTTTCATTAAAACTTCTGCTCAATACCATGCTCTGCCAAAAATCGACAACATAACAATGCAAATACAACCCGGATTTTTTTTTACCCTGAATCCTCTAGTCGCGCTTGAGATCTACTATTTGTGGTGAGAGCGAAAGCTTTGATCGATGGCAGGACATATCTATTCCCACGGTGAGGCTTCTTTGAGTACAAGCTTATTTCTCCGGCTTTGCCAAAGACAAAGTTCTGGCAAGGCCGTATACAATTCAAGGTCGAGTACCAGGGGAATACCGAGAAGACCTATAGCCAAACCTCAGCTATCTATAAAAATTATCGCTAGCTAAACAGTTTGATTTTTTTCTTTGTGTGTCTTCTAGAGAAGTTATAAGCAAATAGCTTATTCAATATAAGTTATTAGTAGATTATCAAAGAAAGAAAACTAAACTAGAGAAGCTAGTAGTTCTTACAGATCACCTCAAGGCTGAAGAGCAGGAAGGCAGGACTCGCAAAGAATGGTTGGATGATAAGAAGTGAAGTTATTGCTAGGACTGATAATGGAGGGGAATCCTTCGGGCGCACAGGATGAGACGACTGGTGCGACGGAGTCAGTCCTAAAGGAGAATAGTACGTGCAGGAGTCACGTGATATTCCTACAATTCCCACAGTTCTTGGCAGTGCCCGCAGATTTAAAGGTGTGGGAAGAGCCAAGAGGTGTGGGAATACACCTTGGCACCCAGAACCAGAAAGGTATATAGGGAGGACGTTGGACGGACTTTCCTTTCTCTCTTCATGATTATCTCATGTTATGTTTCTCACATAGGATCTTCTTCAACCTACTACAGTAACGACCTTGTCACGGCGAGTAAAAGAGGTCATAGACAGGTCTATTAGGTAGAGAAGAATCTACTCCGGCGACTCGTAGAAGTCGCGCCTTAGCCACATGTGGCCGTGCGCGCCTCGCTAAGACCACAAAGTCACGTGACTGCAAGACCGCCATGCCATGCCTTCACAGACCTTTTACTTAGATACAATAAAAACAGCACACACAGCGAGAACTCAATTTTTGGAATTTACAGAAGTATCATCTAAAGATCATCAAAACACCTCTGCCAGTGGCCGCTCCGGCCTCTAGAGGCCATCGCGCGTCCCTCAGCGTCGATGAGATACCTCTAGAGTCGCCGTCGCGGCCACGGCATAGCAAGCACACGAATACATAAGCAAGCTACACGAACGATGCGTCCACCAAAGACAACAGCAACCATCTAGTCACTATCTCCCGGCTAGTCCATCACCCCAGATGACACTGCAACGCTTCGAGTCGACGAGTCACCGCTAGAACGGCAATACCTTCAACACAACCCAAACACCAGACGCCCGGTGTGCAACAATCGGCACCACACACCACTGCAACGACTAGACAACCTCTCCCAACGTCTTGGCAAACCGTCCTGCTACAAGCTGATGTCCAGAGCCTTGAGCCTCTCCCCAAACTGTTGCGTCCCAGTCATGGCATTGGCAAGAGTAGGTGCGCGACACAGTAAGCAGTAAGGACGTATAGAAGGAGCTTATTGGCGGCAAATCCCCTCCCTACAAGCCAACAGATGTAGCCTTGAGCCTCTCCCCAGACTGTTGCGTCCCAGTTATAGCATTGGCAAGAGTAGGAGCGCGATATAGCAAGTAGGGAGAGCGACTAGCAGCAGGTAGGCTCCGACTATAAGACGGCAGGTCTATAGCACGATCGACGCCATACAATACGGCAGCTACCAGACAGCCTCGTCTACTGGCATACCCGGAGTATCACACCCAAGCAGCGAAATCACGACTACGATGGTTACTATTGTCTCCAGCATCACACAACCAAGTACACTGCCGCATAGGAATCTGGTGTGAGGCAACTTTCACAAGCAGAAACATACTTAGAGAACCCATTGGCCTTGAGGGATAAGGCGAAACAGATAGACAAAGCTGAGCATTAGAGGGAGACTGTAGGTAGAAGGATAGCGAAACACGAGGCATTGCCTCTTAAGTCTACATAGCACAGATATACTAGCAGAGTAACCAGTATCTACAAGAGCCCGCGGGCATTTGGAGATACTGGTTAGGGGAAAGGGGGGAGGACCGAGGGGACAGCTGGTCTTGTTTCAGTGAACGGGGCGAAGTGGGGCGCGGTGGATTATATAATCTATCACGTGTCGGCTGTCTGATGAAGTCCTCCTAACCGGACATAGCTGCGTGATTAAGCGGCTGCAACCGAGTAGGATAAAATCAATCAATCAATCAATCAACTTAGATACAATCAAGCACAAGTCATATGCACACGAAGCAAGCCCACACCCAACCTTCATACTAACCGACAAGCGTTCAGGATTGATCTGAGGATCAAATCGGTTAGACGACAATTGAATTGGGAGATACATCGGACGGCTAGGATCTAGTGAGCCTCCAAAGAACCTGAGCAAGGGAAGGTACTGTCACAGGCTATGGCCTAGATTGTGGTTCTCGGCTATGCCCTCAACCTTTGGAAACTTCTGGAAGATTCCACAGCCCCACCACCACTGATTATAAAACCATGTATTCTAGTCTTTCTCTCTTTTCTTCAAGTTTGGGAATACTCGTCAATCGGGAAAGTCAATTGAAAAACATATCGACTACGCCTCTCACAGGTACTTAAGGTAAGTACTTCCAGACTGATATTGCCCTTACCCCAAACCCGCGGACCAGAACAAGAGAACACAGATGTCAAGAAGGTCTTGACATAATCAACTGTGTTGAGAAACGAGTTCCCCGTAACACCCTACTGTACGGATTAACCAAATCCAGCTAGATTACTTTGAGTCATAGCCTCTGCGTAACAAGAATGAACCACACGTGATCTTACACCTCTGTGTAACAATCAACCAATCACAAGGAAATAGAGTGGCACGCATTTGAATGCACATGAATGCAATCAAATACATCCGAATACAAACGAATACATGTCCACATGGCAGTATCCGTAACTCCAATTGAGTAAAAACTAGTTGATCAACGTAGTTGGCTAACTAATTGGATCGCTTATTAAACGCTGGGCCGCCAATACATTACCTTGGCGTACTATAGTAGATTAGAATTGCAGGCGTTACTCATATATACTACTGGAAATTGGAGCCGCAATAGAAACTCATCCAGAATAGTTTTTCCGGTTGGTGCTCGGCCCGCCCCCGCCCCCGCCTCCAAATCAGTAACTGGATTATGAGGCAGTACTATGTATAGTTCTTGGCTACTGATATATCAATTTAGCGTAGATCAAAACTGCGGGCTTTACGTAGTCAGTCGGTCAGAGGAGGTGGAGATTAGTAGAGGACGATATCGATGAAGTCCACTGGAGCAAAATCGTAAACACCACCATTTGGCTCCATCAAACTGAGAAATGCGTTCCACCGGCCTTGCCTGTATCTTAGGACACCTTTTATGGTAAGCATTCATCCCGAATACTGATTGCTCGTCTCTTCAACTCAAAAACTCACAGCCTCGTAGCACCCTCGTAGCACCCTCGAGTGCCAACCAGAACCGCGGTTGCTGCAACCCCAAAAATGGTTCAGCTTGGAAACCGGATGCTACGGACAAGTGTTGTCTCCAACTCATAAGCACTAAGGCGGTAGATGGAGGTGATGGGACTGGAAGAAACGTCGTAAGCCTAAGATTTCATACTGTTACTATCGTTTTGCTCCAACCTCGCTGGCATGAATCGATCGCTGATCTTTGTTGTTTCTATTGTTCTTATTTAGTGTTCTCTGCCCGATAACAAAATTTTCAATTACTCGGGGTGTTGCGAAGCCGAGGGGAAATATTTCAAAACTCCGGATTGGAGAGCTTGCGGTCTCAAGAAGTAAGGATTTGGTATGCGTTTGATCGCGGCGGACTAAGATTAATATTTGACAGGAATCCTGGCCAACCACCATAAATGGGGTCCAATTGAGCTTCAACTGAGCCAAATGGTACGGAACTCCAATGAGAGTTTCAATGTGCCGAACGTGATGGTACAATTGAGGGTGCAGGAGAGCTGCGAGAACACAGCTTGGTCGAAGTTGATCGTAAAACGAGAAAGATATCAGTAAAAGAGGAAATTGACGAGCTTACACAGTGAAAAAGATATTTTCGCGTCGCACAGTAACCTCCATCCCATACCATAATTCCCATCGAGCAGAATCAAGATTCCTCCACATCTCTTACCAGCGCCGATGTCCCACCTTTCCTGACGATCCCTTTACATCCCCGTCATCCTTCAAGTACAACTGCAAAAGCTTCTCCTTCAGCATCGCAATGGTCTCATCTTTGTCTCTCATAGCTCTTTTATGGTCGTAGCGGTGCGATCGATGCTCAGAAGAGAGACTTCGAGGACTCTCACTTCCTATAGCTTGACACATTGGCATTTTTCCGTTCGGCGTGGGTTGTTGTGGCGGAGTGGTAGCTTGTGAGCTCAAATAAGAGTGCTGCGATGATGGTTCTGTTATAGCAGTGAGATCCTCGTAGCATGATTCGTGTTGTGCTATGCGAGATTCTTCGCTTGTTGATGTTTCACTATGTGCGACGTGTCCGTGGCAGGATCCGTTTTTGTCGTCGAGTCTTTGTAGTATCTGAACTCTGCCGTTTTCGCGTTCGTTGCTTTTTCGCACCATACTCTTGCCGTTCTTTCATTGGTAACTACTGTCATGTACGAGAATCTCTAATATTGCGACATCTTGAATTTCGCTAATCTTCTGGAAACAGTGAATGGTATGATCGAGCTCTGCGTTTGGTGTTGTAGTCAATGTGGAATCGTATGCAACCGTCTTCCGCATTGTGATGTCTTGCAGAACTCTTCGGCAAAAAAGGCACCTGCCTTCACAAAGCATTCTTTCTCCATCACTCTCTCGAAGACTTGCTTTATTGCCCTTTGAGGTAACGAAGTTTCGCATATGATCGAGCTACCAAAGTCGTCAAAGGGCCAGCCGAGAGTCCGGCACGCTTGGAAGATTGCCTTCGCGGTTGTCTGTCTCTATGGACCGATCTATTTCTGCTAACAAGATACACGGCAAGACTCTAAGAGTCCTAAAGGCGAACCACCATCTTTGATTGTGCTTGAACGATATTGAGATGAGGAGTGACGACACGTCACCCGGGCGTTGAAACAACATGTTATGCCTATTTCCCATGCCCTGGGAGCTCTCAACTCACTATTTCACACGTTTATTCCCGCGCAGAGTGTATTCGATAGATGTGAAGGGATCCAAAGGACAGGCTGTACCAAGGACGACGTACAAGGCGTGAGCGGCCGGCAAGTGGAAAGGCTGGCATGCGAAGCTGCATGAAGCAGAATGCCAACTTCTCAATCAGTCCGTAGGGCGAGCTAGACAAATCCGAGGAGAAAAACCCAGCGAAAGAGGACGTGTATGAACATTGAGCAAGACGATGAGCGCCTGAGGTGTCCTTGGAGTTGTTTGCATCGATGGTGAAAATCTTGAAGTGGAAAAGATCGATCGATCTTAATTAGAATTGCGCTTAGCCACACGACGCGCCGTGCCGTCCAATGTCACGTGATACTGGCATTGGATGGATGGACGGATTCAATACACCCGTCGGGCCAGTATGGCTCCAGGGGGACACTACCGATTGTCTATTATACATTGTTTCCAACTGTCAACTCTCCCTTCATTTCAAGCCCAAACATTTATTTTTGTATAGCATCTTTTCAACATACTGAATCATCAAATTGACCAAAACTCCAGAAACAACAACAAAAACGAAAGGCGCAACTTACCGTTGGCCAATAGACTGATGGGATCAGATATTGGCGGTTAGTAAAAAGGGGGTATCGGATCTAGGATTGCTGCTTGCATGGGTACTATCTTGATGAGTGAGTCCACATGCCCGGAGTTGGTTTTGGTTTTGGTTTCGGTTTTGGTAGAGACTACCGTCTCTCGGCTGAATCGTTTGGTAGCATCTACGAACGCAATTGTCGCTCGTACTGCTGCTACATCTGGCGTCCATTTTGGACCATCGATCATTTCTCCTCTTCTGTTTGTAAGTGTTGAGTGGCCTCCTAACAGATAGGAGACGTCGCTCCTTGGCTCGGTCGCTTCTCGCAAGAGCCGTCGTTGCTCGCTCCATCGTTTGCAATCGAGTAGGAAATGCTGCACGCTTTCCACAACTCCGCATTCTTCGCACAATGGTGATTCCGCCGCTCCGATTCGGTTCAGGTACTTTTTCAGCCGACAGTGAGACGTTGGTAATTGAGCTAGTAATTGAGCCTCCGTTTTGGATAGCTGATTGTAGATGGTGCGCGTGTGTTTTCCAGGGATGGCAGCATCAATAGATTTAGTGAATCTCCCTCCTCGCAGTGGTTTGTAGCTTGGTTGACAGCTCTTCTTTGCTTGCCTAATCAGTGCTGAGCGTGATGCTGGCACTCCAGCCTCCGACCTTCATTTAATGCACAACCTCTCTTCTTAATCTCTTCCTATCAATACGCCCATTGTGGACTCGAACTTTCGATACACTGTCGCTGAAATAAACGCATTCAATGCTAGGTCCCTGGAATCGATATCGATAGCTCCAGGTCTCTGGCGATTGAAACAAGCGGAACTGACAGGAATTTATGGCTCTCTGCATCGAGCTGAAAGAGAATGATGTCGACAGTCTACCCATAATATCCAGCGAGACGGCGGAACTGGGTCTATCGTCCGTCCGCATTCGAAGCCTAATTCAAGGGTTAATTCACAGTCATCAACTATCATTACAGGGACAAACTCGAAGCCCTCTAATCGACCCCTACCAAACATCCAGTGCTTATGGGACAATGCTCCTTTTCTCTGTGTCCGAGAATCTCCACAACTCTTCCTCTCACGTCTTGGCCCCGTGCTAGCGACTCCGACTGCGTACGGCGTTAAGCTCTAAGCCATCCCACCAAGCTTCTACAATCGCTTCAGGAGTATCACTTGGACAAACCTTCTCGCTAGACCCAACTCGCACATCATGTTGAGCAACATGCCAAAGTAGATGGTTTACACATCTGTTAAGTCTCGTGCAACCAGGCCAAAAGAGAACCTCTTTACCAATCATTTGATATAGAGGCAATATCAGGCCATTCAACAGTTCGCGGCGAGGACGACTTAGGCCAGGGCGACTCGGCGGGAAGGCTTCTATCCGACGTCGGATTGCAGCGTATATTCTGGCATCCGCCGTATAGTCTGTCACGCTCGCCGGTAGTTTGGTAGTAATAGTTTGGAAGGACTAAGGTCACGTAAAATTAAGACTTGGCGCGCTAAATCGCGTGCCGTAGCGTAGAGCCTTAGATTCTAACGTTATCTCGAGCTTTAAATCAATCTTAGCTAGTTAATTAGCAGTAGTAATCAGATTTTACGTGGTATGTAATGGCTGCGGTGCCGTGTGCCCACAATCTCTATCTACAATCGCAAAAACCCAACTCTCTGGGATGAAAAAGCCTCTCGGATCTATCCTGAGCGGAATCCATACGATGCGTAAGGGGGCCATCAACGGTCCGGTCCCTTCGCTATCTTGACGTCTCTCGACTTGGCCGTACACCTTCTCTTACTATGCCCCTTACTTTACTACACGGGTCATCTATTCTACTCCCGCCAGTATAGCTCCTCTACGGCTCCTAAGCCGTGCCCTCGACCTAAAATCTGCTGTCGTTTCACATAAGAACCGTCATGTACGGATATTTCCTATCCCCCGTATATACCATGCCTTAACCTGCCGAGGTCCGTTGTCCCCCCAACTCACATCACCAGAATACCCTCCTACCCTTAACCTGCCCTTTTTCTCCCTATCACCCCTGCCCTTTATCCCTGTACCGGGGGTGGTCCTACTCCTCTCCGCTCACTTTTCGATGTTACCCCGCCCTTTTTCCTTCTCCTCCTGCCTTTTACCTTCTCTATTCCGCTCACTTTTCGATGTTGCCCTGCCCTTTATCCTCCAGCTCCTGTTGCGGCCCCTTTGGACTCTCGCGCCATCGTTGGTGTTAGGTGAGGTGATGTCTCTTCAGACTATTGCGTAGTAGGTGTTACGCAGAGGCTATGGCTCAAAGTAATCTAGCTGGATTTGGCTAATCCATACAGTAGAGTTCAAGTGGTTCGGGGCGACAATATCGTATTAAACAAGCGAAGCGAAGTCTACAAGATATAAGAGTCGTGCATTGTGCTAAGTAACTAAAAGCAATAGCGAAGTAACCGGCTGATGACTGTACACCCACAATCATCGATTTTTCGGACTATTGCATACATGATTACGACGATTGCAATTAATGTATGTTCAATGACTTTTACATACATACAATTCTGTAGCAATCAACACAATTAATATAGTTATTGTCAACACAGCGGAGGGCAACTTACCGTGCAAACTTCTGCTCAAAAACCCGATTTCAGCAACACCAACAACCTCAAATTACACCTATGGCAACACTATTATCAAGCCAGGCTCTGTCCCAGTGCTCTCAAACCTCTTGCACCTGAAGATATCCCTCTCTATCCAACGCTCCAGCTTGGAATGACTTTCGAGACTCTTGAGGAAGCCAAAAACCTCACTACCGACGCGATTGCGGCCGCCAATGAGTCTTTCAACGTTAAGAACAGCAAGCCTCAGTTCTGGAAAATTGAATGCCGTGGTTGTGAGAAGCATACATGCCATTTCGCAATACGGGTAGCCCTTGTAGACAAGCCAAAGAAAGGAGTGGAAGTTACGACAACTTAAGAAGCATACGTGTCCCTCCCAGTGTCATATTGGCTGGCAGCGCGTTCATTCAGTCAAATATCTCGCTCGAAACCACTTCGATATCGTCGCCAATAATCGCAAACTCCCCTCGAAATTCGTACAAGATGAAGCACGTCTCGAGCAGGGCAACAAGATCTCCAGCCGGCAAGCCCATCGCACTGTGGTAGAGGTTAGGAACCAGATTGAGGGGAGGAGAGTAAACAGTTTCAGTACATCAAACCCTTGCTACTGGCGCTTCACGACGCGAAGATTCACGATCATGAGTTCATCTCTGAGGAGGAGGGAGACATTAGCGCGGATTGGGCTGAACTCTGCAACTTATATAACGGCGCTACTATCAAGTACAAGTCAGAGAGAGGTGTCTCTCAAGCCGCTGTAATTATGCCTTCGGCGTGTACTTTGGCTCTTGACAGATGTCGTAGTCTTCTCGTCTTTGACGGCACTCACTGCTCCTCCAGATATGGAGGCATCCTGCTTATTGTCACCACCGTGGATGCCGACGAAAACGACCTCCTTATAGCCTGGGCAATCGTACCTACAGAGTCAAAAGATTGGTGGGAATGGTTCCTCAAAGCCATCGTCGAAAACCTCACAATGTTTGGCAGAGAAGAAAGCAATGACCCTAAAGAGTTTGCGATAATCACTGACCGCGGCAAAGGCCTCGTCCCAGCTATCACCAAGTACTTTCCGGGCTCCTGGCATTACTACTGTACCTGGCATCTTGCAGAGAATGTAGATGACCACTTCAACAACATAATTATGGCCAAATTCAAGCAGATGTGCCGTTTCACCTCCCACCGCGAATTTCAAGCTCTTAAAGAAATACATGTTCTCAACCCGGAGGCGGCCAAGTATATTGAGGATATTGACAACGGCAAATTTGATCGCTGGGCATCCGCCTAGGCGCCTTACGACGAGTTTCCTCGTTACGGACACACTACATCTGGCGTTGGAGATTCAATGAACGGCAGATATCTTGATGAGAGGCGGAAGCCGATTCTGTACATGTTGGAAGACATCTGGACCGCCACAATGAAGCTGTTCCAAGACCGCGGCGAGTTCGTACAGAAGGACAATGTTTTTACGAGATTTGCCGTCAACCACATCGCAGATCGCAGAGATGTTGGCCGGAAGATAATGTGCGTTCCACAGAAGAAAGGTATGTCAAAATCGCGCCATTTTGAAGCTCCTAAACTGACATTAAATAGGCAAGGCAATTGTACGACTTCTGAACACCGCCACTATTGGCTGGCACGTCGATTTAGATGCGAGAACTTGTACTTGCCTTGAGTGGCAGGACATACGTCTTCCCTGCGCTCATGCTTGGTGCGCTGCCGATTTCTTCAAAGTCGATTCTAACATCCTACTCTTTGGCACTGACAACTTCGAGAATCTAGTTCTAGGCGATGTAACCACCGGCATCCAAATCTACATGGCTCAACGCTATAGAGAGACCTACCTTCCTTCCCGTCGCACAATCCCTGTTAATGAACTGATGCCCGACAACGTTACTGAGCCTCCGGAGTTGAAAGACAATGGCCCTGGCCGCCCTCGGAAGAATCGCTTCCGAAAACACACTGTCCTCTCACAAATTGAGCAAAATTCGAAGCGCAAAAACCCCAAGTCACGTTCAAAGAAGAGCCGGGAAAAAGAGAAGGTCACAGTTGAGGTTTCAGATGACGAGAAGAGCGACGAGGATGGCACTGACCCGGAGGCAGAGGAGAGTCTGTTTGTCAAGGATAATGAGCCCTCTGAGGATGAGGTAATACGACGTAGGCATCAAGAAGAGCGTGCTAGCATTGGGGCTAGGAACTTTGAGCTTGCAAAGAGACACCACGGCATCGAGACTATTGAAAAATATCGCGAGTTTCACGCCGCTGAAATCGCTGAATCAGAGGCTCAAGATCAGCTCGAAAAGGTATGACAGAAGGGCACTAAACTCCAGGCAAAAGCAGCACAATTGGCAGACGAGATCAGCGAGATTCAGGCGACAATTGAAACACCAAGCTTACCACTATCCTCACCACCGGCATCACTACAGAAGAGCCGTAAGCGAGCTGCCAAAGCCCCTCCAGCACCGCGCGCTCCCACCAAGCGACGTGGTAGTTACAAGAAGCTATCCTGTGCATTCTGCGGCTCAAAAAAACCATATGAGTGAGGCCTGCGATGCCAGCGAGATTGGTAGGCACATTGAGTTGTTATCGGAGGAAGAATGAGCGATTTTGAGGCCGCCGGCAGTATGTGCAGCGGCCTTAGCACGGTTCTGACCGAGATATTTGAGTTGAGTCGATTGCCGTGTAGTTTGAGTTTGTACATTATTCAAATGCGGTTGGCGCCATTCTATGGTGATGTCAGCCTAATGCCCCTGAGATTGACTTCGATTACAGCAGCGACTCTATGCTATGAATGGCTGAACCTTTTGGCCTCAAACATATAATCAGTGACTATCGCATACAATTAATGACTAAAACATACACGAATTTGTGTTCATGCCAAATGATTGTGCTAGTCATTCCGTGTATGTGCTGGTCCGAAAAATCGATGATTGTGGTTACACAGTCATTAGCCGATATAATTTTACTAAGTAAAGAAAAAAATTTAGGTCAGAAAGTTAGGATTTATATTAAGTATTTGCCCTTTTACAAGTACGTACTAGAGACTAAATTGTAAGCTCGCTAGCTAAGTTGAGGCCCAGTTTTGGTGAATTTAGAAGTATACCAGTATGCTATACTTGTTCTAGCACCTCTCCTATAGCCTGGCCAACCTTCACTTTCTGGCCGGTCTCAATCTTCCATTTCCAACCCCCTTCTCGGCCACCGGAATAGCCTTGGTCGAGACTCGTGGTCCTCCGCGATTTGGGCGCCTCAAAGACTAACACGATGGTGCTGCCGAGTTGGAAACCCCCCATCTCTTCTCCGCGCTTCAGCGCATGGCCCCCAAGAATGGCTGATGCATTTTCATAGGTCGCCTCAGCGAAGCCAGAGTATGGCTCGCCACGTTCCTTCGCCTCCTCAGCAGCACGATCAGCAGCGGTATCAGTGAGCAGCGAGTTCGTCCGCAACTCCTTGTCAAAGTTGACGACGATTGAGCCGACATTTGTAGCACCAACAGGTGTGTAGGAGAAGAATCCCCACCGCCACCTTCCAAGCAGGACGACACGCTCGTTCAAAGTGAAAAGGCCAGGCATTTTTCTTTGTAGGTAAGGAGAAACGGAGTACAACTCGCCAGCAAAATGCCTCCGACTCGTTACGACCCAGCTCACAGGAGAATGGAAGCGATGGTAATCACCTGGAGCAAGATAAATGACGCAGTAGTACAGAGCAGTAGGCGTCTTGTCGCTGCGTGGTGACCACCATGGTCTTGAGGCTTCTGACAGGGCCAGGTCCGCGCGCACTTCTGCTTCCGAACTCGATTGAGATGTTGTGGATTGATCGGTGGGTGCTTTTTTCTTTGACTTGAGCTGTTTGGAATCATTGGGGCCCGAGAAGAGACTCGGCAGCGTATACGAGATGCCGTTCACTTGAGCAAATTCCTCATCAGCACGGATGACTTCCTCGTCGCCATCTCGTGATCTTTCAGAACTTGGTTGTGGGGAGTTTGGCGACGATGCCATGTTGGACATTGGTGTGCTTGTGCCTGAGCTTGAAGGAGTCGGTGACCTGTCTCCTAATAATGCGTCTAACGAGTAAGTTACGCCCTTGACCTGCTCGACTTCGCCATGTTCAATAGCTCCGAATTGTATGACCTTTCCATCAGCAGGCGACAATACCGCATTTGGGTTCCCATCGAGAGGTCGTACACCTGGCTTCAAAGTACGGTAGAAGAATTTGGCCAGGTTGGGATAATTGTGGAGGTCTGGATCTGCCACTTCGGAGAGATTGACGCCAAAGATCCACGAGTATAACTTGAAACCGGGAACTCGCAGGTAGTACGGTATTTCGAGCTCGTTGAATCTGCCCCATAGCCTCGAGAGGGCTTTCAGAGGCAGCGTTGACATGATTTGGACCTGCCTGTACTCACGTCAGAGGTCGATCTGAAGCATTTGCTCAGATTGTATGCATACCAAGGCCCACTTGGTCTTATCCTATCTCTTTTCCTCGGTTTTCTCCCATCATCGCTGTCGTCCAACTCTTTCTTTGCCTGTTCTCGAGAGTAGACCTTGTAGAACTGCACTCCGCCCAGAAACGCGATGCCAGCACTTGCCGGTATCCAGTACCACTCGATTCGTTTGCTGCCCAGGGCAGGTCCCAATCTTGCGCGGGATGATCTATTCTGTTGATCCGTTCTACCGTGGAGAGGCGAGGAAGCAAAAGTTCGTTTGGGGATTGGTACGGGCCTGTGGAGTGTAGTGCGGCGCAATGGGGCAAAAGTCGCTCTCGAAGCAGCCATTCTGGTATAATCAGCGTGGCATTGGTGCTATTCGCCTTGTTTGATGTCACAAGTAGTCAAAGCACAGTGACGCTGACGCAGACGCAGGACGCAGTACGCGAAGAGGAGGGACCCTGAAAAGCGTATCACAACTCCTGGACACGCGAACTTGTTGTGTCTTTACCATGCCAGTGGTTTTAGCAGTTCTGAGATAGATTATCCACTGTTGCAACGCCGTCAGGCAGCTCAGGCAGGGAGAGAAAGGGTATCAAAATGACCTGTCTCTATTCGGTCTGTTCATAAATTCATGACTAATGTACAAGTAACGTATTCTATCATTGTGCCTGTAGAGAGAGTGTGATAAGTCTCTTCTTCCATCAGAACGATTGGTCCTCATTATTGCAGAGGAATTGATATTGACATTCCCTTTGGCATCTCAGTGTATCTGTCGTACCGCTAGGGTAGCATGGGCATGGGGCATGGATACTGGATAGTGCAGCTATCTTTGGGTGTGGGTGTTGGAGCGCATGCCTTGCGCGCCTTGTAACATATCCTGCAGCTCCTGCAGCCGGCTTCACCCCAGGTTGCCTCCGGACAAGTCGACCACTTCTACTCGCTGTGCAAGGAAACATTGCCGACGAGCAATAATTTTCCATACACGGTACACGGTCCCTCAAGCAAATCCACGCCACATATCATGGTATAGCCATCACTGGCATTTTGACAAGTTGTCGCCACATCATGGATCCTTCACCGCCCGAAGGAAGGACGACCATAGACGTCAAGATATTGTCGCCCTCGCCAGAGATCGGAACTGGAGGACTTCAGCTCAAGGACATCGCTGTCCATACCACCATCGGGGCTTTGAAGGCTGCTATTGCAGAGTCGATTCCCTCTCATCCTGGTCCGGAGAGGCAACGGCTCATATATCTGGGAAGAGCACTGTCTAGAGACGACGATGAACTGTTGACTGTCTTTGGCCGTGAAGCTGTACGTAAATGATCCTAGGAAATGATTTTGATTGTGATATTAACTTGATCATTTAGATCCATAACGACGGCATCCATACCCTCCACCTCGTCCTGCGAGAAGCCAGCTCTCCTCAAAACCGTCCTGCCTCTGTACCTACGTACTCGTCGAATCCCTTTCGAACCACTATCACGAACCCGCCTGCCTCGACCATTCCTACAACTGTCCAAAGAAATCCCTTTGCTTCACCTCAGCCATCTACGAACGGCGAACAAACACCTCCACTGCAACAGCCTCCACCACAAGTTCAGGGAGCTCAGGGAGCTCAGGGAGCCAATCCGCTCACGCACATACTCGCCAATGCAAACATTCGTGCCACGTCGAATGGCATGCCAATAAACCTTCCACCCGAAGTCATAAATCAGTTGTTGAACCAACGTTTGGCCCAGGACGGTTCTTTGAATTTTCTTCAAAACATGCCGCCTCGTGGACAACCCCAGACACAACCACCCTCGCAACCAGCATCTGCTCCCAATTCAAACCCATCCCCCGAAGGACCAAGCCCGCTCCAACAACATTGGGCCCAACAACAGGCCGCTCTGGCAGCAAACTTCGCAGCTGCAGCTCCAATGGCGCGCCAGGACTCTGAACCTCCAGGCAATCGCGGGAGAGAGCGATCTACCCACAGAAACCCTGCCTCGCACCCTGCCTCGCCTGGTGCTCCACCATCGCGAAGGGCCAGCGACCCAGATCAGCCAACCGCAACGCCTGCCCTTCCCATTCCAGGCACTTCTGGCTCACCGGCTCCAACTGGCCCGCACCAACCACATTCGCACACTATTGTAAGAACAGGCATAAATCCCGATGGCACAAGATGGCAGACCACGACTGTACAGTATGACGGTCCTCACCACTACCCTGCTCCTGGCCAGCTCCCACCTGGTCAGCTGCCTTTCCCAATTCCACCGCAGTTAGGCCAGATGCCTTTGCAACTTCCTGGACAAATCCCACTCATGCAGCCGTTGCCCAGAATGCCACCGCAATTTCCATTGCAAGCCATGAATCCGGCGATGCATTTGCGAATGGGCACACCTCCGACAGGTGGGCTGGGACCTCGACCAGGAACCACCCCGCGATCTGTTTCGCCCGTCCGCTCCGTGAGTGGTGAAGGACCGCGCCGGGTAGCAACGCCGGCCGCTGAGCTTCAACATCGTCTGACCGAGACGATGCGAGAAGTCCGCAATGTCAATACACTTCTCGGTGTCATGGCTACTGGCAATCTCGCAAGTGGTAGCCCAGCGCCCCCGTTGAGTGACGTTGAACGAGAGCAGTTGCGTGTTGCCGCGCACAACATGAACCAACACATTGAAGGATTTGGTGCCGATCTGGCCTCTTTGATCAACGGGCATCCTAACATGCGAACCGACCCGGATTTCGCCGTGCTGAATTCTCACTACCAACTTCTTCAGGCCCAAGGGAGAGCAATCCGCCATCAAGTCGGGGCTCTTACTGGGGCTGGTTCCAATGTACTAGGTGCAGACGGATCAGCTGACTTACCACTGAATCCAAGCTCGGAAAGCTCTCCAAACCCCAACCAAACAACCTCGACAATTGCACCAACAGTGGCAGACCAACTGCCAAATACAAATCTCGCATCAAGTGCGTCAGCCCCAGCAGTTCATGTTCTCAATGATGCATCTGGTACACCACAAGCTCTACTTGTGGGGCCGACGGGCCAGTATACGACGCCTACTCTTTCACCTGCAGTCATGAACGCCTTGATGGCTGCCCAGCTTCCATACGACCAGCTCGTGCAACAATTCGCTCGAGGTGTTCAGCAGCTCATTCACAACAACAATCCACGCGCGACAATTGCGGGTAACGCCCAACTTATTCAAGCACTCAACACCTTCGCTGTGGCCAGACAAACAGGACAAGCTGGAATTGATGATGACGCAGTCATTCAGCATATGAACTACATACTGGGTCAAGAGCGAGGTCGACGAGATGCTCGAAGAACCAGGCGACGTAACCCAGGTCAGCCAGACGCGCAAGCTGCCGGTATGAACCCCCCTGTCGATGTAGCTGGAGGTGACGTCGCTGCCCAAGGCCAGGCACAAGAGCTTGCAGTAGCACCAAATCAACCCCAGTTTCAGCAACAGATCGTCCGAGGCGCCAACAACGAAGTTCGGGATATGCTGGCTCCGATCGTGCGAAACTTGTGGCTCGCTGCTCGCCTTGCAGCGTTCGCCTACTTCTTCCTGTCGTCTGGACGTGGCTACTGGCGGGTCCTACTTCTGGGAGGTGTTGGCGTTGCCATCTATGCACTCAACTCTGGCTGGCTGGGACGCAATGTTGACAATGCGTGGGAAGGTCTAAGACGGCACTTCGAAACCCTCGTCGCCGATGCCAGACGAGGCAATCCAGTTGCTCCAACCGCTGCTCAGGTGGCATACAACAATGCACATCCCACACCAGAAGACACCGCTCGACGACTTCTCCAAGAGCATCAAAGGCGCAACCGTTCTGCGACACAGGAGTTCATCGATCGTGCAGTTGCTCGTGCGAGGCAGGCGGAGCGGACGTTCGCGCTTTTCGTTGCTAGTCTTTGGCCGGGTGTCGGAGAGGGTGTGATTCGCGCCCAGGAACAAGCAAGGCGAGAAGAAGAGCAGAGGATCGAAGAGGAGCGGAAGAGAAGGGAAGAAGAGGAGGCCAAAATAAAGGAAGAGGAAGAAGCCAAGAAAGCATCAGAAGAAGAGCATGTAGGTGAGGGCTCGTCAAAGAACGTGCCTGCTGAGCCTGTTTCGCTTACAGAGCAGATTACAATCGCACAGGACAAGGGTCTTGCCTCTGGATCCAATGTTAATGGGGAGGCGACGAGGGTTAACACAGGAAAAGATAAGGCTTAGCCACATTCGCACTGCTCGTACTACTTGGCGTTCCGACGGTTAACGTTAGGCGCAACGTTGTTGTTAGGATACCAATATTGAACTTGATGTTTTTAGTTGACAATTTTGGTTCCTGTTTCTTCTCGGCCATTACTATTTCTACCTTGGCTTTTTACTTGATCTATCCGTGGTAGATGTTCTTGATCAACCGTAGTCAATCAAGCTAACTAGAGGCCTGGGATTCAGCGCAAGCCGTTGATATTACTTAGGCTTTGACATATAAGACAATCATATTCTACTACCTCTACTCCTAATGAAGTTATCTTGTTGAACCAATTCTCGTATCTTCTCTTTCTTGATTCTACGCTGACTCGTATCGGAGCTGTGGCTTGAATTCTGGCTCGATGTCGAACCTCAATTCCAGAGTCGTAGTATCAATGGCGATGGCAACAGAGAGCGCACATTCTTCAACAATCTATTCTATTCGACTTACTATACTATATATAGCCCTTGGGCGGCCATTTTTCGGAGTTGCTAAAAAACGCGCTTAGTCCGCGCTCAGATGCTCTGGGAGCAGGGCGAAAAACGAGGTACGGGTAAGCCTGCCTGAGCACGCGACCCAAAGATGGCCTAATTTATGAGGTGTCTCCTCTTTACTTTCCTTCCCTCTCTTTTTCCATGACCCAACAAGCGCAGAATACGGCGAGGCATCACAGTGAAACCCCTTTACATGCAGATGCTGCTACCATCTGTTCCTAGAGTACGACACTGTTTCTCACTCGTCTATTTGTTCTCAATGGAGGCCGATAGTTATAAATATGGGCGGAATACCGCATCAATCAAAACAACATATTCACGGACGCGTGAAGGCTGTGTGATTTCGGTTGCACAGCTAGCAACCACCAACCCGACCCTCGATAGAAAAAGGAGATGCACACTGCATCGGAGTTCCTTCAACCAATAGCAACGTTCTCATGTCGGTAGATCGATCCTTGCTAACATTGAAATGTATAGACTTTCGGACTTAAGCCACGTTTCATTTTTCTGCGTAACGTCGCGTAGACATTTTCTCCCTGATCGGCCCTATCCTTGTGCAACACTTGCTAGGCAAAGAAGCCAGAATCGAAGTCTCTCTGCCGCCGGGCGCTGGACAAACTACTTAGCATTTCGTGATTCTGTCACTCACCTCGAGCGTCTTCACTTGCATAAATATTCACATGCTTTCTCTACCTTCTTTTTTCAACTTGCCATCTCTACTTTGCTGCATTTGCTAACCTCATCTGCATTTTTCGAGATTACTAAATTCTCTCCAGTATGCCTTCTCGGCAACAATATCGTGTGGACGACTATCCAAATCTTAGTCAGTCCTTCGACTCGATGAAGACAGAGTACGATGTTGTTGTTGTTAGTTCTGGTTATGGAGCCGGAGTTGCAGCAAGTGGAATGGCTCATGCTGGGAAGAGTGTGGCTGTGCTAGAGTTGGGTTGGGAGCGGCGTCGTAAGTCGACACGCATCTATGTGAATCAATACTGACGAGTGTTAGCTGGCTCATATCCTGAGTCACTCCCCGAGTGTTTGAGTGACTTCAGGATATCTGGAAAACCTGGATTTTTAATCCGGATTTGGGACTGTCTCCCGTCAGATCATACTCAATTCTTTCAGCTTGTTCTCGGCGATGGTCAGCATGTATTCTCTTCCTTTGGCCTAGGTGGATGTTCTCTTATCAATTCAGGCGTCTTCCTCCAGGCCGACGAACGGATTCTAAGTATGAGTGTGTGGCCAGAAGAACTTCGTGAACATCCATCATCTCTACATCAATGTGAGATCGTCTTCCCCCACGTCTTGGTGTCAATTTAATATTGTTGAAGACTACGCTCGCGCCTTTCACATGCTTCAGCCGTCAGTTTATCCCGGAACAGCCAAGAAAACCGAACATCTTCAAACCCATTCTCCGCACAATTTTCGCAAAGTTCCACACACCACTTTTTTCGAAAGAAAGAGGAATAACGTCGGTGTTTACATTCAGAAGAACACAAGTGCTGGCAATGAGTGCACAGGCCTAAACGATGGCTCCAAAAACACGGTCGCAACGACCTATCTCGCCGATGCTTTCATCTGGGGAGCAGAAATCTCAAAGCATCAAATGGGGTAGAGACAACCCTGGAGATTTTTGAACCCGCTAGCAACGGTCTAGAGACATCATCCATACTATGCCTGCTAGGTGTCACCGGTACTGGCACAGAATACAACCTGTACGCTCTTCCGTTTGCTCGATGCAACCTGGTGGAATACTTCACATCACATGGCCATGGCTGCTATGTTCTGGACCCACGCTGGGCCACTGCAGGGGTCGCAGAGAAGAGCAATGTCTACGATTATAGACTCGACGTTGCGGCAGCTGTCAAACACATTCGGAGCAACGAATCTAAGAAACCCTACGTGATCGCCCACTGTCAAGGTTCTGTCGCGTTAGGAATGGGACTTTTGGATGGGACAATATCCGCCAATGATATTCTTGGTCTGGCTGCCAACTCCGTTTTCATGAACCAGGTCTTCTCCCACTGGAATAGTGTCAAGGGGCGTACTACTCTTTTGATACGACTCTACGGGCTAATGGCCGGAAGTTTCTTTCCCATGCTTAGCCACGCAAGAGATGCACCCGTGCAACGTCTATTGGACGCATTTCTGCACTTCTACCCTGTCCGTCGACGACGCGATCTCTGCACCTCGACAGCTTGTCATAGAACATCATTTGGATTTGGGTAAGTCAGCTTCATCATCAATAAACTCCACGTCACTAAGAAAATCCAATAGATTACACTGGAACCACGAAAACCTTACCCGCGAAATACACGATAAGATTCACACCTTCTTCGCTGGAACTCACTACCCTTCTCAAACACGTCGTCCGTATGGTTTCGGCGGGCCACTGTCTCGACTCTAACCTCCAACCTCTCATAACCCCTAAAAATCTTCAACGATTACGTGGTCTTCCAATCCTGTTTATATTAGGCGTCGATAACGAAGTTTTTGATCCCGAGACGACGTTGAAGGATTATGAGATGTTAAGGAGGAAGTTTGGAGAGCAGTTTTATCACAGGTTTTTGGCGGAGGGGTATGGGCATCTTGATACTATTGCTGGGAAGGATGCTGATGGGGATGTTTATTAGAGGATTTTTGTACATTTGAGCGGGGTGTTGGTTTGAGTAGTCTAAGTTATCTAAGTAAGTCTGAAATACTCCTAAGTTTATTAGTCAGTCTAGTAGATAGATAGTTAGATATAGAAATAGAGAAGCTACTATATAATTATCTTTACTAGACTTAGACTTAGCTTGAAATTTCATTCTATCTAATAATACAAAATTTTCTTTAGCAAATACTTCTGTAAAACTTCTCTGCACCAGACATTGGTTTAATATTAGTCTAATATTATTGATATTAGTGGAACATTATTCACATTACAAAAATATGATTAACATTATTAAGCCCCCATCGTAAAGACGATGGGCATCAGTATCCGGCCTTGGATACTGATGGGACGAAGGATTCACATCTTCTCGCGATGTTACCGGCGTCAGTAGCACCTCCCTGCACCTCGCTGTCGCCGCGAGTGCGTTCCAAAGGTGTGAAGCCAAGATGAATCCACCGACGAACGACGCGACGACACAACACCACCACGCCCTAGGTCATCGAATACGCGCCAATACCAGCTTGAATAGACTGTAGAGTTACATAGGCATGGCAATACGCGTTGGCAAGAGGCAATGGCAACGTGGACATGGTGGGATTCGTTACCTGGCCGCAAACCAGATGCTCGCTCAGTCATTACAAGCAGAAACAAGAAATCAAGGGATATCAGGATACGAAAGCCATCCAACTCTCTCCTACCTAGCTAGTAACTAGGCCGGGCTGCGAAAGCGGCTGTGGTACTCCTAGGAGAGAGACAGGACACCCTTGAGCCCGCCTGCACTCTGAGATCAGTCGAACCGTAGAGGAGACTGACGAGAGAAAGCAGATCTCCTGTACTACAGACGTATGGCCTAAGAATACAACTAATAGGGATAGACCTCGTTACCTTTGCGGCTCTATCTACAAGGATAGAGGCTAACATCTGGCCATGTATTCGACTTCTGCCCGAGATACAATAGAGACCATCTGAGGAGCGAAACTGGTAAAACATCGATACGTACGGCACTCAATACCAGCAAAGGGTGCAAGGCTGCTGCTAGGTGGATGCTCGACAATAATATCCTGCCCTATCTTACCGTGGCAAACAACGCACAAAAGGAGACCAGGTCAAACTTCTCCGTGGCGCCGCGCCTGGTGGAGAGAGTTGAGTAAGAAGACACAGGATAGGAGGGGGGACGAGCAGAGACTACGGACGGGAAGGGTGAGAAGCTGAAGTGAGAGATGAGCGGAATTCCCGGACCATGGACGGTACAAACACCGTTCATCAGTACGAACTCCAGCCAACCAGGAGGAAGCGTTGGAGAGCTGAAAGTGCTATGAGGGTCTTGAGGAGGGACTGAGGAGAGAAGAGGAGGTGTGGACTGAAGATTGTTGTGAGGTGAAGGAGGGAGGAGAGATTATGGTGGAAGTTGTTTATTTATTAACGGCGCGTTACCAAGGCGCGCCGTGTCCATTACCACGCCCTCATCTGGACTCGCAATGTTCGGGTACTCACGATGCTTAGCATATTGGATCCTGGCGTTGTAAAAATCCTGGACCCTGGATTTACAACAACGATGGCCAACTCAGAATGTGGACAACACCGGACCCGGAACAGAGGATTGGGAGCATCAGGACCGGAGGGTGTCCTATACTGACCACAGTATAAATGACTGGGGTAATGAACGGGGGGGTATAGTTCGACGGCGCCGGTCCATGGACGGGGCGCGGTCTGGAAAGTGACGAAAGGCTTTTTTATCCCAGAGAGTTGGGTTTATGCAATCGTAGATAGAGATTGTGGGCACACGGCACATACGCCATTACATACCACGTAAAATCCGATTATTATTACACACCATATACCTACAATCTCTATCTACAATTGTAAAATCCCAACTCTCTAGGATAAAAATGTCTTTCATTACTTTCTAGACCGTGTTCTGTCTATAGACCAACACCGTTAAACTATACCTGTCAAAGGATAGATCCTTTCTCAACTTATCCTGGATGGATTCTTAGCACTACCTGGTAGTTCTCACGTGCGCCTAGCAGGGATTATTCAGGGACCGTTTCACATGCGCTTCTACTCCTTTCTATTCTCTTCTCAGGACAGCATGTCCTTTTCCTACTTGGAAGATTATATATACAAGTTGTTCTTCCTGTACCTACACTTTCTTCTTTGTACTTAGATACTTTGAAATACAAGCAGTCTTCTCTCACTTGCGAAACACCTTTGAGGGTTGAACTCTTACATTATCTAAGTACCGCACCAATACCTCTTGCTGACAGTAAGAGAGAGTCTCTGCAGCAATCGTCAGAGCAAAGAGAAAGCCCTCCATCGAGCGAGGTACCGAGAAAGCCCTCCATCGAGCGAGGCACTGAGAAAGCCCTCCATTGAGCGAGGCATTGAGAAAGAGTTTGCTAGGTACCTCATAACCTAGGACGGATGCTACATCTTCTCATTGTGTAGTAATCACGAACGTCGAAGATTGAGAGTTGTTGAAACTTGTCCTTTGCGAAGGGATATCAACAACGTCCAAAGTGACACCCACAAGTTGAAAGTACTCCCAGGTCAATCCTGTTGGTGAGTCAAGGTCCTAAAGAGGACACCCAAGCCATTTCAGTACTCTCAGGAAGAGCCTGTAGAGTCAAGGTCCTAAAGAGGACACCCAAGCCATTTTCAGTACTCTCAGGACGAGCCTGCAGAGTCAAGGTCCTAAAGAGGACACCCCAGCCACTTCAGTACTCTCAGGAAGAGCCTGTAGAGTCAAGGTCCTAAAGAGGACACCCAAGCCATTTTCAGTACTCTCAGGACGAGCCTGCAGAGTCAAGGTCCTAAAGAGGACACCCCAGCCATTTCAGTACTCTCAGGAAGAGCCTGTAGAGTCAAGGTCCTAAAGAGGACACCCAAGCCATTTTCAGTACTCTCAGGACGAGCCTGCAGAGTCAAGGTCCTAAAGAGGACACCCCAGCCATTTCAGTACTCTCAGGAAGAGCCTGTAGAGTCAAGGTCCTAAAGAGGACACCCAAGCCATTTTCAGTACTCTCAGGACGAGCCTGCAGAGTCAAGGTCCTAAAGAGGACACCCCAGCCATTTCAGTACTCTCAGGAAGAGCCTGTAGAGTCAAGGTCCTAAAGAGGACACCCAAGCCATTTTCAGTACTCTCAGGACGAGCCTGCAGAGTCAAGGTCCTAAAGAGGACACCCCAGCCATTTCAGTACTCTCAGGAAGAGCCTGTAGAGTCAAGGTCCTAAAGAGGACATCCAAGCCATTTTCAGTACTCTCAGGACGAGCCTGCAGAGTCAAGGTCCTAAAGAGAACACCCCAGCCATTTCAGTACTCTCAGGAAGAGCCTGTAGAGTCAAGGTCCTAAAGAGGACACCTAACCCAAGAAGCAAGGGCCAACCTCAAGGGCCAAACAAAAAGGAATTTCAAGAAGAGAACACTTGTCCTAACCCAAGAAGCAAGGGCCAACCTCAAAGACCAACCTCAAGAGCCAACCTCAAGGGCCAAACAAAAAGGGAATTCAAGAGAATTCAAGCTGAGATTTTCTAGAAGGTGCTAGAATCTCCAAGAAGCAAGGGCCAACTGTAAGGGCCAATCCACAGTAAATTCTCGCAAAATTTACAAAGAGGAAATCAGAGGTCATCCTAAGACAGCGTAGTCTTAGGAGTTGAAGCTGTAATAAGCTGAGGAAAGAAAGAGTTAGGAAGAGAGATTCAATACCCTTGACCTTCATAGTCCCTAGGAGCTCTGTCCTTAGTAATAAGGGTTGCAGAGCAGACTGTCAAGGATGAAATCAGTCGGAAGGAAATTCAGCCTCAGAGCCTGTACTCGATGATTGGAACGTCAATCAAGATTGATAACCGCCTATTCGAAAGAAAACTTCAGAGGAAGGGAGTTAGTTCTTATCGAGGACATGGAAACAACAGTCGTGCGAATATAGGTGTTTGAGTTGATTCATACGGACTGCAGCCAATGGAGCTCGACAAGATTCAGAGCGGTCCACGTGGATCCAAGAAAGGTACAGGTCAGAAAGCCCAAAAAGAACAACACTGGACGTTTCACGAATCAGGGACAACGATTCGGAAACTCACCCATGGGCTCAGAACACCTCAAGGCTTTACAATCCGATGCGTCAGTACCGCCAATCCACAACATACTGAGCTGGACGGCTTGTTATGAGGACGACTGCAAAGTACACCTATCCGAGAAGCAGAGCTCCGGATACTACCCTCGGGATAGAGGAGGTTACCAAGGTAACGGCAATGTCAAAGGACATCTCGCTATGATGAGTTCGTCATCTAGCTCACCCGGTCTTTATGGCACTCAGTTGGTATTGCCAAAAGCAGAGTATGGCACAAACCAATTCGGGGTTGAGAATACAATGGCTGCTGTCAAAGTTATCAGCAGATACCCAAGCATGAGAAAGAATCCGGAACACGATCTTCACTGGATGATTCCATCGAACTGGTACAAAGTCAAAGAATGCCCACTGTGGGAGCACAAGTCCGAGGAAGATCCAGGAGAACCAGATTGGGAATTCCACTGGTTCACGAAAAGGAAGTCAACAATACGACCCTCAGGAAGATCATGAAAATCCCAAACATCAGTACAGATGTACAGCACGTCCACCACAGACACTCACCTATGAATTGCTGCGAGTATGAGGAATGCGATTTACCTCAGCACCAGGAAATGAAAGATCTTGGAGAAATACTCCAAGAGTTGCCAGCCATTTCCGGGAGTTGGTCTACACCAAACGAAAACGAATCTCTACAGTCTATGTCGGGCGACGACAGTGAGTCTACAGTAGAAGACAACTCCAACGAAGGAGAATCGAAGGAAGATCTAGAGTTTATGACCTTCCGGCTCTCACGTTTGACACGAGACGTTGAACGAGCAATTGATCAGGACGATTCTCAGTGCAAAGACGTCTATCCAAATGCATGCCTTGACTTCACCTGCCCATACCATCCGAATGGGGCAAGGAACCTTCGACACCTTGTCCGACGATTGGACATCGCAGTCAAAACAAAGCAAGCACGCAAATGGCATGAGAATTCGGGAAACGAAGAGGATCAACAGTAGAGAAGGCCCTGTTGAATCCTAATGAAGCGCCTCATTTTCTGAACAACCTTGGTACATCCAAGATGCTGGTCGAAGGAAAGATCGACGACGTACCAGCATGGGCCTTCATCGACACTGGTGCCGATAGGAATCTTCTAAGCGAGAAATTGGTCGACGAATGGAAACTACCCGTACGGTCGAAACGGCATCCATATCCACTAACTATCGCTGATGGAAGACCTGTCAACTTCAATGGAGGCATAGTGATCTACGAAGCAGACATAATCTTGTGGATACAAGGGAGGAAAGAACAGATTGTTCTAGACGTCACGAATATTGGAGACTCGGATTTGATCCTTGGTCTGCCATGGCTTCGAACTCACAATCCGCATATCGACTGGAGAACATTGACGCTCACGTTCCCAGACCAACGATATCCCGTGCAGGCTAGCATGCGCGCTAGAACACGGACAGCACAAAGACCTTTGCAGAAAAGGCCTACACACGTTGAAGTGGCATACTGCTATCGTCTCCAGACAGAGGAGGATAGGTCAGTGTTCCAAATTCCCCATAGGTACCAGGAATTTGCAGAACTTTTTAAAGGGGAATCGATCGAAGATTCTCTTCCACCACACCAACCATGGGATCATGAGATCAAGCTCAACAATAATGAACAACCAAAGAAGTTCAAGATCTACCCATTGAGGGAAGATCAGCTTGAAACCCTTCGTGAATATATCGACGATTTCACGAAGAAGAAGTTCATCCGGGAGTCGAAGTCACCCGCCGGATATTCAGTTTTCTACGTACCCAAGCCCGATGGTTCACAACGATTGTGTGTCGATTACCGACATCTAAATGAGATTTTGGTGAAGAATGCGTACACGCTGCCTTTAATCCAGGAGTTGAGGGACAGACTCCAAGGAGCCAGATGATTCACGAAATTCGATATTCCTGCGGCTTTTCATCGAATTAGGATTAAGGAAGGTGACGAGTGGAAGATAGCATTCCGCACTCACCTTGAGCACTACGAATACCTTGTCATGCCCTTTGGTTTGACAAACGCCCCTGCGACGCTGCAAGCCTATATGAACAATGTGCTTCGCGAGCACTTAGACAAGTTTGTGTCTGTTTATATGGATGACATTTTGGTTTACTATCATCGAACGTTCGAAGAACACGCCAATCACGTTCGAACCGTTCTCCGCGCACTACAGATATTTAACTTGCGGCTGAAACCCTCGAAAAGCGAATTCCACAAGCAACGAATCAAGTTCGTTGGATGTTTTGTCTCTCAAGATGGACTTGAGATGGACCCGGAAATTTACCAGAAGGTCCGCGATTGGCCGGTACCCTCGAACGTCAAAGGAGTACAGTCATTTCACGCCTTCGCGAATTATTATCGACAATTCATCGAAAGCTTTTCCGAAGTTGCAGAACCCCTCACGGGATTGATGAAGAAGGGGATTACCTTCGAATGGAACGAGCATGCGCAAAAGGCCTTTGACGCACTCAAGATACGGTTAACAATACCACCCATTCTGCAACTGTTTAACTCAAAAAAAAAACAGCCACAGTCGAGGCGGATGCGTCCGATCGAGCCCTCGGAGCATGCCTCAGCCAACCCGATTCAGATGGAAAGCTTAGACCAGTAGCTTACCACACACGAAAATTCCTGAAAGCAGAAGTCAACTACTCCACTTCAGACAAGGAACTCATGGCCATAGTTGATGCCTTCAAGCACTGGAAGCATTATCTTGAAGGAGCGAAACACAAGATTACCGTGTATTCCGATCACAAGAACCTGCGGAATTTCACGACGACAAAGGAATTGAATCGACGGCAACTAAGATGGTCAGAAGAACTGTCATTTTACAACTTCCATATCCTTTACAAGAAAGGAAAGGAAAACGTTAACGCCGATGCATTAAGTCGACGAGAAGACTTCATGGCAGGAGAAAAAGAGAAAGTCGAACGCGCTTTGTTCCGACAGAAGGTGATGCACTTGTGCACCAAGTCTCATCACTTCAGACAGGAAAGTCCTCTTATTGGCAAGAGGTCAGGAACGCGCAGCAAAGGATCGAGATGTACAAGGCTACATTCAATCAGCAGATCAGAATACCCGTATTGAAGACGGATTGCTCCTCTTCAACAACTTGGTATATCTTCCCACGAGCCTTAGGAAACAGTACATCCTACATCAACACGAATCTCCACTCAATGGTTATTGCCGACCAGAGATTGTCCTTTCACGACTTCAGAATACCTTCTACTTCCCGCGCATGCGACAGGAAGTTTTCAAGGAAATAGGAAAGTGTGTTCTTTGCAAAAAGGCCAAGTACGAACGACAGAAACTGTCGCATTAGATACCTTTGAAAGTATCTACGGTGATGTTTTTCAAAACGACGGACCGAGTCTACGTCCTCCTAGGCGTACAAAAAGCAAAACCGCCCCAACGGAAACGGGGGAGAAGAAGGGTAATGTCAAAGGATAGATCCTTTCTCAACTTATCCTGGATGGATTCTTAGCACTACCTGGTAGTTCTCACGTGCGCCTAGCAGGGATTATTCAGGGACCGTTTCACATGCGCTTCTACTCCTTTCTATTCTCTTCTCAGGACAGCATGTCCTTTTCCTACTTGGAAGATTATATATACAAGTTGTTCTTCCTGTACCTACACTTTCTTCTTTGTACTTAGATACTTTGAAATACAAGCAGTCTTCTCTCACTTGCGAAACACCTTTGAGGGTTGAACTCTTACAATACCCCCCCGTTTACTACCCGAGTCATCTATACTATAGTAAGTATAGAATACCCTCCGGTCCTAGTACTTCTAATCCTTAGTTTAGAATCCGGTATTGTCTAGATTCTAAGTTAACCATTATTATTAAAATCCAGGGTCTAGGATTTTTAAAATACTAGGATCTAATATACTAAGTATGGTACGGACCTAGATATTACGAGTCTAAATCCTCCGACTCGGTGCCAGCGTGGTACTTCCAGTATACGTTGCTCTTCGTGTAATCGCTGTATTGCCATCTCTTACTACGTACTGAGTTTTCCCTGTGTCCAGGAGCATCGCTCGTGGTGTGGTAGAGTCCGCTCTATCAGGCAAACCACCACGACGTGCCGTCCGATGCCCGTGGAGGGTGAGTTCACGGACAGAGATTTCCATCGGCTCTCCCATCAGTGGAGACGATATGGAAGGTTCGTAGCCTCCGCCTCGTACAGGCTAGAAATTCGACTTTGGAGGCCTTACCCTAAATTGATCATACTTATAAGGAGTATTAACACTTGATTCAACTACAAAATTCTATTACTATACCATATTTGTAGGTAATAATAACTCTGCGTGGACAATAGATTCTGGGTTACCACCGGATTCAGACATTGGCCTGATAAAGACATCAGGCTTTGCGGAAGACCCTCCGATTCCTTTCCCAGTATCTAGATCAAGGGAACGGCCTTGAGAATAAGGTCGAGGGTTCCCGCAGGTCTCTCGGTACGGAGAGCGTGTGTGCTTTATATGAGCAGCGGAGCGTAGACTTAGGAGAAGAACAATCCTTTCGTTTGGAATCTAGCTGGTGTGTTGTTCTGGAAGGCGCCACCGAAAAAAGTTTTGGACGTGAGATACTTTTGAGACGTGGTTTGGATGTTCCTGAGCAATTCGTTCAGTTTTTTAGCATGCCCCTTGAAGAGTATACCGACCTACTTTGAGTAAACAATTTAACCCTCAGCTGTGTCTAGTAGAGATGTTATAATAGTTCCAAGCAATGTGCATGTTCAAGAAATGAGGGATCCCATCAGCCACAAAAGGTCTTACTGAGCTTTCTCATTGTTGCTTAATCGAGGGTCCCTCGAGTGTCATGTTTGATAAAAAGAAATCGAAATTTGATGTCGTGCTCATGAGACTTCGGGCTTGCTCTCCAGATAAGCGGTCTTTCAAGTTGACGAAGAACAAGCCGAGGAAAGGAGAAAAAATCGCCTGCCAATTTGCTTCGCTGAAAAGAAATCACATCGTTCTCTTCTTGCGCACTAGATATCCTGTTTGAGACTCTGGATTCATTCGGGCATCATATTTATACGTCAAGCGATCGAGGCTTTCTTCGACTTAGCCAGTCATGAGCCCAGTCAAGATATCCGCAGCAATCTTCTCCGCAAAGGCATCTAGAAAAAATCAGCCTTATCTTGATTGACTGATCAAGAAAACTGTTACTTACAGATTGTGCTAGTGGGATGTCCAGGCGGTAACAACGGAAAAGCCGAAGCATCTACCACTCGCAAATTTTGAACACCAATGACACGAGCCTGGCTATCAACCACAGCCATAGGATCACTCAATTCCCCCATCTTACACGTACAACTAGCGTGGTACACAGTTCGAGCAGTCTTTCGCAGCCAAGCTTCGATCTCAGCATCGGTAGTTACATTGGCTCCTGGTGTGATTTCCGGACCAATGGTGACATTTTGCATGACCGGTGTCGCCCACATCTCACGACATCTTTTGAAAGAGATAATACTCTGGTCCACGTCTGTTCGGCTGGTAAGCCATCCAAGATTGATGATTGGGGGGTCTGAGGTGTCGTTGGATGAGATGGTGATGTTTCCTCGGGAAATTGGCGATAGAAGAGCTGGCGAAATGACGCCTACGTAGTTTAATCGGCCGTTTACTCCATGCGAGGGATTGGAGGACATGACATATTCATAGTCGGGCCAGTCGGATGGGAAAGTGTTGAGATCAGATTGCGCTGTTGCAGACAAATTCTGGAAATATTGAATAGGCACCTGGATGAGAGAGTCAGAAAGCAAAGAATGCCAAAATCGTTGATCATGACACACCTTTTCCCATCCTAGATAATCACTCCCCATGTTCCCATAATATCCAGTTTGGTTATGGATGTAGGACAGTTGCTGTTCCAGCATGCGCTCCGGTTGCTGAATGACAGAGAGAGTTTCGACATTGATCTCGTGAGATACCGACCAAATGATATGGTCCCACATGTTTTGCCCAACACCAGGACGGTCAGCGACTACCGGAATGTTGAGAGGCTGAAGCTCAGCAGTAGGACCGACGCCCGATACCATCAGAAGCTGCGGCGACTGGAACGCACCAGCCGATACGATAACTTCTCGTCGTGCAGACAATTGATAAGTGGAGCTCATTGGATTTGATAGCCCTGACTGAACAATAATACCGGTCGCGGTTTTGTTCTGACCGAACTGAATTCGCTTCGCCATGGTATGAATGTATACAACAAGATTAGGATTCACCTCATTGCGGGCAAAGGCCCATTGAAGATACCCTGCTTCGCTACTGGAACGTGTTGAATCATCTGGACGGATGTTCAGCGGGCAGTACTGTCGTCCAAGGAGAAAGCCACTTGAAAAGTCATCGATTTCGGGAATCCCAACAGCACCCATTCCTAGCGCTCCCCAGCTGCTGAAGGGCATCGGAGTGTTTGGGAATGAGACATGCTGAGGTCCAGAAGTGCTGTTCTGGAATGCATTAGCATTTGGAGCCGGAACACTGGCGTTTGCTGGTCGCAGATTGGCATTGGGCTCGGTATAATTGATACTTTTGTGAAAGTATGGGAGGAAATTCTCGAAAGTCCAGCTCTCATCACCAACATCGCCCGCCCAAAGATCGTAGGAGCCTCTACTGCCACGTTGGTATAGCATTGCGTTCATAGCAGAGCTGCCTCCCAGTGTTCTACCACGAGTATAGTTTATTGTTTTGTAAGCCAGATTTGCTTCCGGCTCCTGTGAATTGTCAGATGCAGAATATATGCCATCGAAATCGTACGACCTACCGTTGTGAAGGCCCAGTTTGTGTTTCTGCTCGTCGGGGCATCATTGTAGTATCCGGGAATTATTGATTTGTTGGAATTTTCAGACTCGTAGAATCCGCCTGCTTCGACCACGGCTACGGATATACTTGGATTCTCAGCTAATCTAGCCGCGATGGCTAGACCTGCTGTGCCACCACCAACAATGACGTCTGGAATGAGTCAATCCTGTCAAACTACAGTGGTTTCTTGTGTCCTCACAATCGAACGTCGCATTAATGTTGTACTCGCCAAAATTGTTAGAGTACAATGGACTGCCAAACTGCCACGCATTTGCGAAGTTGAAGAGCAAAGTGCTGACAAAGGCGGTCTTCATTTCGTCTTAGGGAAAAAATAATGATCCAGAAAGATTCATCAACACAATTATCAGGACGATGAAAGGATATGTAAAAGAGGGAAAGACAGCGGTTTGGTTCACGTCATGTCTAGAGAATCCATTGGCAACAGAATCGATCGGTGCAAAGACCTCTTCGGCTAATATTTGGAAGCGCACCGTTGAAGAGTTCGTGGGAGCTAGGAAAAGAGTTTGCTAAGGCATGATAATCTAAGTAACCAATGGCAATTGTAGATGTCGATCCGAAAGGGAAAGCCGGCCGGAGATCTGAGGCTCAAGGGATCGATCAGCTTGATAGTTGCGATGCCATCGGCCCGTCTTCATTGACGAGTTGATGATCATGGACGCCGTCATCGTCGCCGTCCTCAACAGCGCATAAGCCGATGCCCGGACGCTTATTATGTAGGTGGAGAGCTGCATAGTGGCATGGCCGAGAATAAATATCCAGAATTCTGATAGATTGAGATGAGTGGCGATGAAAATGTTGTTGTTGTTGTTGTTGTTGTTGTTGTTCTCCAACGGCGTAACAAAGTTTGAACGATATGATCTCGGCTTTAAGCTCGGCAATGAGATAAGATGTGTGAGATCCACGTGATCCTGGATCTTTGAATGTTATATCTTTTTTCCTAATTTCTCTCACGTCTCACCGTGATGTGAAATGAATGCCAAAAAAATCCCTAGAAAAAACTTCGCCTCCGGTTTCGATGATAACTTGCTCTGTAGCAGATCTGATCACGCTACTAGCAGCACTGGGGAGCTTTTTGTGTGAACATTTACAATTCATGATTTGTAACGTCTCACGGATGCTTCGACGTCGAGAGATCTTGATGATGAAGAGAGGGGGAATAGTTGAAAGGAAGAGAACAAGGCGATGTTTTGTATGATGTTATATGAGAATGCTTGTATAACTTTGAGGAATTTAGCAGGCTGAAGTCCAGCCTCACAACTTCCTTCACCTTGTCCTCCAAGTATTACCTAGCCCACGTTGCTCACATCAAACTAGCCGGATACCACGCCGACTGCACAACCCCCAGCTCCATGGCTAATATCTGCCCCAGCTCATATACGGAACTATTGAAGTATTCCACCCTTCCAAATTCCTTCAACATCGCACAGATCGAGTCTTTACCCATCTCCATAATATAAAGAGCGTGTTCGGGAAATTAAAAATTGGCAAATTTGAATGTGGACGATGAAATGGTGAAAGAGGTATGTTAGTATTCTCTTTGTTTTTGATCATTTTTGCGGCGGCGGGCTGATTTGCGCGTCTGGCCTTGTTATGTTCCAAGGCTACGAGTCTGGTGGTCACTTTTTCGAGCTCCTCGACGGGCACCGCATCGCGAGCTCTGGATGTGAGTTTTTGGATCCGGGTTTCGGGATTCCCGATGTCCGTTTCTAAATCGGCCTTGCTAAATACGGCGTAATCAACTCGGTCGTAAAGAAAACTTCGGCCTGCCTTGGAAACTTTTGCGGAGAGTTCTATATTCTCGGCATTAAGCTTTGCGTTCTCTTGTTCGAGTCTGTTGATACTTGCATTAGTTCCCCCAACTGTTTCCCCAAGAGAATGCGTTTCGGTACGTATTCGGTTATGCTGGAGATTTGTAATAGCTTGTCGGTAAGCCTGCATTTGATCCTCGAGGCAGGATCCAAATGGGAGTCGTTGGCATGATTCTTATTGGTTGTCTGAATTGTACTCGGGTAAATTGGTTGTGGAGTGAAAGAATAGGTAGGTAGACTCGTGCTGGGATGGGAAAGGTATACGTCAAGGCTGGCGTTGAGAATGAGAATGTTGATTTCGATTCCGAGACGATTAAGAGGAAGCGTTGTCCATTATATCAAGGTAGAAATTCGTCTTCAGCGAAAACATTGTCGCACACGCCAGAGAAGGAGATGGCAACACGATAAAATTCCAGCTCTATTAATTGTTAGGAAAAATGAAATGTTATGTTCGCCCCTGCAAAATACCCGGATAACGAAATTCAGTGTTCCTGAATCAGCGAGGAGAGAGCAGTCCATAGACGTGCGGGTGGCATTGCGGATGTTCTGTCCGGCTCGCCAGACGACACATGTCAACCCACAGCATCAAACATGACATTTGCATCGAAATCTTATTGCCCGTCTTTGATTCATCGAAATCTTCTCCCGATACCACCAGAGATACCGAATGTCTCGCCAGGGGCATTCGGTATTGTCTCTGGCTTCGGACTTCGATATAGTCAATCTTCTCAATTACACAGTAGGATGCGCCTCTTCACTCTTCACCGTGTTGCACCTTTGTTGAGATTGAGGGCGGCAAGGTTTTGGCAAATATTTGGCTGGAAGTTGGCAGGCAACGAAAAGCCATAACAAACTCGTGTAGGATGTACAGGAGTTTAGTGTTTGTAGTGATGCTGTATGCTGCTCTCAGCCGCTCAGAAAGAAGCACAGATGACAACATTTTGACGTCATACTGCCCCTTGCATCCAACCAATTATGTAGGTACTGAGTAATCAATTGCAACAACCTCATCTGCCAGGAATAATCAATTGAAACAACCTCATCTGCCTCCCGAAATACCCAACAAGTCCATCCACTCGAAGCCTGTATGGAAGTAGCAGCAGGACTGGTAGCAGCTGAACAGGCCATATCGACAACCATCGAAGCTGCTGTGGTTGGCGGATATGCAATTGCGAAACCAACCCAGCCGTTGAAAGCAAAGTACACGAGGATTGCTACATCTGCTGCAACCGACGCCGCGTATGTCACAACCATCTGATGTGGAAATTACAAGACATCTTTCGACTTATCTAACATTGTCTAGGGATTCTTTGGAACGAAGCTCACACACCGTCACCGTCCTCCATGGCAAAGCTTACATTTTCGGCGGCATCACCTCGGACGGAGACCACGCTAGCAACGACATGCATATCATCTCCCTACCAGGCTACGACTCCACAGAGGACTACAAATGCGTTCCGGCATTAGGTGCTGACACCCCTCAACCACGAGCAAACCACGCCGCTTGTGCATTTGGTGATGATGTTTACATCTTTGGCGGTACAACCGACGGAAGCTAGGCTGACGCCGATTCCAGCCTTTGGGTCTTTTCAACAACCAAACTGCAATGGCGAAAGATCAATGGCCCTCCAATCTCAGGCGAGGATGGAACAGCCCAATTGTCCCATGATCTGATAGTTTCGAGCGGACTGCTTCTTCTTCGGTTGACAACCACACTAAATGCTTCCGTGCAGACTCAAGTCTACAACACGAAGCTCAGCGAACTCGGATCGTCCTGGGCCACTATCTCGCTTCCCTCAAACGACTTGCCTCTCCGCATCATCACCGCAGGATCAGCCATTTATGCCCTCCCAACCGGCACAGTCAGTTTTGCAGAGGTATACATGTGTCCTGATGACACCGTGTCCGATCCAACATTCATTCCCGTCAAACTTCCATCAGTGACAGACACAACACTACCTAAAACACGCAGCGGCAACCAAATCCTACCTATCTCTACAGGCCACGGACGCCACTACTTGGCCTTACTACCAGGAGTCTCCTCTAAACCAAAAGAAACATTTTCAGACACACCATCCTACCTCACAGATCTCTGGACTCTTCAACTTCCCTCCGATAGCAGCAGCCTCACCAAGGCCAAGGACGCAACACGAGAACAGATCAATGTCAGTAGTGGTGAGTTCACTTGGTCAGAAGTGGTTGTCGAAGCGAGAATGGAAGAATTAGGGACCGAGGGGAAAGCCCTTCCTGGGCCCCTAGCCCATTATGCGGCCGATAACATGGATGCGAAGACTGTTCTGATGTGGGGTGGTGTGGATGCCCGAGGAGAAACTGTGGGTGATGGATGGTTGATTTGGCTTGAGTAAATTGAGCTACAACATCAGAGTTGTCGGCAGTGGCTCTCCTATCATCCCATACTTCCATTTCGAATTTTTCAAGCTGGAATAAACTTTTACTAGTAATTCAGATATAGGCATTTCTATACTCGGACAATCTCAAGCAACGGAGACAATGACCGAAGCAGAGAAAGGGAAGAACAATTGTTCCACCTAGCGACACATCCAGAATAGTTTTTCCTTCTTTGTCAGACAATTTTCTAAGCGACTGCGCCACTATTTTTCGTTAGCACCATCTTTTTCTTTCAATTCATAAATACTCTGAGAAGCCTCGGTTGTGCTACAGTCTTTCTCACGAGCATAATAACTCCGTCTCAATCCTTAAACCGCCATTCCCTTAATATATGTTAACAAACCTATGCCCAATCGTTCGCACCTCCGTAGATCCTCGTAATTTACTAATATTTTTGTAGTAAACAGGCAAAACAACTCCACAACTTCCCACTCCATACAGATCCCGTGGCTACATACATGTTTCAAAAGAAACCCTTGTTTGCGCACTCGACTCGGTGGTCTCGCTTGGACACAATACATAATGCGTTTCAACTACTTCACTCCTTCTCTGGTGAGTATTTCGACATCATCCCGAGTCTCTTCAACCAAGAGTCTCGCACTCTTCCCAGAGCATCTAACGCGGGTTCCGCGGCTACCTCACTTGAACGCGGCAGCTGCAATCCCCAAAACAATGGAATCTGGAAAAGCAAAGCTACAGAGTTTTGTTGTGCCTTGGACAGTATAAAAGAATGGGGGGTTCTGTCTACTAAAGATAAAAGAGGGGTGAGCTGAGGATTCTTTGTTGATAATTTTGCTGGCTGACTTTTTTGTTCTTGAGTAGTTTCTTATGGACGGAGTATACAAGAAAGATTGCATGAAATGTTGTAAAGACGAGGGGAACAAACTGGGGACTTCAGATTGGAGAGCTTGTAAATTTACTTGGGGAGTGAGTGGGTATGGTTGTTGTTGGTGTGAAAGGAGATGAATGGCTTCGGTACACAGGGAATTATCTTGGATGTACGGAGAAGGGTAGGTCGTATTTCATTAATACTGAAGAAGATGGTTGGGAATAATTATACTATGTGCATCAACTTGCAGAAAAGGGGGAGTTTTGAAGGACTGACTGATTAAGCGAGTATCGCCCACATTTTCATCTATACCAAGGCAATGCGTTGAAGGCAAAGGACTCGGATAGAATCGCTCCGAGGCCTTTTACGCTACATCGAGTCTTTTCAAAAGAGTTCTCATTACTGAAGGGGTGAGAATTAGCTGGACTAATTTTGCAGCACTTCTCGACTCACAACTGCTGCTTCTGAAGCTCAGGGCTAACTTAGGATAGTGAGCTTCTTACTCAAAGAGGCTAACCAAGAGAGAGACACCGCTTTATCGAGAAGCCGGTAGGGCAGGCGGAAAGACACCGCTATCAATACCTAGCGTAATAGTAAAGCCGAGAAGTCTGCTGCCAACCTAGAGAAGTTAACTTCTCGTTCGAAAAGCCCTAGATCGAGCTACCTTCGAGTCTCTTTACCTTTATTCTTTCTCTCTCGCCCCGTGAGAGGCCGAGATTATTGTGGTTTGTGCATCAACGCGCAGGGAAGGGAGATTTTTTGACTGACTTAAAAGTGGATCTTGAGGAAGCAAGGCGGACCATGGACTCGGATGGGACGTTCCGGAGCGACTTAAGTAATACCTACGCCCCTTAATAGAGGCTCCATAGGGGTCCTATATATGAATAGTTAAACTCCTTTAAAAAGGCATGGTATATCCTAAAAGACCGCTCTAGAGCCCTATCCGGCCGGGTCTTGGACCATCCTTGGCCGTCCTTAGCCATCAATGCTTTACCTTGTCGTAAATCAGAATTGCGGACAGAATTTCTCACGACGTCAGTCAAAAGATCTTCCTTCTCTGGACGTTGATGTACAAATCAAAATACTCGGTGAGAAAGCCGTCTGAGTCTTTAAGTGTTGCTTTGTCTCAGTATCGAGAAGCCCTTGAACGAGAAGTTCTGCAAAATGAGTCTACTAATCTACGTGTTTTAGCTAAGCTTTGCTGTAGGGCAGAGCAGATTCCTCTTTGTCGCATGTGGATGTTCAAAGCACAATACCGCAGATTCCATGCAACAAGGGTGGCACGGCTAATCTTTATTATAGTACTATGTTATTTGGGGGAATAACGCGTTCCAGCCAAAAATCCTCGGTGCGCAGTGTGCTGCAATGTCAGCGTTGCCATTGAATTGGTGGACTGTGCAGTGGTTGGGACCATCTAACAATAGCGGTAATTTCTGAATTGGAGACGAAATACCTATAGATGTTGCCTCTGCGACAAAAACGTAGATACTTGGCGTTGAGATAAAAAGCCTTTTTCTTTGTATAGTATAGACTGGCTACGGATCTTGAGTACCCTCACCTGAAATAATTCTTAATCTTGATATTCCTTGCCTAAGTACGCCCGTTCTTCAAAAGGCGGGTGCATGGATCAAATCCACGCCTATTCAATCGACGTAGAGGCTTCAAGAATTTCTGCTGAGTACCTACGTCATTCTCGCAGAGGCAACACTACCACACTTTGAAAGTCAGGCGCTTCAATTCTAGCGTAGTTTTGATAGCGGCCTGAAATTGGCGTGGATTGTGCTGAAAATCAGACGCCGGAATGCCAAAAAAGGATATTCTGTAAGCGCCGCTTGAAATACTACTATCCATGCTTCAATTGCAGCGGACATTGCCGGACGAATGGAACCACTCACATGTAAGCGAACTATCCCCCCATGTAGAGAATCGTTAATGTATTCAGATCCACCCCCAGCTATTCTCCCAAATACCATAATATATTCAGATTGCTTTCCACAGCCGTATTATACAGTTTATAAGGTCGCATCTACTAAGTACGATATTCAACTAACTTTAACAGGAATGAATTGTTACGACAATGGCCGTTTCGGCGTAATATATCAATCCCTGGATTAGCGTTCACTTTCGCTAAAACCAACGGTAACAACATCCTCACACGCTATCTCTTCTAAACAATCGTGCATCTGGTCACTCTCCAAAGTGGACCACAATTGATTGCTTTACTTCTAGTTCTTCATAGAGGTGGGAATAACTGCAAAAAAGGATGCAGTCTGCGCATCAGTTCCAATCTCCAAACTCCCCAACTTTTCCCCATAACCCAAAATCCGTGCATCTTCCTTTCCAAGCTGGACTCTACGTTCACGCCTAGACCAATAACTGCAAAATGCGTTGCACCGGCTTACCCATCATCTTGGGATATCTCCTTTGGTATAAGTCTCTCGAATGATCACAAGTTTCTTAAACTAAGACTCGCAGTCTCACGACAGCTGAACAAATGGAGCGCGGCTGTTGCAACCCCAAAAATCGGGGAGGTTTTCGTAATCAAGCTACGGACTGGTGTTGTTCGCACGGCGGAATAAACAGTAGAAGCGGAGCCACTCTTCAGGACCATGATCCTGGAAGAAAGTCGGTAAGCCTCCTAAGTTTTTATAATATTACCGTTGTTTGGGTTATTCAAATTCTTCTGTTATCGATCGCTTGCTCACCCTGATTTTATTTAGTGCAAATATGATCCAAAATACAAGGATACTTTCAAATATTGTTGTCAAAACATGGGAAACAATGCGATCCCGTATACAAATGATTGGACAGACTGCAGGCTTACCTAAGGATTCATACTTGTAGAAGGAGATGGATGGCTTTTGTACTTTAGGGCTGATTTCTAATGGATGGATATAGAACGGTAGATTATCGTTGGACACTGGAGGAGATGTTCGGGACTGGAGGCATACTTATTCGATGTCACGCTCTCTCTTCCCCCCCCTCCCGCCTCTCTCTCTCGTGGAATAACAATCACTTGTATATTTACTCAAATCTGCTCAGACCGATTCACAATTGATAAATTCTTAACCGGCAAATGAGATTAATTTAGTAGACTAAAGAACTTGGGAAACATTCACGATAATTTAGAAACTGTAATATATACTTATCTGGAATAGTGTCTCGGAGACCCTTAACTAGTCCGTATTTTTTCAGTATAATAGTTACGCCTCTATACCTCTCTACTTATCCTTATATAGCTTGGTACCAACTAAAGCCCTAGTGTTACAAATCACCTGGATACTTGTCACGGGGCGGGTTCGGGTATCAGGAGGAAGGAGCAGCAGCAGGAACAGATATCATTCAACAGGCTATATACGAACTGGCAGGCAAACCAACAGGCAGGTTTGACGACAGGACGTAGCTCAAAGAGCTAAGTATTGGTTGAAGCCACGCAGGCTTTTAAACCCCTTTCCTCGGCAGAACTACGGTTCTGGGGCCACCCCAACGGCGGGAGAGACTTGTGTTACAGATCACCTCAAGACCGAAGAGCAGGGAAAGCGGGACTTGCAGAGGATGGTTGGATAACAAGATGGATGGTTTTTCGTGCTCGGATGTCGCCTCTGCACCTCACCCCTATCTGGACGCACGGCACGGCTCAGTGAGCGGAAGAACAAGTCTGACAGGATATATAACTAGGGATTCTCGCTGTTTTCATTGTTTCATAGCTCAAACTCCCGGTTTGACTGTCATCATTGTGGTATCGCATCATTTGCACCCACCCACCTTCCCATACTATGTATCTAGTCATTTGCTCAACCCGTCCTACACGGGTTGGGCTTCTTTTCGTGCATTGCCTGGCAGAATGGCACAGCTCATTTGGCCTAGCTCCTAGGCCAAGCTTGCTGTACTACCCTGCCGCCGCATGGCTTTGCCGAAAGGCCTGCCAATTACTTAAAATCTACTTGATTTTAAGCCTCTCAATCGCTCAATATGTGTATGCACGAAAAGTTGTTGTTAGGACTGATGTGGAGTGGAATCCGTTGGGCGCACAAGAGGGGACTGGTGCAACCAGGTCAGTCCTAAGAGAATAGTACGTGCAGGAGTCACGTGATATTCCCACAGTTCCCACAGCACTTGGCATTGCCCACAGTGTGGGAAGGACTACAAAACAGCACACACAGCGAGAACTCAATTTTTGGAATTTACAGAAGTATCATCTAAGGATCATCAAAACACCTCTGCCAGTGGCCGCTCCGGCCTCTAGAGGCCATCGCGCGTCCCTCAGCGTCGATGAGATATCTCTAGAGTCGCCGTCGCGGCCACGGCAGAGCAAGCAGACGAATACATGAGCAAGCTACACGAACGATGCGTCCACCAAAGACAACAGCAACCATCTAGTCACTATCTCCCGGCTAGTCCATCACCCCAGATGACACTGCAACGCTCCGAGTCGACGAGTCACTGCTAGAACGGCAATACCTTCAACACAACTCAAACACCAGACGCCCGGTGCGCAACAATCGGCACCACACACCACTGCAACGACTAGACAACCTCTCCCAACGTCTTGGCAAACCGTCCTGCTACAAGCTGTTGCCCAGAGCCTTGAGCCTCTCCCCAAACTGTTGCCTCCCAGTTATGGCATTGGCAAGAGTAGGTGCGCGACACAGTAAGTAGTAAGGACGCATAGAAGGAGCCTATTGGCGGCAAATCCCCTCCCTGTAAGCTAGCAGACGTAGCCTTGAGCCTCTCCCCAGACTGTTGCGTCCCAGTTATGGCATTGGCAAGAGTAGGTGCGCGATATAGCAAGCAGGGAGAGCGACTAGCAGCAGATAGGCTCCGACTATAAGACGACAGGTCTACAACACAATCGGTGCGACACGATACGGCAGCTGCTAGAGAACCTCATCTACTATCGTCTCCGCAAACCGTCCTGCTGCAAGCTGATGTCCAGAGCCTTGAGCCTCTCCCCAAACTGTTGCGTCCCAGTTATGGCATTGGCAAGAGTAGGTGCGCAACACAGTAAGCAGTAAGGACGTATAGAAGGAGCTTATTGGCGGCAAATCCCCTCCCTACAAGCCAGCAGACGTAGCCTTGAGCCTCTCCCCAGACTGTTGCGTCCCAGTTATGGCATTGGCAAGAGTAGGAGCGCGATATAGCAAGTAGGGAGAGCGACTAGCAGCAGATAGGCTCCGACTATAAGACGGCAGGTCTATAGCACGATCGGCGCCATACAATACGGCAGCTACCAGACAGCCTCGTCCACGGGCATACCCGGAGTATCACACCCAAGCAGCGAAATCACGACTACGATGGTTACTATTGTCTCCAGCATCACACAACCAAATACACCGCCGCATAGGAATCTGGTGCAAGGCAACTTTCACAAGCAGAAACATACTTAGGGAACCCATTGGCCTTGAGGGATAAGGCGAAACAGATAGACAAGCTGAGCATTAGAGGGAGACTGTAGGTAGAAGGATAGCGAAACACGAGGCATTGCCTCTTGAGTCTACATAGCACAGATATACTAGCAGAATAACCAGTATCTACAAGAGCCAGCGGGCATTTGGAGATACTGGTTAAGGGAAAAGAGGGAGGACGGAGGGGACAGCTGGTCTTGTTTCAGTGAACGGGGCGAAGTGGGGCGCGGTGGATTATATAATCTATCACGTGTCGGCTGTCTGATGAAGTCCTCCTAACCGGACATAGCTGCGTGATTAAGCGGCTGCAACCGAGTAGGATAAAATCAATCAATCAATCAATCAGTGTGGGAAGTGTGGGAAGAGCCAAGAGGTGTGGGAATACACCTTGCCACCCAGAACCAGAAGGGTATATATGGAGGACGTTGGACGGACTTTCCTTTCTCTCTTCGTGGTTATCTCATGTTATGTTTCTCACATAGGAGCTTCTTCAACCTACTACAGTAACGACCTTTTACTTAGATACAATCAAGCACAAGTCATATGCACACGAAGCAAGCCCACCCCCAACCTTCATACTAACCGACAAGCGTTCAGGATTGATCTGAGGATCAAATCGGTTAGACGACAATTGAATTGGGAGATACATCGGACGGCTAGGATCTAGTGAGCCTCCAAAGAACCTGAGCAAGGGAAGGTACTTGAGGTAAGTACTTCCAGACTGATATTGACCTTACCCCAAACCCGCGGACCAGGACAAGAGAACACAGGTGTCAAGAAGGTCTTGACATAATTTAATGGTCACGTGCCGTGCCGTCACAGCGCGCGCCCTTAACGTTAAACACGAGAGAACCTCTCTGATCGCGCCCGATGAGTCCCATTTATCCTCGAAAAACTACCAAACGGTCGGAAACTTACTCTTACCGAGGAGCAAACGCTTATCCAATATATTCTCGACCTCAATTCGCGAGGATTTGCGCCCCGGCTGTGTAAGGTGGCAGATATGGCGGATAAACTACTGGCTATACGCGGTGGAGACCCAGGAGGCAAAAACTGGGCTGAGAGATTCGTAACGCGCTCAGATGAGCTCAAAATAGCCTTCAATCGAGCAAAGGATAGGCAGAGGATACTACAGGAAGATCCAGAGATTATTGGCGCGTGGTTCAAGCTCGTTGCAGACACTAAGGCAAAGTACGGCGTCCACGATGAGGATACGCACAACTTTGACGAGATTGGCTTCCAGATGGGCGTTATTGGGTCAATGAAGGTCGTCACAGCCTCTGAAAGAAATACAAGGGCTGAACCCATCCAGCCGGGTGATCGCGAATGGGTTACGGTTATTCAGAGCATCTGCGCAACTGGATATGCGACCCCGCCATTCATTATCTATAAAGGACGCGTTCACATCTCTGCGTGGTATGAGGAGGCAGATATACCACGGAATTGGAAGCTCTCGGTCTCTGAGAACGGCTGGACAAACAACGCGCTTGGTCTTGAGTGGTTGAAGCATTTTGACGCGCATACAAAAGGCGCGGCAGGTGGGGGGGTACAGGCTGCTTATCTTGGACGGCCATGAGAGCCATCTCAGCCAGGATTTCAAGGACTACTGCCTCGAAAATAAGATCCTAACCCTCTGTATGCCACAGCACTCGTCGCATATACTCCAGCCCCTTGGCGCGGTCTGCTTCTCGCCGTTAAAGCGCAAGTACTCCCAACGCATCCGGGACTTGGCGCGCCGACGCGTGTACCATATCAACAAGGAAGGCTTTCTTCCTGCCTTCAAAGACGCGTTTTTCGACGTGTTCACGGAAGAGAATTGTCGAAAGGCCTTTGAGGCAGTAGGGCTAGTCCCTATCAACGCGCAGGTAGTATTGGATTGCCTTGAAGTACGGCTACGTACCCCGCCAGAACCCCGTCTCCTAGAAACGCCGTGGCAGCCAAAGACTCCAAGCAATACTCATGAATTTGGATCCCAATCCAAGCTCGTAAGCGAGTCTTTTACTCGGTCACCAGTTACTGCGCAGGCAGGCTTTTCACAACTTGTTAAAGGCGCTGAGTTGATGCTGCACCAGAACGCCCTACTTGTTGCACGAAACCACGAGCTTGAAGAGCAATTGGCAGTAATGACGAAGCGAAAATCGCGTAAAAGAAAGCGGATCTAGCAAGGTGGTACTATGGAGTATGGGATTGCAGCAGCGCGGGTAGCTGCTGAGGCGTCTGTTGCGCCTCAGGGATCAAAGAATGCTCGTAGTAGTAGTGGTCAAAAAACAGCCGACCAACTCAAAGGCGCTGTGGGAACTGCGGCGCGACTGGGCACAATGCGCGAACGTGTAAAACGGATATTGAAATATCATCTGAATCAGATAGCAGCACGACAGACTTGGAATCTATTGTTGATAGCGATAAAATTGAAGAGTCGTAACATGAGTTGGTCGTGCCAAGAGATTTTGGCGGGTTGGGTGGTGTGGCGGTTCGGGTGGTGGAATACGTGACTTATTCTTTTATTTATTATACTAGCTATATGAGAACTAGATTCTTCAATGGGATAGATTAGAGCGGGTTTTTGGTTCTTAAATCTACTCTATTAATGGATTGAAGAGAGATAGGCTAGAGTAGTAGATTAGAGCGGTTTTATACTTTTAGAATAACCCTCTGAGCAGCCTACAGTGGAGCAAGCCAGGAGGTACACTCTCGACGTCTTTCTTGTCAAGGAAATAGACAAGCCTTTCAAAGAAGATTTCGCCTTCGAGACAGCTGCAACCAAGCAAGCTGTGCAAATTGCCCTCAAAGTTCCGATCGTCATCGTCACGCAAGTAGATGAGGCTCCCAAAGGCAAGGCAGTTTCTGGGCCAGTCTCATCTAAGAAACAAGTCGAGGTTGACGTCGAAGGTCTATCTTTGAAGAACCAAAGGAGTCTCTCAAACAAGATCCCGCTCCTGAGAAGCCCACCGAGCAAACCAGGGACCACGCTGACGAAAACCCAATCAACAAGCAATCAAATAAAGCCCCAGCAGAGCGAAGCCTTGAGGTCCCTCTCTTGGAGCAGGTAAACAAGATAGTCGTGAACGACTCTATTGTCAAACAGCCAGAAGAGTCCCTCAAACCAGAGCCGGATTCCATAGAATTCGCAGCCAGCCTACTCAAAGAGCCTACGGTAAAAGAATCAACCCTCAAGCATTTGAGCGAGGCTCTAAAAGAGCTAGCCCACAATAACCCTGGAATACAACGACCCAAGGAGATCGCCTTCCAAGACAATATCGCTCAGCAACCTCTTGTCGTTGAGCAACCAAACGAGACCCCAGAAGGGCCAGCCCTCAAGGGCCTTGCAGTCGAGCCAAAAACTGTGGTCAATCAGCCTAAGGAATTCAAAGTCGAAAAGCCTGTAGAAGTCTTGCCGGAGCCGCAGCATCGGAAATTGGCAGCTGATGAAGAGAATGCGATATCTGAGGCGGAATTCAAACTCAAGGCCGCGAAACTGAAAACTCGAGGTTGGTCGGGAGACGACCGGACTCGGGAGGCTCGAAAGAGATGGCTGCTGAATCAACGGCTGCTAAAGATCCCGAAGTGATACCGAGCATTGAACTTAAGATACCAAGTACCGAAGAAGCAGTAGCAGCAGCTGAGGATGCGATCAAGGAGGATTTGATCATGATACCGAAAGCCGAGGATACCAAATCGACAGCGGAACATGCAACGTTGAAGGGCAAGTCGGTGTCGACGGAGTCTACCAGAACAAATTACCAGAAGAATCGGTAAGCAAGGAGGAAGACTCTTCGTCAGAGAAGCATGCGATCTGTCAAGAGGAGGAGGATGCGACGCTGATGGCGGAATTAAATGCTGAGGCCGCTCAATGAAAAAGTCGTAGTTGGTGGGACGATGAGGGCGAAAATACGGGGAGAGGAATGTGAGCAAAAATGAAGCGGCGACTATCAACACCCGCAAAAAGGGTCTTCACACATCGACGACGACTTCACCCGGAATCGATCCCGCAACAAGCAAAATTCTCACCAATCTCTGCCGATAAGAGATTGGTTTTTGAAAAGGGCTGTGAGGAGCGCTCAATTTGAGACTATAAAACTTCGCGGTCCTGGGAAGTTTGACTTGTACTGTAGATTCGAGCGCTCACGAGTTTTTCCGTGCTAGATACCGTTGCTGGGCGATAGTTTTGTCCTTTTGACGATTGGCAATGCGAATCCAAACCGGACACCTTCGCCAGAACCAACGCCATCTATGATACAAATCCACAAACGCGATGCCGTCAAGAATATCATTGGAAGTGTGACAAAAACCACATTGACCACCTGTTTGGAATTTCCACGTCTTTATCTGGGTCGTAAGTTCCGTGACAAGCTCAAGTCGCGCTCTTCTCCCTACCCGCTCTCTTTCCGCGTCCGCACTCAATATTACAGGAAGGGTATTTGATAAGATAATTCCAAATTACAACTACAACGTCCTTGGCCAATGACGATATTACTCCCCCGGATCTAACCACAAAACATCCACGCCTATTCATCCATACTTCCGAGCGTCGCCGCCCGTTTCATCCTTGGTCCAGTTATTCGCTCCTTTCCCTCCGACCACATATGCCTTCGACCACGTATGCCTTCGACCACGTATGCCTTCGACCACGTATGCCTTCGACCACGTATGCCTTTTGCCAAAATCCTGCCCGTCCAGCTGCTTTCTTCCTCCCCCATTTTCTACAATTCGCCGGCCTTCGGATCAATCTATGGTATGCTGAATTTCCATCTCGTGAATGACCTGATCCATCCACGTATTATAATGCAGACGATGTTCGAAGTGTAGACCGAGATACGCATACATTAATCGACGCATGCATAGTGACGCCGTGCCGATCCGTGCACAATTTACTAGACCGCCTAGCCACAAAGTCGAGAAAAGCCGTTCCAGTCCTCCTTCCAACAGGAAATGTTCAGGCCAGCAGATAAGACGCTATGCGTACGATGGCACAAATGTAGAGATGTGCAGGACACTTGCAGGGCCAGTATTCGGAACCGTGTTGGAGAACGGCGGTACCAAAGGATGAAATTGTATGCTGTATTCGCGTGTTCACCGTCATTGGGAAAAACCGCGTCATACATCTCCGTGCTTCCCAATTCCGCCGTGGCAAATATGATTTGAGATAAGACAGCGAGCCAAATGAAGATAGGGTGATCCGCCGATTTGCTCCATAGCGGTGGTCGAACGAGAGTGGTATAGACTAGGAGGAACGCAAGCATGAGAGGCGAGGCAATCAGATGAGCTATGTCGGCGTTGTAGGGATATCTTCCAGTGATAGTGCGTCGCTTGTCTAGGTAGTTGTACAGGCAGACTGAGACGTTATCCATGTGTAGTTTTGAGAAGCAGTGTAGGCAGGTTGCTCGATCTACATTTTCGAGATAGGCTAGAAAACATGTCTTGCCAACGCAGATTCTGTTGTAGCATGGCATGCTAAAGAGAGGGCCCGCACAGGGCGTTTGTGTCCGGATGGTCAGTGGGTGACCAAGAGCCCCAGCAGAGCACACAGTGATCTTCACGATGGTTCGCGGGTACGTCGGGGTTGCATCGACGCTGACTTATGCCTTTCAGCATGGTGCTGCGGCATATGTATGCATATGTATGGCGGGAATTTCATGGTAATTAGGTTGTTGCTTGTTGCGATTGTCAATGTTGAAGATGTTGTGGTGATTATGTTGGTCAAACATTAGCTGGATTGGTCGCTTTGACTCAATCTCTGGCGGTGAACTTCGGGGTGGAACGTACCATGGTTCCGATGTACGAATCTGGAAGTGGTGGTAGCAAAATTACAGATGCCAGTTTGCAGGACAGCCTCTTCCCACGCCACTTATTGCCGGTATCCAAGACGTGTATTCATTTGTGAAGGCGGGGTTGAAGGTCAATTTGTCCTTCGGGGGTTGAACAGTGCGATGAGGGAGGAATCTGTGCGAGTTGGACAGTGCCATGGGGGAGCAATCTGTGCGAGGGGACGACGAGCATGATTGATTCGAAGACGACTGTTTCGAGGATGGCGCTTGATATGACAAATGCTTCGTTGGAGTCGATGGAGGTACCATGATGGCCCAGGACGGCAACGTATATATATGGCCATTGCCATTCTTCACTGTCATTTGCTCTCACAGCAGGATCCACGACCGACTCTCGAGTACATATCAACCCTCGGCGGCGGGCAGTATGGAAGAAGCCTTCAAGCAGAGGCAGCGAGCAAAAGACCGAGAGAAGTGAGGAAGAGCCTGGTGTGTGGGAAGTGGTGGGAAGTGGTGGGAAGTGGTGGGAAGTGATGGGAAGTGGTGGGAAGTGGTGGGCAGTGGGCACGGCACAATGGAAGGAACCAGTGAGTCCCTTCGACAGTTCAAGGCAAACTAAATTTAGATACGCGCTCAACTTCAACTCAATCAGGTCCGTTCCAGTATCCTTCCCTCGTTGTCATCGCTCATCATCACCTACTCACCCAACCACGTCCAGTGGCTCGATTCCCTCGGTCGGCTTCTCCCACTTCTCCCTCCTGTGCCAGTAGATCTCTGCGCCCGGTGGCGGCAAGTCAATGCCCGCTTTTGCGAAGAGGCCTCCTTTGACAAACGCCATCTCATGCTTCTGGACTTCTGTGGTCGAGAAGATTGCACTAGGAGTTGTCAACATATTGGATTGGTCGTCTCCAAAAAGGGAAGCCGAAAAGAGAAGACTTGACGTACCATCCGCAATCCCCACAGAAGTGGCGGTTGTTTGCCTTTCCGCTGTTTGTGTCCTTATCAACATACAGCTTTGGTTTGCCGTGGATGGTGATGTCTTTCACTGGAACAGGGAGATTGATTGAATATCTGTTTGCTTGCTTAGCCCAGATCCGACACAGAACGGTTGTGATCAGCATACAATCCTCCCGACGAGACGCGACAGCTATAGCAATGACATTTTACGCAGATGGCCGGCATCTCTGCGAATTCGATGGAGATGGCTCCGCAGTTGCATGTTCCTTTGATGGGTGCCATTGTTGTCGACTTCAAATAGTAAAAATGTAAGATTGATCAAACAGGTATCAAAAGGTGGGATGGAACTGAGGGGAGACGTCAAATGTTCAAGAGCTAAATAAGAAAGACACAACTAGAAGGCTAAAATCTTTGTCCTAACCTTGGGTTCACAGAAAACAATGCGACGTCTTCCAAGCAACCATCTACGATTTAGTCAGCGATGCTGACTAATCAGAGTCTGCGGATCAATCCCCATCATATGCTGTACGGTAGGTTTGCTTCCGTTAGGCTTATCTCCGGACTTCGGTCATAATCTCTCACGTTATTCTCTCCGACTATCGTTTCCACCTCCGCAACTGATGCCCATTTTCGATTGGGGAGGAACTTGAATTAATCAGCACAGAATGAGAGTCTTCTTTTTTCTTGATTGCTTCTCAGACTAATTGTGATGGTATTTTTCGACCTCACGCTGGATTGATGTCTTCATCCTCCATTTCTGTTCACTAATCAGACATGTTTGCCCTCTACGGCTCATCCCGTAACAGAACTCGGACAAAGCCAGGTTAGCTGCCAAGATCAACCTAGTCGGTTTCACAATCGTAGCAGGATGTTCACTAACTCGACGCGATGATGTTGCCATCACTAGATAATTGATAGTTAGAACTCTCAGGCAGAATGTCTGCTTACCCTTGGCTTCACCACCACAATGTCGAAAGTGTTCGTTTGGTTGAGGGCGCCCGGCACGAGTGTTATGGGCTGTATCGAACACTCCGACGGCATGTGGCCTCTTGATCATGAGATGGGGATTCACCCAACACTATCGATATGTTGAACATAATGAAGTAGTATTTGAGTCGAAGGCTGGCAGGACATTTTCTGCTGATTAGTTAATATCCATTCCTTTCCATCAGCTATGGGCAACCTCAACTTTAATTACGAGGATCAGGAGCCCCAGCCCACCAAGTCCAAGCGGCGCACCGACGAGATTGAAGAGCCGCGAAATAAGAAGCGTCGCAAGATCGTGATTTACTTGACCGACGACCCGGACTCGTTGGAGGAGGAGAAAGATGCGCAGGAGCCGGTACGTTTATAAGCTGACCCTAGAGATGCCGTTCAAATCTGACTACCATCTAGATTGACGTACCCAAGAGATCAGGCAGAAAGAATGAGGATGGAACGATCAAATATGGCCGTGACCCATACCATTTCCTTAGTAGCAACCTTACGAATCCGCTGGTAAGCATATCTCATGCATTGAGACTAGATGAGAGGATCGAATCTAATGTACACTCCATCCCCCACCGAGAGATCTGCCAGAGGAGACACTGGTACCGGCCCAAAAGCTGACGCCAGGGGCACCAGAACTCCCGCGATTCAAGTGGGACCCACCAGGCGTATGGCCCTGCAAAGGAGAGGGATGCCCATATCGGAACGTAGATCTCTTCGCCAGCCGGGACGAATCGATCGAGCACTGCTTAACTGTGATTTTTTGCCATGTGACTGCGGCATCGACCTCCATTCAAACTCTTACCCCAGGGTTACACGGAAGGAGTGTAAAGCCCAAAATGCTGCAATCGGGGCTCAAGCAGTCCTCGAGGCAGCTACGAAAGCCAAGGCCGAAGCGAGCAAGACACTGTCATCTCTCGTTCGAAAATTGGGACCGGAGCTTCTTACAAAGAGGGACGAGTATCACGAGACCGAGTCCACTAAGCAAGAACAAGAAGAGACATTGACTAAGGTTAAAACTACAGAGACCCCAGTGACTAAACTGAAGCGACGAAGAGAACCAAAGTTGCCTTCGACGGGAAAAATGTGATTGGATACGGAAATGCGGACGAGTCCGGGGCGCTTTGCTGGAAAACGATGAGGTCGTGAGGGTAGATGTTGTCGGAATTATGGTGGCTAAGTTCTTCTGGAAATAGGTGATGATCGGGCAGGAAATTCTGCATATATAGATGGGGCTTAAGTTAAGGAACTAATATTTGAAGATTAGCTATATATCAAGGAAGTAGCAAAGACTAGATACAATATACATCATCTAGCATTCGTTTGTAATGTTCTCGTAGTAAACTCTGAGTTGATATTAATTCCTCATTTAATTTGATGTCTTTGTAGAGTGTGGACCCCAGATATGACCCAACCCCAGATATGACCCACGAAAATCCTCCAAAGCGCATGCTACACGCGTTATCCCCACCAATGCCTTCAAAATCATCCAAAAAATCGCCGGATTACGAAGTTCAACTATCAAAGGCTATTTATGCACTACAAAATAAAGACTTTTCGTCTATTAGGGCTGCTGCAAAGTTCTTTCAAGTTGATAACAAAACACTACAGCGCAGGCTCAACGTCGGCTTGACGAACTCTACCAGCCACGAAATGACCCAAATTCTTACCATCGCGGAAGAAGATACTCTTGTACGCTGGATTAAGCGATACACAAATACTGGAACTCATATTACCAACCCGTTGCTCAAAGAGCTCGCAATTCATATTCGACACGCACGCGTCACATCTTATCCTACCTACCACCCCACGCTTCACTATCAACGATAAATGGATCCAGCGCTTTCAAAAAAGACATCCTGAGATAGCAGGAGTATATGCTCGTCAGCTAGAGCATGTACGCAACGAGGGGGCAACATATGAGCATGTAAAACGCTGGTTTGACGCAGTCGGAGAGATGCTCCAGGAGCATAAGTACGATCCTGCGCATATGTGGAATATGGATGAGGCTGGATTTGGTATTGGCGAAGAGCAGGCGTTGAAGGTGCTTGTGCACCTCGACAGTACACAGAAGTACAAGGTGATCGGAGGCAAACAGGAGTGGGTAACAGTGATTGAGTGCATCAATGCCGCAGGCGAAGCGCTGGCGCCGCTCCTGATATTCAAAGGCCAGGACGTTAATACGCGATGGATCAATGAATCATCACCTCTGGGATGGCACTTTGCAACAAGCAAGAATGGCTGGACCTCGAATAACCTTGGGTTGGCGTGGTTAATCAATGTTTTCGACCCTCTTACCCGCGAGAAGGCTGCGGGTCGCCAGCGTTTACTTGTCGCGGATGGCCATGGAAGTCATATCCAGGGCGATTTTATTGCCTACCGTCATATCCAGGGCGATTTTATTGCCTACTGCATGGAGCATAATATTGATCTCCTAATTATGCCTCCTCACTGCTGACATATACTACAACCGCTTGACGTAGGCGTGTTTGCGGCGTTTAAACGGGCCCATACTATCAAAACGCATGCGATCTCCCGGCTCAGTTCACAGCGCATCCCACGCTCAGAATGGATTGAATTACTCTCTCGTGCACGCGAAAGGGCTATGAGCAAGGAAAATATCCTTAGTGGATGGCGTGGCACCGGCTTATGGCCTGCGCTTCCTATGCGAGTACTCAGAGGGCTTCCGAAAGACTCACCTATACCGGCTCCACAACCAATTACACCACGCGCAATAACTACTCTCGATCTCTCTTTACTACAGAGCTCTCCTCCTGAAGTAGTTGAACTATCAAAATCAAATAAAAAGTTCATAGAGTCGTTGCGCGAGTGCCATGCCGTTGTTTCGCCGGTACGGCGCTATGCAGAGCGTATGACACGCCTATGCGAAACTCAAAATGCAACCATTGCAATTCAAGCTAAACAAATAGCTGAGCAATCCGAACTTTTGCGGAAGCGGAAGAAGGCTAAAAAGGGTAAAAGAGTTCGATTAGAGGGTGTTGCGGTCTATTCGACTACGGAAGTGTTGCGTATAGCCCGCGAGGGAGGCGCGCGTTGAAGCAAAAAAGTCACGGGGGCGCCAACGCAAAGTTATTATAGTTGAGACTAGTTCGGAGGAGCAAGATTAGGATTCTGAGGATTTATTAGATAGTTTTATTAAAACGCCAGTGGCACGTGGGCGGCGCGCAGTGTTCTCACATGTCGAGGTTTGATTTTCGTGGGTCATATCTGGGGTTGGGTCATATCTGGGGTCCACAACTCTATGTGGGTTCCTTTTGTCGTACTTAATGTTTAGTGGTAATCGGATTTAACGTGGTATGTAGTGGCTATGTGCTGTAATTAATATTGATATCGATATAAAGAGAGGTTGAGTGAAGTAGGAACTTGGACAAAAAAAATTGGATACGGTATCTATTTGTTGAGTTAGATCGTTCGGTAGGGAGACTAGAAAGCCAATTCCTATCGTCTTACACGTTGTAGCTCGTGCTGTAATATAACCAGGTTAGATAGAATACTAGATAGAATAGATAGATACAGCTTTTGGGAAATCAAAAACCATACAGGATTACCATAATCATCTGATAAGCTATAAAGATTTTAGATCTAGATAACAAAAAGAGAGTAGATTTACTAAGTAAGGAGGTATCTTACTTATCTAGAAAGAATTTCAATGAAAACCTAGTCCATCTGGTAAAATCTCGGTATGTCTCTCTAGTAAGTGTTATGGGCATGGCCCATGGTTGGTATAGGCTAAGAGCCTAAGCCTGATTGAGCCTAGTATAGAGAAAGAACCTCATTGAGGTTCTCTGTTTGTAGATACCTTCACTCCTTAACTGAATCTAAACAATCTTTGGCTACGAGTATGCTGCGTCTTTCCAGCTACCGTCCCGTAATATAGATTCAGTTCTTTACAAACCTAGGTGTACTTGATGCGTAGCAACAGTACCCTATCGACTCCTACAACCTACACCCCTACTACCGACGACGACCCAATCGCGAGCATTACGCAAGGAATCGACAAACTCTCAATGGCTCGAGCAAATTCGCCTGACACCGTACAACAATTGGTGGCAGCTCTGACCGCAGTCAGTGTTGATGGGAACACCGGTGCAAAAGCTATTGCATGGCCTAAATGGGACGGGAAAAGAGACAACTACACGCTGTTCAGATGGCAGATCAAGACAAAAATCACTGTTGAAAATGGGAAGCTTGGAAGCAATCAAGGAATATGCGCGAACATCTTCAACGGGCTTCCGACAGAGAAACAACAACGCGTCATCCAATGGCTAAGCAATGGAGAGCAACATGGCAACTACGAACCCGAGTCCTTTATCAAGCATATGGACGACAAGTTCTTAGATCATGAAGCGGAAGCTAAAGCTCTCGACGAGCTGAACAAGATTAGCCAAGGCAGCAGACAACCGTTCGAAGACTTTCGCCAGCAGTTCGAACAACTGACATCGCACGCTGGATCCCTAGCGCCGCAAAGAGCCTCAAAGATCACTATCATGAACAACGCGCTCAACTACTCCCTCCAACAGACCTTGAAATCAGTGCGATTGTCCAGGGACGACTACGACACTTACGTAAAAGATGTACAGTACTTCGCGACGAAGACAGAGGCTCTATCCCACCAACGCCGCTATCCAAGTACGGATAAGGAGACGCCAACGACTCGAGGGAGGCCACAATCACCCCAAACAGTCAGTCGTGACGCAGAAGGCGATGTCGAAATGACTGGCATCAACGCCCTTTCAGCGCAGATCGCAGCACTGATAGCTCGGGTCGATACACTCGGAAAGGATGCGAAGAAGGACCGACGACCTAGAGCGAAATGGCGATCCCAAACAGAGTTCTTGGCACTTATACAAGCGGGCAAATGCGGGCGCTGTAAGAAGCTCAAGCACCACCCGAACGTATGCGAATTCCGACCAGCAACACGTCCAAAGACTCAGGTCACTGCGGTAATCACACAGCATACCGATGACTCCCTACAGGAAGCCTCATCAGAGTCGGAAAACTAGCTACCCTTGTGCATCGTCGCGCACGAGGGTCTGAAGTAGATGTACATGGCGAAGACATTACAAAGCTACCAGGCATAAGAGAAATCAAAGCAGCAAAGGATAGGATGGAAAGTACACCCTTCTTGATAGATACCTTGATCAATGGAACTTCTTTCACCGAATCCTTCTTTGATAACGGCTGCCTCCCTTATGCTGCTTTCAGCGAGAAGAGTGTCCAAACACATCGTCTACCGCGCATCCCAATTGACACCAAACAATTGGCACTGGCTAAAGAGAGCCACGAGAACGGAGAAGACCTCCGTATTACGCACATGACCTACGCTACGATCGACATTGATGGTCGAGCAGAGCGAGTCTATGGGTATATAGTGAAAGGATTGAGCTTCCCTATTATCCTAGGCAAGGCATGGGCAGAGAGAAACTGGGTGCGATATATAGCAGCTAAGAGAAAGCTGCTTATTGGTCAAGGATCCCAGCGCATCACGGTAAGAGAAAAGGGGTGGCTAGAACAGAACACCAAAGCGCGAGACCGGCTCGCTCACGTGCGGGCGGCTTGTCTAGTGTCAGGATCTGTATTTGCAGCTATTGTTGGAAGGGCCCAGCGACGGTTGAGAAGAGATGGACCGGATGGTACACAAGTGCTGGCTATCTCGATGTCGGATATCAACAAGGCCCTAAGCAAGTTAGCAGAAAGAAAACAGAGAAAGACTGAGGAAGAAATCCGACAAGAGATACCAGAAGAAATAGCAGAGCATGCTGATGCCTTTCTCGACGACGAAGACGGAGAGATCGCGCCCCATCAAGAGGGTCGCGATCACGTTATCGAATTGATACGAGATGAACAAGGTCGCGAGGCAGAAGTTCCTTGGGGCCCATTATACGGCATGTCGAGGGAAGAGCTATTAGTCCTACGAAAAACACTTTCGGACTATATGGACAAGGGCTGGATACGCGCCAGCAACTCACCAGCGGCAGCCCCAGTCTTATTTGTAAGGAAACCAGGTGGAGGCATTCGGATGTGTGTAGACTATCGGGCACTGAATCGAATCACTCGATCGGACCGCTACCCATTGCCACTAATCCGAGAAACCCTACGAAATCTAGCAACAGCGCGTTGGTACACCAAACTTGACGTCAGAGCGGCATTTCATCGGCTCCGCATCAAGCACGGCGATGAGTGGAAAACGGCTTTTCGCACTCGATTTGGACTATTCGAATGGCTAGTTACCCCCTTCGGACTAGCTGGCGCACCCGCGAGCTTTCAACGATACATCAACGGAGTCCTACGGGAATCCCTAGATATCTGCTGTTCAGCCTACATGGACGATGTCTTGATATGGAGCGACGGCGACTATCTGGATCACATGGTTAAGGTTAACCAAATTCTTGCCAAGCTCAAGACTGCTGGACTTCGGCTAGACTTAAGCAAGTGCGAGTTTGCTGTTCAGGAGGTCAAATATCTGGGGTTCATTATCACTGCAGGAGAAGGGATCAAAGTCGACCCAGAGAAAGTTGCCGCGATTAAAGAATGGGAGGCTCCAGTCAATGTCACAGGCGTACGCTCCTTCCTAGGCTTTGCAAATTTCTACCGAGACTTCATCGACAACTTCTCAGAGCTCTCCGACCCCTTAATCAAGTTAACACGGAAGGCCGTCGCTTTTGTCTGGAACAAAGAACATGAGAACGCCTTTCAAGTCTTGAAGGAGCTATTCATCTCCGCCCCAATACTGGCTCACTGGAATCCAGACCTGGATACGGTACTCGAGTGCGACTGCTCTGGCTACGCGCTGGGAGGCACGTTGTCGCAGAAGGATATGAAAGGAAAACTACGACCAGTAGCATACTTCTCCCGCAAGCTCACTGCGGCTGAATGTAACTACGAGATCCACGATAAAGAATTACTGGCAGTAATCAAGTCCATTGAACACTGGAGAGGAGAACTACGCAGTGTTGCAGCACCTTTCAAAGTCCTTACCGATCACAAGAATCTCCGCTACTTTATGACAGCGCAGCGTTTGTCAGAGAGACAAGCAAGATGGTCGCTAATTCTATCTGAGTACCAATTCCAGCTGGAATTTCGCGCCGGAAAACTAGCGCAAAGACCAGACGCACTATCAAGAAGACATCAAGATATGCCACATGACAAGAACGACGAGAGACTACAAGGGCGAGTGGCCCAGTTGATCAAGGACGAATGGCTTCCTCCTCTTTCCGAGAGGACGACCGAAACAATCGCAATACAAGCCCTTATCTGCCCAGTCAATACACCGAATACATCCAATAGTACATGGGACGTTATACGGGAGCCCCAGCAAAATACTGGACTGGACGGTCGACACCAGCTGACTGCCGAAAACGGTCAACACCGGTCCACTACTAGGTACGGTCAAAACCGGTCAGTTGCAAAAGGATGCGATCTTTTCGAGAAACCAGAGTTACAACTTCTCTGGGATCGCGCAATAGCAGAGGACCAATCCTACGAAGCTATTCATACGGCTATAGTTACTGGCGAACGTTCCTTTCCTCCAGAGCTCAAGTTGTCGGTACAGCTACCCGAATGCGAAGTAGACGACCACGGCGCGGTCACGAGAAGAGGAATCCTATGGGTACCAGATTGGGAACCGCTGCGAACAACGCTGGTCCAACAAACTCACGATTCCCATGTTACTGGACACCCAGGGAGAGATAGCACGCTTGCGATTCTATCCAGAAGTTTCTTTTGGCCCCAACAATACAAGACAGTCCGGCAGTTTGTACGTAATTGCGACGTATGTGGGAGAACAGGAATATGGCGTGATAAGAAGCGAGGTCTTCTGAAACCACTTCCAATCCCGGCCCGCTTCCACAGCGAGCTATCAATCGATTTCATGACTGATTTGCCCGCGGAGGAAAACGGCCCAAAATACCTCATGGTTATCACAGATCGCCTCCTCAAAAGTGTTACGTTGGAGGCTATGACTACAATGAGCGCCAAAGAGTGCGCGAAAAGGTTCTTACAATGCCACTATCGCTACCACGGATTTCCCATGGCATTGACGTCGGACAGAGGCAGCAATTGGACAGGTCGTTTTTGGAGGAAGCTTTGCGAACTTACAAAGATTGAGCAGAGACTCTCTACAGCCTTTCATCCACAGACCGATGGCGCGACCGAGCGTATGAACCAGGAAGTTCTACGCTATCTCCGCGCCTTCATCGCATACTCCCAACTAGACTGGCCAACGCTACTACCTACGGCTATGTTAGCACTGAACAATCGTGACTCTTCAGTCACAGGGATGAGTCCATTCTATCTAACCCACGGCTACCATGCGGAACCAATCCAGAAAGTACAACGAATCTCACCCAGTAACTCACCAACAGCCGATGCCGAGACCTTTGTGCAACGAATAGAAGAGGCACAAGAATATGCACAGGCAGCGATGGCCTGGTCCCAGCAGAAGATGGAGAACGACGCTAACAGGTCACGTCAAGCTGCCGAAACGTTAAAAAAGGGCGACAAAGTCTGGTTGAACCTTAGGAATATCAATACTCCGCAGCTATCAAAGAAACTGTCGTGGACGCAAGCCAAATACACTGTCGAGAACCAGATCTCCCCGATGGTATACGAGCTGGCTGACCTGCCAAGTGGTATCCATAACCGTTTCCACGTTGACCTACTCCGCCGAGCCGCAACCGACACACTGCCCTCACAAGAATCCGATGATACCCAGCCGCCATCATTAGTGCCTCAAACCGAAGAAACAGAGGCTGAGTTTGAAGTAGAACGTATACTTCGCGCAGAGAAGAAACGGGTTGGACGAGGCTGGGTTCGTCAGTTATTAATCAAATGGAAAGGCTATGCAGATCCCGATTGGCAGCCACGTTCATTATTTACAGAAGTCGAGGACTTAGACCGCTTCGAGGCAGAGTATGGCAAGGGCGACGGTGTCGGCGAAGATATAGGAGCTCAAACAGGGGCCCGAAGAAACCGAGTAGCGGTGGCCAGCGCCTTCGAATCTGCTACAAGCTGGCAGAAACGATGTATGGCGTTTGTCTGTTTGATTATCCCACCTACCACACCCTCTTTAGTCCTGCACACCCGGTAAGGAGGGGGGTAATGTTATGGGCATGGCCCATGGTTGGTATAGGCTAAGAGCCTAAGCCTGATTGAGCCTAGTATAGAGAAAGAACCTCATTGAGGTTCTCTGTTTGTAGATACCTTCACTCCTTAACTGAATCTAAACAATCTTTGGCTACGAGTATGCTGCGTCTTTCCAGCTACCGTCCCGTAATAGTAAGTACGAGTACTGGATAGGACTAGATTACATAGTCATCCACGAAGAACCAATAATAAAGGAAGTTATGGGTATTACCTAGGCCCACAAGACTTTATCTAAAGTACGTATATCATTTCGATCGACAATCTATCTTCTAAACTACATCTTTCTCTTTCCTTTCTTCGTATTTAGTTCAAGAGGTATACTCGATTCAGAACTATCTTCATACCATCTCTTTCATTCTCCAGGCAAACATAGTTGGAATGGTTGATTAATCTTCAAAGCATTGGTATCCAGAAACATCATTGAGAAATCGCCCCTTTCAACTCCTATTTGTATAACTAAGAATGCTTAACAGGCAAGAACCTGTCAACCAATACAAAGCGCACACATTAGATACCAGCTCTCCTGTTTCCTCTTGAGATTAACATCTGCCAACAATGAAGACCTTTGGACGAACAAATAGCCATACCACACGAAGCATATCCTCGTGAAAGAAATTTCACACGGACAAAACCATGCGCCAAACGTCCCACGATAGCCTTAAATCCAGGCAATAAGTGCCTACATCTCTCAGCCTTACAGTCGTATCCAAATTCTCAGAAAAATCACATCTACCCAGTTCATCATGGGTAAGGGAGATACATTCAAGCTCTTCGGTGTGGAGTCGTCCCCGCTCAGGCCAGACCATCATATGCGAGAGTTCATGGCTCGACAGGCTGATAATGTTGAGGAGAAATCGCCTGGGAACGAGGGAGGAATTTACGCGGATGATACGTCACCTGCGAAATCGAATGTGAGGAGAAGGAAAGTAGTGGTATTGGATAGTCCCCTTGCGGGACGCCGTGCTAGGAGAAATGCGGAAGAAAAGGCGACGGAGGAGCTAGAAACGCAGAAGCAGGCGCAGAAGAGGAAACGGGAAGCAGAGGTGAATAACGAGGCGACGGTGGAGGTGGAGCCGAGTGATCAATCACAGAGTTCACGCAAGAGGAAGCTCATTACAAAGCAAGGGGTTGGTTCTAATCCATAGAAGAGTTCCCGTTGTTGTAAAGCTAACAAAGATCCAGCCACAAGCAAAGAAACCAAGAGTCGCGGAACCTGCAAAGGCAAAGGCACCAGAAGTGCCCAAGGTTTCTAGGCCCGCAAAAGTCGCGAGTAGGTACCCCTGCCTCTACGCCTTCTGTCCGAAGAAACGAGAGGGCAATGGATACGAGCGCGTGGAAGAGTAGAAAATACATGATGAGGATTGTGATTTTGGGCCCTGCGTGTCCTGTATACACCTGGTAAGGGTGGAAATACTCATAGCAGGAAGACGTGTCCAAATCTCGTGGGGAGTGGTGACGAGAATGAAGAGGATGAGATGAACGAGGATGATGTCGAACGGTAGGACAGCTTTTGGTAAGATGTAGACAGCGTTCTGTTGGCAAGGCAATTTGAAATCGGTTAAGAGACATGTTTCTCTGAAAAGCAATTCGTATTAGTACTGTTCGAGTAGTTACAATCAGCGATGGCGCTCCCATGTCTAAAACATAGTACTGCGAGACAAAAGATACCCAGCGAAGAACGCGAGGACAATCTTGACTTGATCGTAAGTTTGGGGGCCGAATTCAAGCCTAATATCCTGTGAGATTTCCAACGTCCTCGTCCATCTACAAGAGTGCCAACCTTGATGAACGAGGAAGGCTTCGCAGGTGTTGTTTACATGATAGGCGCTGAAGTAGTAGAAATTGAGATCGCTGTACCGAAAGGTCTTGTGTCTCAGAAGATGGAAATGCAACCGAGGCTTCCAGAAGAGACTGTAAGAGAGGAGGTGCTTGTGCAGCCAATTGTGGATTGTTGACCTGGTGATGTTAAAATTTGCTCAGTCGTACGTAGGCACAATACTGGAGATACATGCATCCCCGAGCACACCATCGGCAACTGACGGCATCGGAAAAGGCTCATCCAGAGACCAATCTGTTTTAGAGACAATAGAGCATAATTATGCTGAAAATAGGCTTGATTCAAGGCTAAAAGGGACACCGGTCCGTATCACGATCTCAAAGGTATTACATAGTACTATAAATGTGAGCTGCGAACTGCTTGCAGGGTCTCAGGTTTTTACTTCTTGTGGATTGCATCGCTTTCGGTGTGTTTATTTTTAGGCCCTGGAAGTGATTTGCAACTTACATTTGAGGCCCCCAAGACCACGAGAACGACCGAGCATGCATGATCCGGGTGGAGGAGGAAGATCACTCTTGCATAAGGTCCCACGCGCCAGGTACGTTTTCCAGAGTCAAGAGTTCGGAGCCGATGATAGATGAAAACCAGGGTCCAGTCTCGAAGGAGGTGAATTTTCAATCCGTGCAAGCGAGACAGATTTCACGTGTCTGAAACACCATCTCGAATTTCCCCACCAGTCGGTCCACACCCACTCCAAAGCTCAACAGGGCCAGGATAACGAAATTATTAGCAACTCAATTCTTTCCGCCCAGGACACTGAACCGAAATCAAGTTGTGAAACAGACAGTCGGATACGGTACACACCGCGAGAGTGGTCCGCCGAGGCTCCATCACAGCTCTCAACAGAAACCGAGAGCTAGAAAAACTGTAGCAAGCCAATTCTTACGCAAACTACATGGCGAGCAGGCTGATTGCGTTCTGGGGACTGTATCGGCATGGATGCTATCATTCCATTTCACCTTGCGTACTTGATTCTCATTCAGTAGTCGGAGATCACGTAATCATTTTTTGCAATTATGCCATCTATCAGTTCAAGCACTTGTTGTTGAAACCCTGGCAAAGTCTAGATGGCGTATACGTATATTCCGGCCAAAGTCGAACAACCCACAGGGGTATGGTTTTAGGTGCTCACAGAGGTTCGCCGTTTATAATGAAAGGGTTCCTGAGCCAATACAAAATCGGTCGGTGCGCGGATGCCAGTGAGGTGCTCAACGCCGAGGCAAGCAAAATCATTTGAAAGCCAGGGAATTTGGAACGGCCAGCAAATAGGCTATGGTGCTGAAGCAAAAGGAAAATATGATTCCGGTTTTGACCCGAAAGCGAAGCTGGAAAGAATAGAAAGTGAGGTCGTCGTACGTATGTGCAGTCGATCCTCCACATGTCCAAAGAGTTGGTGAAGTTAAGAATAGACTAGATTGCAAAAATAGTGTTCATACGGCTAAGATCATTCAAGCATCGGTCGACAGCTGGAAGTTGGTCCATCTGAGGCTTCTGTTCAATGCTTGATTCCAGTTCTGACATGCTGTGGAGGCGGCGATGGAACGATGCGATTGGTGATTCCAACCATAGTATTGTCATGGTTCGACCGTATTGTGAGTTGGATACTGGAACAAGTACGGCTGCATCCTAAAATTAGTTGTGTGCGAAGACGAGTCGAGTTCGTTTCGTTCCTCGGCTCCCTCTCGCGTTCAAGCACTGGGAATCTGGGTGATCGTCCAATATCCGTGATGAGGATCTGAGTTGCATATAGTACCATCGGAGAAAATCTTGCTGTCCACCGTCGATTTAGGCAGTCCTCTCGGTAGCCAGATATACGTGGAGGTGGGCATTGAGTGCGAGGCCCTGTGCTGAAAATAGAAACTGAAGAAGCGACTGAGTATCCGGACGAAGAGTATAAGACACAACAATTCTACAACTGACTATCATCAATATCTTCACAGCACTTCACTCATCTACATCTCCATCTCTCAACCTCAACTTCCAGCTCAAACGACCAGCTCAAACGACCAGCTCAAACAACCAGCTCAAGCTCCCAACTCAAATTTCCAACTCAAACTTCCAACTCAAACTTCCACTTCCATCTTTCATGATGCAATACTCCAACTTGCTCGCAGCAATTGTTGCTTTCTCGTTAGTGCAATCCATGAGTCTCTGTTCCGGTATCATAATACTGACTTGACTAGTGCAACATCCACCTTGGCCTTGCCAACTCCAGTTGCTGTGCCAGACGAGCCAATAAACTATGGCTATGATGGAAAGCCAATTGATGCCGCTTTCTGCAGACTCGCTGGTCCTCGAGAGAACGAGTGCAGGAAGGATATAGAGAAGTGCGACCGCAGATACGACAACGAGGTATGTTTTCACGACTCCATCACTACCAACTCTTGCTAATGATGAAAAGGGACGTGAATCCCAATGCTCCAAGAACATCAAGGCCAAGTACTCGGGATACAACAACCCACCAAACCCATACAACCCACCAAACCCATACAACCAGCCTAGCCCACCTAACCCTTACAACAACCCACCAAACCCGCCAAACACATACAACCCGCCAAAGGACAAGAACCCGCCTTACGGCAACCCACCCAAGGACAAGAACCCACCTTACGGCAACCCACCCAAGGACAAGAACCCACCTTACGGCAACCCACCCAAGGACAAGAACCCACCTTACGGCAACCCACCTAACGGCAACCCACCCAAGGACAAGAACCCACCTTACGGCAACCCACCTTACGGCAACCCACCTTACGGCAACCCTTACAACCAACCTCCTCCAAACAACAGGCCATACTAGCCTATGGGGCGAAGGATTCCAACAGTTACCATCCTCCCAGCAACAGAGGATACTAGTGGGTGGAGCTTAGTTTCTATTGGAGAGACTGACAGGGTGTAAATAGACAGGGTGTAATTGGGGCAAAGGGTGTTTGAGATGCTGATAGGGGTTCAAGTTTTTCTTTTCTTATTTTTGCGTACGGTCCTTAACTTTTGGTTAATAGTTCACATTACTTCTCTTCCAATTTGCCGGCTTTCCCGCATGGGCTATGTGCATGGTAGTGATGGTCGTGAATGTCGTTGACTTCCGAATGGTCCCACTGATATTGATGTCGCAAAAATTCTGGCCACTGTGGATATTCCTTCAACGATATGGTGATGGAACGTCATTGAACGACCTTGCTCGATTGCTGGGTTCTCTGGAGGTACCTCACCATTTCAAAAATGGACGAACAATGGTATATGAGCAAGGTAGAAATTAGGCAAAGTTGTTATCGTTGAAAGGAGAGAGGAAGGGCGAGCGAGTCTCCCTTTCCCTTCTTTTTTCTAGTGGGGCGTAGGCGCCGTTCCCCTGCAACAGTAGAACTCCTACAACTACCTCATTTCCAACAACTTCATCGACATGCAATCAAACTTTTCAAACTCACTCAAACCAATGGAAAGGGAGAAGTAAATTTGTGTCTTGTTTAGATTCCAAACTTCTTTCTTCACGACAGAGGGCCTGCGACAACGCGACAGGCAGTCACACCACAGCCTTCCCGCTCATAGCATCCAGGACATCAGGCACATTCAAATGCTTCGCGATAGGATTTGTGAGGTCGCCGTACGCGTGGCAAACGGCGAGCACCTCCAATGCATCGTCAGCTCGGTCGTTGTAGGCCAGCCACCTCGGACTTTCAGGAAGAAAAGGCAGGATCACTATGCATATCACATCTGTGAACGCTTGAAGAAGAGAAGGTGTTCTCCAATCCCAGGTGTTTTGGATTCTCTTTGTGCCGTAAGTCACTCCAGCTGCGACGAGCGCGCCGACAAACCAGCAATCCCAGTAGGTCCCTCGAATATGTTAGCCTGGTTGGAAGTCATCGAATGCCGTGAGTGATATCGACATACCAAGAACAAACGCTCGCCACTGGATAGAGACTGTCTCGCCCAAATAGGCGCCGCAATCCACGCCTGCAACTCCAATGGCGATGCCGATGATGAATCTCGCCGCGACGAACAAGCCGATATTTTGAGCACATCCCTGAATCACAGCACCAATAATGGTCACCACAGCTGACCAAAGCCTGGAAACTTGTTAGCATTGTGCATAATTACCTGCATCGAGTAACATCAACGTACATAGTCTCCTGCCGCCCTCTCCAATCGCAGAACCACCCGGCGAAGAAACCAGAGATGACGCCCCCGACCCAAAAAGATGCAGTATTGAGCGCGAGTGTCTGGATGCTCAGGGATAAGTAATCCTTGTATCTAAATATCTCTGGTTAGCGAAAGCCAATAATTCATGAGGATAATTGATGGGACATACGATGGCAGAATGTTCAAACCATTTCTGACAGAAGTGGTATAGCCATTCATCAAACTCTGAAGAAACGCAAGGAGGAAAAAGAGAAAGTTGAATGTCTAGGGATTCGTGGGGACCAGCCGTGAAACATAACGGCGACTCATGGGAATTTCAATGGTCGTTCAAACAGCTGTGTCAATTGCTGGTTCGACGATGGTGTTATCGTTTGGTTTTCCCATGATAGCGGCTCGAATGCGTTCTCTTCAACTGAGGAGCATTCTGGTGACCGAATTGAGACGAGCAACGAGCAAAGCTTTCGTCAAGCTCAGGCGCAGATATACCTAAGTTGAAATATCACTCAACTCACACATCACAACATGGCTCTACCAAGGCCTGCTATCTTTTGTGGTCTTGAACATGGTTTCCTTGTCAAGACATAAGAGGACGATGGCATTTCCCGCCGACTATGGGAAGTCACGGTGCTCGAATTTCGCTGTATCCATGTATTTGCCATGAACAATGCCATGTAACTACGAAATGCCTGGTTGGGAATGGCATGAAGATCCGACCACCCTTTGCTTCGATCAAAAGGTCTTCGGTGAGAAGCCCGAAGTCTTATCTTCGGGATCCGAGTCTTGGAGATTGCGCACCAAGCGATTGGCGGCAGTGGCATCATATGGCCTACGGATTATAAAGATTATGTTGTGGCGATGGATGATTCCCTGGTAATCCAAGTATGTGTTCTATCAGAGGCACAGCAAGGTCAACCTTGATTTGAGTTTGGGGCCATAATGTAGAAGTAAGTCCAAGTCTCGAGCGCATAACTTGAAGAACTGACTGTGACAGGCTTAGGAGCTAAAGCGGTGAAGTATCTCGGAGGCACCTGCCTCCAGTCTCGCGTTATGCATCCCCAGAGTCTGGAATGTAGCCCTCGTCCACGAACTGTTGGATAGTTCTTGCCCCCAACGTATTTGAAGATCGGATCCTTGTTTCCGATCCTAGGCACCGGATCTTGACCGAATGTTTCTTGCCTGTGGCGAGCAAGAATCCATCCAGCTCGCGGCTAGGTGACGCGACTTGTAGATGATCGCTACAAGGTTTTCGGATTGGGGCCACACGTCAACGCTGGCTCTCTCTCAAGGTGGGCAGATCTAGCCTACCGAAAGACATACGATAAGATATTTTGCGATTACTCGGGAGATTTTGACGTAAGTTATAGGATCTGATTCACAGAGAGATGCAAAACTTGGACTTTTCCCAAGTGGCGTTCACGGAACATTGCGGACATTTCAAGGCTGGACAGCTCTGACTTCTTGTGATCCGGATGAAGGAGGTTTACTGATGGTGCCGGACGTGCAGGTTGTGACGGCGTATTGGATGCTTCGTCCATTCTTCAAAAGTCCTGAGGATGGGGACTGGGAGGATCCCCAAGAAGTGGACCCAGAGGCGCATCGGAGGAGGCAGAAGGATTGAGCTGTACCTCCCGAGTCCATTTCGGGCCTTCCACAGGGCAATAGCTGTATCGAGGGAGCTTCAATACCTCGTTCGGCATCTGCTGATATAGCATCCCGTGGTCAGTAATAGTTGGCAATGTTCCTGTCTTGGTGGAGTTTGAGCATGCGACAAATGGATGTAACGTGCCGAGATCTGCGCGCTAAGCTCGGTAACGGTCCAGAAGTTACGCAGCGTGTTCGACCCAAAAAGCTCTCCATCCCCAACCTCAACACCACCTTTAGAAAGAACACGGCTCTCATCAACAAGAGAAACCCACCTGCTGCCGCCGCTTTCTGATTCCCCGCTTTCACCAAATAGCCCTCGACATACGACCTTACCCGTCTGCAGAATAGCGGGTCCGAGTGCACCCGTTATCTTGGAATACAAGTCCTCGTTCAGGATGTAATACACATTGAGGAGAAAGGGGCTATGCTGGAGCGAGAACGAGATATCTTTTATCTAGAAGATCTGTTCTTACTACCAAAAGGCGATTGAACTTGGCATATTGAATATACCCAAAGTCGGCGTCCTTGAAAGAATCATATCATGCATCCTCCGATTTCACATATCGCATGCTAGACAATCTCAGCCGATATTGGAGAGGCGAAGAAGGCTGCTGGGGATAAGGATGCGGGACATGAGGTTGATAGGCAAAAAAAGCTCGAGATTATTGAGAAGCAGAAGCTTGAGATCGACACGTAGAAGGCGGAGATCGAGGAGCAGAGGGCGCTGATCGAACAGAAGGCGCAGAAGTTTAAGAAGATGACGGTCCTGGTGAGGGTTTATGCTCCTATGGGGAGTATCTAGTAGGATGGAGATGTCTGTTCTGATGGATGGAAAAACGTGAGGGTGTATCGGCAGCGATACCTTGGACTATTTCTCTTCTTTCCAAGCACGATGTTGAGGACTTCGGGACTTATTCAATCAAATACTTCCCAAAAACGTGCAAGTCATCTTTGTATTTCCACCCACCTGCCAGCCAAATCTTCCCCGTACACTCATAGATCCCTTTCTCCTCGATTCAAAGTTTCTTCATTACTCGCAAACTCACAGGGTTCCCGTCATTCACGATACCCATGATATAAATCTTCCTGAACGGTTTCCAGAAGGTAGTCGCTTTCTTGCAGGCGTCCAAGACAGCCCCAACGGATTCTGTGGCAAAACCTTTTCCCCAGCCGCGTGGGAGGAAAGAGTAAGCTAGGGTCAGGGTTTCTGTGGTTGCATTTTCAGAGGCTGGGAGTATGAGATGATCGGGTAGAATGAGAGGCGAGCCTACTGCTGAGACTAGGGTTACGAGACAGATGAAGTCTGTCCTTAATTCGTTTTCCTCCGGCCTGAGAATTTGCGAGACTTCGGTTCGCCTTCTACTGCTGGTTGGGGAATGTAGTTTTGCATGCGTTTCTTGGAGTCCTCGATTGTTTTGGACTGGCCGAATATGCTATTTATCCAGGTCAATTTCGAGCTGTGTAGCAATCATCTGCAAAGTGATTGAGACTGTGAAGCCAGGACGTCCACTTCAGTAAAACCATGCTCTTTTCAGGGTCATCCCCAGATAGCATCACTTGCCAAAGTCATTCCAAATTCTTCAGAAAACCAGGGGAGATGACCCAGAGCTGGAAATCCGCGTTGCACGCTGCGATGATAGGAAATAGAAGCTTACCTCCACCACGTCGCGTCCGTGTCAGAGGACAACTCATGCATCCATTCGAGCTCTGAGCTTCCTATCTCGGCCGTTGTAATGAGAGTCAGCTTCAGCCGTGGTGTGAAAATGACTTATTAATATAGACTACGCCAATCTAATAAAGACCTAGCTAAGTAAAGTTTAATTTAGAACTAAAACATTTATTGTGACGGCACGACATGTGACAATTAAATCACGTGCCGTGGCTCGTGCACTTTCTACTTAGTCGGAGTTTCCTTACGAAACTCTTACCTCTCTACCTTAGATCCTAAGTGTAATTCGGTGACATGTTCTGAAGTGCCTTGTGCCTTCGTATGGATATGCCGTACCGTCACATTATCCATTATGTTGTATCCCCGGGCTCTACTCCATTGGAAAGAGTCTCCATAGCTGACGTACAGCTCTTCGTTTTCATCCTCTTCGCTGTCCGTGCTATCCTCGAAATCAGATAGGTCTGAGCATCCACTGTCGGAATCGCTGTCAGGGTAGTCCTCATTAGGATCTTCTTTGACTGTTGGAGGTGGTGCTGGCGTGGTAATCTCGCGTAGAGTTGGCGTCAGTTTCGTGTTCTGCGGAACTGAGGGCTGGTCCAAGGCCAAAGTCAAGTCAACTGGCTCATTCTGAGTCAATTTGCGCAGTCTTTTCGAAAAGGTATTGTCCAAAATAGGCCTAGCCTGTCCTGCTTGATGCCTGACCTGGCTAAGCCGTCCACCTTGATTCCTCCTATCCTGCAGTTTCATTGCCTGCTCCCGCTTATTGATGTCCTTTTGGATTGCGCTGACATTGATAGCTTCCGCTGTTATGTATGCATTGTCTTCCACCATAACCCTTCGCTGGAGAGGAGCTACTTTAGGCCTTGATTCTGGCCAGTGCAATCGATGGCGCTTGCAGTCCGGGGAGATATCATTGTATGCCAACCATGTCCTGCCTAAAATCACATCGTGGTGTCCTAATGTCACCTCTAGGAAGGGAACGTTGTACTCTTGCCTGCCATCCAATTCTATGTGTAGCAGCGTCGCATGTGTGATGCCTTCCTCCTTGTGGTCCTGGTATCCGGTGGCCTTGGCTGGCTTCTCAATAGGTCGTCGCTCAACCTGAGGGAATCGTGAGGATAATCGCGCTGCACACTTGCGGTCCATGAAGGCGTAGCCGTTGGCTCCTGTATCAATCAGTGCCCGGAGAGTGACTCCCATTTCATTCAAGTAGACAACGATGTCAAAGATGAAGGCAGGGCCGCCAAACATCTTTGAAAGATTCAGTTCATGCACCATGTAACGATACTCAATGTCTCTGCTACTGGGACCCGGTGTGGTGACTTCCACCGAGCCTAGTCGTTTAAAGGCAGCTCAGCAACCACTCCATTTAACTGTGAGGCGATGATTGTAGTACCTTGGCAATTTCGTTGTTGGTGACCTTCCTGCTTACATTTAAAGCACTTGTTCTCTCGAGTCAGTTGAACAGCTTCTTCGAAGGTTAGGCCAAAATCCTTGAACTTGTTGAATCCGGTGTCTCGTTGCTCAAAGCGACCACCTCCGCTGCTAGAGGAGTTGGGTCTGCTGTTGTTGAATCCTCTATTGTTGAATCCTCTATTGTTGAATCCTCTATTGCTGAATCCTCCATTCTGGCCATTGTTGCCTCCATTCTGGCGATTGCCATTGCCGTTGTTGTTGGAGTTGTCCTTAGGCTTTTCATTGCGCCTGCGCAGTTGGTCCTCATCATATGTCTTCTTGTATGTGCGGCTTAATGCAGTGGCGGCATTGCAGAGTTGCTAGTAGGTAACTGAGTAGTCTCCGACTTCTCGTGCTAGGCCTCTCGCCAATGCAGAGTAGAGTCTATCAACCATTTCACGCTTCATGATCTTACTGATGTTGTCCGCGCCTGTGAGGCCTTCAGTGAGTCCAGAGGCCGCTGCCTTGTATTCAAAATCATTCTTGAATTCAGTGAAATCCTGATATGGCTTCATCGACAGTGTCCTGAATGATTGCCGCGCGTTGTCTGCCTCGAATGGATCCACAAATCTGGTATCCAGCACAGGGTAGAGGTCTTCCTTTATCATCTCGCTGTAGGTCTTACCCAATGTTCCGGGTAGAATCAGGAGCGCATTCTTTGTGGCTTCTCCTGTGACTGATATCATGATCAGGGCTTTCTGTGCGACGAGGCTCATTTCTTCTGCGTCAATTTTGAGATCGATGCTTGACTTCCACTGCTTACATTCTATCGATGTAGCGCTATCCTTGAGGTCCTTTGGCATGAGCATCTTGGTCCGGCTTCCACCACCACGGTTGGAGACAATGCTGTCATCGGTTTCTCCATTCATCTTGCGCGCCTTGAGCGCATTGAATTTCCGTGTCAAGTCGGTGTGTTCATCGAATTCCTTGGAGCGCATATTCTTTTCCGCTTGGAGGTCTGATATAAGTCCTAATACTTGCTGCTGCAAGCCTTCCACCTCTTGAGTACGCTGGCTTACTTGGTCAAGGGCTATATTCAGCTCATTATGTTTTCCCGCCACCTTTGCGTTGCAGACGGTGGTCTCGTTTGCTAGTAGGGTAGCGCCCTGTGTCTTCATGTTTTTGAGTGTCTTTCCTAGCACGTTGATTCGGTCGGTCTTGTCTTCAGAGCTCTTGTATGCCAGGACGATTGTTTCTAATGCTAGGGATGGGTCTGCAGTAATAGCTTCTTGTAGGTTGTCTACCGTCAAGGCCCATGTCTTCTTGCTACCAGTACTATCCGTGAGTGAGAATTCGAGAGGAGCGGTAACCTTGTTATCCAGATGGGCCAGGCGCTTGTCGTAATCATCTTGAAGTATGGCTGCTTTCAATTCTTCAATGGCATCCCAATCCTCTGCTGATTCTCCGGTAAGGACCTCGTCTCTCAACTTGGTGAGCTCAGTTTCTCTTGCGAAGAACCTATCCGCCATAATGCTGCTTGGGTTTCTCTTTCTGCTTGGGTATATGTTCGTTTCGTACGAGGGTTGCGATCCGTGGATGGCTTGCTTTTTTGCGGTTTCTGGCGGTCCTTGGACGGCTTTTGCTTCGATACTTGAAAAGATACGCTCTTACAGTGTTTGCTTGCGGTGCCTCGTGCGTGAGGGATTTTGCGATATACGAGGTGTTGCTGTTGCTAGACAAAAGGCTTTGTCCGTATGCTGTTTCCGGTGTCAAATTGACGGCTATCCAAGTATGCGACTTGCGACAGCGGGGATACGTCTTTGTACAAGACGCTGACCTTCCCAGGTAGATGTATTGACCATAAATAATGTCACGGCAGCGATAGGATGTATAGAAGGAACTAGGGTTCTAAGAACTGAGTGTGATAATAGAATTTACGGTAGAGAACGAGTTATACTACGAGGGCGCGAAGATATCGCGCCTTAGCCACAATGTGGCTAAGCCGATACGCCCGAGCCATGAAGTAACGTGACGGCAAAGGAGCCATGCCGTGCCGTCACAGAACCTCATCTACTATCGTCTCCGCAAACTGTTAAGGGATGGAATTCTTCTCCCTAGCTTATCCATGACTGGATTTTCAATTGTTCACTTGTTGTTCTGCAAGCTGTCATGTTCTATTTTGCAAGCTGTCATATTCTATTTTGCAAGCTGTCATGTTCTATTTGCAAGCTGTCATGTTCCATTTAAAGATACATTCTAGAAGGATCTATTTGTAAGAGGAGGATTATATATACAAGCTATCCTTCCTGAACTTACATTTTCTTCCTTGTACTTAGATACTTGAAATACAAGCTGTCTTCTCTCACTTGCGAAACACCTTTGAGGGTTGAACTCTTACACAAACCGTCCTGCTGCAAGCTGATGTCCAGAGCCTTGAGCCTCTCCCCAAACTGTTGCGTCCCAGTTATGGCATTGGCAAGAGTAGGTGCGCGACACAGTAAGCAGTAAGTACGCATAGAAGGAGCTTATTGGCAGCAAATCTCCTCCTTACAAGTCAGCAGACGTAGCCTTGAGCCTCTCCCCAGACTGTTGCGTCCCAGTTATGGCATTGGCAAGAGTAGGAGCGCGATATAGCAAGCAGGGAGAGCGACTAGCAGCAGGTAGGCTTCGACTATAAGACGGCAGGTCTATAGCACGATTGGTGCCATACAATACGGCAGCCACCACTCAAGCAGCGAAATCACGACTACGATGGTTACTATTGTCTCCAGCATCACACAACCAAGTACACTGCCGCATAGGAATCTGGTGCGAGGCAACAATCACAAGCGGAAACACATTTCGAGAACAGACAAGCCTTGAGGGATAAGGCAAAACAGACAGACGAAGCTGAGTACTGGAGGGAGACTGTAGGTAAAAGGTTAGCGAAACACGAGGTATGGCCTCTTGGGATCTTTATAGCACGGATATACTAGCAGAATAACCAGTATCGACAAGAGCCAGTGGGCATTTGAAAATACTGGTTTAGGGAAAAGAGGGAGGACGGAAGGGACAGCTGGTCTTGTTTTAGTGAACGAGGCGAAGTGGGGCGTGGTAGATTTTATGATTTATCACGTGTCGGCTGTCTGGTGAAGTCCTCCTGACCGGACATAGCTGCGTGATTAAGCGGCTGCAACCGAATAGGAAACAATCAATCAATCAATCAATCAATCAATTAATTAATCTCGCTCTTCAGGCTTACACCTCTGGCCAATTTCAAAGCCTACGGCGCGCTGCTACAGCCTCTAACGTTAAACACCAAAGGCTCTCTGATCGGCTCCGCGGAATCACCTCTCCATCTCAAACTCGCCCAAACTCTCATAAGCTCACTACAATAGAAGAGCAAACGATTATCCGATATATCCTCGATCTCGATTCGCGAGGATTCGCACCTCGGCTGTGTGAGGTGGCAGATATGGCGGATAAACTACTGGGTATACGCGGTGGAGAGCCAGTAGGCAAAAACTGGGCTGAGAGATTCGTAACGCGCTCAGATGAGCTCAAAATAGTCTTCAATCGAGCAAAGGATAGGCAGAGGATACTACAGGAGGATCTAGAAGTAATTGGCGCGTGGTTCAAGCTCGTTGCTGACACTAAGGCAAAGTACGGCGTCCACGATGAGGATACGCACAACTTTGACGAGATTGGCTTCCAGGTGGGCCAGGATTTCAAGGACTACTGCCTCGAAAATAAGATCCTAACCCTCTGTATTCCACAGCACTCGTCGCATATACTCCAGCCCCTTGGCGCGGTCTGCTTCTCGCCGTTAAAGCGCAAGTACTCCCAACGCATCCGGGACTTGGCGCGCCGACGCGTGTACCATATCAACAAGGAAGGCTTTCTCCCTGCCTTTAAAGACGCGTTTTTCGACGTGTTCACGGAAGAGAATTGTTGAAAGGCCTTTGAGGCAGTAGGGCTAGTCCCTATTAACGCGCAGGTAGTATTGGATTGCCTTGAAGTACGGCTACGTACCCCGCCAGAACCCCGTCCCCTAGAAACGCCGTGGCAGTCAAAGACTCCAAGCAATACTCATGAGTTTGGATCCCAATCCAAGCTCGTAAGCGAGTCTTTTACTCGGTCACCAGTTACTGCGCAGGCAGGCTTTTCACAGCTTGTTAAAGGCGCTGAATTGATGCTGCACCAGAACGCCCTCTTTGTTGCACGAAACCACGAGCTTGAAGAGCAATTGGCAGTAATGACGAAGCGAAAATCGCGTAAAAGAAAGCGGATCCAGCAAGGTGGTACTATGGAGTATGGGACTGCAGCAGCGCGGGTAGCTGCTGAGGCGTCTGTTGCGCCTCAGGGATCAAAGAATGCTCGTAGTAGTAGTGGTCAAAAAACAGCCCGACCAACTCAAAGGCGCTGTGGGAACTGCGGCGCGACTGGGCACAATGCGCGAATGTGTAAAAAGAATATTGAGATATCTTCTGAATCAGATAGCAGCACGACAGATTTGGAATCTATTGTTGATAGCGATAAAATTGAAGAGTCGTAACATGAGTTGGTCGTGCCAAGGAATAGTGGCCGGCTCGGTGGTGGAATACGTTATATTTTAAACGTCACTTAATAGCTCAAATAGGTCGCATTGTGATTATACCACATTTCGGTAATGGGGGTCTGTGTATACTGCCGCTTTATTTGTCCACCGTGTGACCTCCTAACGATACCTTTAACCACCTCTCCTCTAGTCCTACATCCGCCTATCTCATCCAAGAAATCTCTTGAATCGACCCAACCCTTTTAACTGGAAATCGAATTGGACAAATTTCTGCTCATCTGATTTCTGAAGCTCGCCAGAAAATTATCGACATTGTTCAAGCAAATGTAGTTGCCAACTAATACTACACCTTCTGTCTATTCCAACCCTCCAACGTCTATAACCACTTCACCAGCTTCATATCATAGACAGCATGGAAGTAGCGAATGTCCTTGGGCAATGTCATCGCTTCCATCCAACAATTATGCTCTCTGCAAGTTTGTTCCTGGCAGAGCTTGAAGTCGGATACCCGCGCAACACCCAGAAGTCGTAACGGATCTAGCATCAATCTTTCTTCACCACATTGCCATCACTGCCACGTGTGTCTGGCGCAGAAACGACCATCCATTGGCCTGCCCCTTAATCTCGGCTCAGCGTGGCAACCAGGAGTGGCACACTTGTGCTCTGAGCACAGTGTCGGACAAAGTATTCCCCCCTCCTCGTATCGTACTCTGTGAATACTCGCTGTGGATATGGCAGTTACAGACTCGGCCTCATGGAAAATAGCTTGGCAGTGCTTAACGCTGCATTCGTGATGAAGGCAGTACCGTGACCCATGTCCGGGGTTTCCATTGCAGCGCATTGCACAACCATCAAAGTGACACTCGTGGGACTCGCAGTACCACGAGTTGACTTTTTTTGGCTCTAAGCAAAAAAAAGAGCTGCAGCACTGGTGCGTTCCGCAGGCGTGAGAATCGTGGTGCCGTAAGATCAAGGAGACCAAAGCAACGAGACTGGTACAATTCCCGTACCTGCATTCATGGCGGTCGCAGTACTCCGAGTTGGCTGTGTCGGTTCTTGGCTGCGGACAATTGAACCGCCGGAGTCTGCACCGATGTTTGGTGCAGAAGTCTTGAAATTTGCCGGATGCATCTTTAAGCCGTCGACTAGTAGTGGGGTTCAGGTTCATGACCGGTGGCTCGAGTTTTGTTGAACATCCTGGCGCGCAGCATGTCACTCGCATGGCGAGTATTCTGCGGCGGTCAGTGTGGTCTGGACGTTGGGAGTCGATATGCATCACTCACGATAATCTGATAGATGGATGTCGAGATTGGGCTGTTCCAAGTTGCTTGATGGTGAACGGGACTCTGGTTGTTGTTTGTTTGCTATGACTTTAGCTGCGAGTCTCGCCTGCCAAAGTTAGAGGGTGAAATAGGTGAAATAAGTAGGAAAGAGGATTCCTGAAGAAAATGGTTAGCAGCAAAGGGCAGGTGCCGCTGAGTGATAGCGAGTTTCAAGGAAGTAAGAGGCCCCCGACTTCACATCTAGGTGTAAGACCTCCCCAAGATGGTGCTTTTCACCGACCACAAATCAATCATCGGGATTGCGAAGCAGGTAGGATAGACTAGGCGTGAAGTTAGCTACCGCTTCCGCGTTCAAATCCTCGTTCTCTACCTTAGAAGTGCGCTACAAGCCTGTCAGATTGCACATGGTTCGCGATGCGCTCAGCCGTTTGCAAAGGGCTAACAAAGAGCAAGATCAAATCTCTATGGAAAGCTATGTTTGCGTTGATGAAGAAAGCTATACTTCACGTGGTATATCTTTCGATTCCTCGTGCTCCGGTTCTGACATATACACTCGGGCGAGGGTTGGACTTGAGCACGCTCCGAGTTCGGCATTGATAATACAATTTACGAAAGCTCGACGATTCGCGTGGTCTTGAAGAATCTGCACCCGCTCAATCCCTCCCAATAATGCACAATTCATATGCACAATTCATATGCGATCTCGCCCTCGCCCCACTGAAAAAGTTTTCACCGGCGCCTTTTTGTTGCAGAGCCACTGGCCACCATGGAAATAGCGGATGCAAGTCTCGAACTTCTGCATCATTGCCCTCAACGTCAGCCTGGTCGTTTCCGGTATGGCTGCCTCTAGTCTCTCTGCCTGCTGCCGTCTGCGTGATCTCTCTGCGCTAGGAATTTTCCGTATCCCCACCGTCGTGACTCTTATAACCTCCTTCCTGCCGCTCTCATTCTCCCTCCCAATCAACAATGGCTGTATGTTCTAAGCAGATTTCTACTCCTGTGCTCGTTTTCGGGCTGCAGGTCTTTGCCTCACTATGTGCTGCCATCATCATCTACATCCGTCGACAGAAACGCAGTACCAGCAATGTCTCCACCATCGAAGACGAGTACATGACTGAAAAAGAGAAGACCAGCTTTGCTCCAGTAGCTCGCCAACTGTGTCAACCTCAAGCCGGAGAATGGATGCCGCCGAATCACTACAATGGCCCAGCATGGTTGTCTACCATCCTCGCCAATGCTGACACTTCCATAAGGCCTCTTCATCCAGTCTTGAGAGAGTTTCAGTCCACCATCGAAGAAGACCCAATTCTGTTCATGCTCTTCACCCGCATGTTCAAGGAGGATCCTGAAGCAAAGGACCCAATTGGAAGACCCGAAGTCAAAGACCACAAGCACATGATCTCTGCTTTCAATCTGGTCATTTCTATGGGACCTCCATGGGCATACACGACTGCGGGCGAGAAGGGAGCTGTTGGTGCTCCAATTACAGCCATCATCAACTGGGCCATGGGCACAAAGGCTGGACGCGAAGCCTTCCTGAACCCAGTCGTGAACAGCCAGATTAAAAACATGTAAGACCTATTACAGGAGAATGCCAGTACTCTCCTAATACCTCTCAGGCTCACCGTATGGGGAAACTACCTAACCAGCTACGAATCGACATCCGTCTTGGATGCAGCCGATGGAGGATGGCTCTGCGAGGACGGTAAGAGGACTATGGCTGAAGTCGCTACAATCCACACCAGTTCTACCCACCCCAACAAATCCTTCGAGGACATCTTTGAGTGCGACGAATCACAGCCTAATTTAGGCTTTGTTTCTTGGGACGACTTCTTCACTCGCCATTTCCGTCCTCATCTCCGCCCAATTGCAGAACCAATTAACGACGAACCACTCATTGTGAACGCCTGCGAGTCCACACCTTATCGCATTCAACACGGCCTTGCAGCCCGTGCCCAGTTCTGGGTCAAGTCTCAGCCTTACTCCCTTGTCGATATTCTCGCCGGCTCAGCCTACTACAACCGTTTTGTTGGTGGTACTCTTTACCAAGCTTATCTCTCAGCTTTGTCTTACCACCGCTGGCATTCACCCGTTACAGGAACTATTCTCAAAATTTCACACGTCCCTGGAACCTATTTCGCTGAGAACTACCGAGAGCCCAGTGACCCCAACGACCCCGTCGGACCACTCGGTCACGTTCTTCGCCAATCGCAAGGGTACATCACCGAAATCGCCGCTCGAATGATAATCTATATCGAAGCTGACGACAAGCGCATCGGACTCGTGTGCGCCGTCATGGTTGGTATGGTCGAGGTCAGCTCTTGCGAGAGTATCGTTGGCGAAGGCCAGCACGTTAATGCTGGCGAGGAGATTGGGATGTTCCACTACGGTGGCAGCACCCATTGTTTGATCTTTGAGAAGGGAAAGAATGTTGAGTTTGTCGAGGAAGCAAGGAACCACACTGGTGGCAAGAACGTGCCTGTTCTGTCCAGGTTGGCTACGATTAGAGATTAGATGGGCTGGGGTGTTGCTGGTTATGATAGCGAGGGCATGTATAATTATCTGTACCATTTTGGCGTTCTATTAGAGGTGTGATGGGGAGTCTTCAATACTTTCGGCAATTATTAGTTAAGACATATCGATGATTAGACAATTAGAATGTATATTTAAGATATAGAAAGCAATTCCATCTCTTTCTCACTCCATCCATTCCCATAACATCCGACCACCATAATTCTTCATCAACGTTCTAGTATAGTACGGCCTTTTCTCCCAATTGGTCCCGTGATAAATCGGGCCTATTAATAAAAACGCCAAGTGTCTAGCTTTACCCCTCTCCTCAACTTCTGTCTTCCGATGTCAACCAAAGGGGCATCTCTCCCTCCATCTATCAGCGGGACTGATAACGCGTGCAATGTATCCTCTCCAAATCTATCGCCCGCCTTAATATTGCTTCGATAGATCGATAGGCAAACGACTGCACCTGGGCGCCTGTCATTACCTCCGGACGGAAACAATGCCACTCCTCGCAAATTTCGAACTTCGAAGAATCCATTGGGAAAGGAGGATGATATACTTCTTTCGCGCGCATTGAGATGGCTATTTCGACTCGAGTCGATGGAGAGGAGTATAGGAAATGGGAAAGCATTGGTGCTTGATGGCGTAGACGCTCAGCTTCAGAGCTCCAGGAGACCAGCTGGTTGTTGGCTGGTCTGCTGGGACTCTGAAGCTGAGGTCCTGTGCTGTTGAGTAAGGGGATGTTGGACGCTCAATTTCTGGTTTGGGAATGAAGCATTGGGATATTTCGCGAACGATCCGTTGGACGGTGCATAACTCTGGCGAGGATGAGGAGCCAGCTGGATGTAACCGCATAACAACAATGGTCGATGGAGAGGCGTGGGAAGGGTCGAAGGGTCGAAGTACATGTCGGGTCCGATCAGCATCGAACAGCTTGGGACAGCAATGGAGAAAATCAAGGCAAAGGCATCTTTCACTCGAGCATGCTTCACTTCATCGACCTCGAACCCAAAGCTCCTTCAGGGACTAGAAGAGAATGGGAAGGGTATGGACAATGGACGAGGTCGGCACAATTAGGAATGAATGGCACAAGGCATGCGCGACATGCCGGTTACGAACTTTTCTGTGCTGAACAGCCCAGGCGATATGCGGAGAAGCACGAGGGCATATTCTACCTGCTGGCTAAAGCTACACGTCTTCGATATCGGGAAAGGGATCTCGATTTCCGGCCGACGACCATAAGAGAATGGGATCAAGACGGATAATTTGATTGGCAAGAAATCGGCGTTGTTAGCAATGGGACATTCGCACCTCGCATTGACAAACATGCGGCAATTTTGGAAAAAGAGTCCATTGCAAGACGAAAGCAAGGACGGGCACATCCAGGACAAAAACGTGAACAAGGAGACTCAGGGCAGTCTTCCTAAACAGACATGCTTTTCGGGCGGAATCCATGTGCCAATCTGGAATGAATGGTTTCTACATATCATGACATGCGCAAGATAGGACCGCACGATGCGAGACGAAGAATGCTGTGGTAGAGCCAGGTAAAGACGCCTTGTGCCCTATTGGAGTTCGCCAGACCTCGAGTAGAATACTTCAGGCAGTTGACAAGCACGGGTGATCGCACAAAAGGCAACTCGCATGGGTTTCTGCGGATTTGCAGGTCATCTTGTTTGACCATTTTGAATACACTACTGGCTAAGCAGGACTCGGAATTTGCCTGTACTCTTCTACCCGGGCGCTCTCTTGTTCGGTCATCGGGTCCTGCACATCCTTGACAAAATTATTGGCGACTGCTGCGAGGCGCTGCTGGCTTCACGCTATCGTTTCTATTTCTCCCTCCAAGCCTTCAGTGATGGCTCCCCTTCCACGCCTCTTATCCTTGAATGGGACGTGGACTGACTGTGGCACATGAGGATTGACTGAGCCACAGCGCCGGAAATGGCCATGCATTCCTATATTATTTTGCGGATCACTACCTTGTCCCGAAAGTCGTATAGGTAAGAACAATTTCCCCCTGGTATAGTGAAGGAGTCTGACATCCGCATTTTCTTATGCCTCTCTGGCTGATGTCGATATCATCGCACTCGAGACAAACAGACTCCCACCATCTCAACGGTGATACTGGTGGCTGTTCTCTAACCGCGCTTCGGCCTCTACTTGGGCAACCCCGCCCCCGCCCTCTGCTTCAGCCTCAACCCTATCTTTCTCTTATTGCCGATTTTCTGAGATACCTGTCAGCTCTTTCGTCTCCTCTTCGACGCGAATACGGAAGGAAAGCTGTCAAGAATTGGACGAGCAATCACATGGAAGGAAACCTCATCTCAAATTACCGGCACTCCTTCACTAAAGGTTAAAACGATTGCGGAATATGTGAATACCTATGGCTTCTGCCATGAACCTGCGCTAGGAACAAGTTGAATTCTTCAATCCGCCAACAAGATCAAGCCATGAAACACGGCATAGCAAGAACACGTCTGCCCCATAGCGCCTCAGTCGGAAAAAGGACACTTTCCCACTCTTACCCTCCTACCCACTTGGTTCGTAGTCCATCACTCTTTTCAAAATAATCCCGTCACCTTCTCCTTCCTAACCAAGTCCCCAATTAAAGCTATGAAAGCCTGCTGTGTATCCTGTCCCATAAGTTGCGCATTAGAAATGCCAAATAACTCCTTAATGGAAATACCATGATCAGGAATGACAGCCAGGAAAGTCTCCTTTGTCGATAAATCAACAATAAGTTCGGTGCCCTCCCTTCTGCGTGGCATTGGAGCATCTCCTCACTGGGTTTCTGTTACTGACCGCTCTTTCCGTTAATTCTGGCTTGTGATGCAGCGGCTCTCCGCGGGCGATGACTTCCCTCGCTGTGGCCACTGGCTACGAATACGACTCCTTCTCAGCCTCTGAATTTCATTTTCCAAACCCCTGGCCTTGTCCTGATGTTCCGTTTTCAAGCACTGGTAAGCGAAGTCATATTCTGGCTTGACCAACTCGTCAAAGGCGGCATGTTTGTTTTCCAAATGAGCATTCTTATTAGTCAAGGTGGCAACTTCTCATTCTAGTCTTGCATTTTGTTTATTCCACCCGGCAATCTCCTTGTTCTCATCGAAGTCTTGCCAAACCCTGTATATCTCTTTGCGCATTGCCTCGCAATGTTCACGCGACTTCTCTTCACGCACGCGTAGCTCATCATGTTTGACGCGGAACTGCTCTTTTTTATATCGTGTCGTTTCTGCAGATCCTCCTTCTCGCCACGCAGGTCCTGTCTTTTTTTCGCGTAGCTTTTGGTTCTCGTCTCTTAAGCAAGCCTTCTCGTCCTTGAGCCGGCCAATGTCTATTCGACGGTCATGCAACTTATGCTTCAAGGATACAAAATCGTTCGGTGTGCAGGTCGCTTATTCGATAGGCTTTTCGGATGGTTCATCAAATTCTTCTGAAAGAGAGACGCGATCTGGTGAGGACCTTTTTATGTCATCCTGCTGATTGATTTCATCTCTACTCCTATTGCGAGTTGGAGTCCTTGGGAGATTCGTATTTGAAGCACTCGAAACTTGAATTTCGAAGACAATATCTGGAGGAATGATGCGAGGTCAATTCTTATGTCTCTATATCATGAGATGAGTTTCCTCGCTTGTGATAGTAAAAACATGAACCAAAAAGACTCTCAGCTTTGCGGATTGACAATTGCGGATAATTTGGCTCCCCTCGACCTTGCAACCCAAATCCAACCAAGCGTTGTCCTTCGAGCTACACGCCAAAACAATGATATCTGAACAATCCAAGCTCCTTTGACGGCATTGAAAGACGGCCAACTCGAACCAACAGCTACACATTGGTGACCGTGAGGAGTTTCCTAACTCCCCTTCTAAAAAGCTACAACGTTGATCCATAACAGATTCTCACATCATATAGGCATAACCAGGCACTCCACCAACCGAGCTCATATATCTGCCATATCCTCTTCACCAGAACTTCTTCAGCCCACGGACCACAATCACAACCTCCCCAAGTCTGCCTTTGACGCATCTAACCATGTCGCCCATGGTGGAATCGAAGTCTGCGTCATATACTGTTTGAATGACTTGAGAGATGAGAAGGTGTTTGGATAATGGCGTTGCGTGTGGCACATGATCTTGCATGTAGCCATAGTGCCATATGTGGCGCCAGGCTGATGATGTGGCTATAGGTTAGGATAACCTATAATACCACATCACCCCACTTCGTTTGTTGGCATTCACGCAATGTATATAGATACATAGGGTCTGCGCTCTCATGTGCAGACAACCAACTATCAAACTCTATCATACCAACTTACAACAAGTACTTGTTACCCATCTAATATACCTAATGACAACCACCTTCCTATACACCTGATAGGATCCGTGGAGATACACCAACAGAAGGCAATGGCACAGGTAGTGGCACTAACGTTCTCTCCGCTGTGGAAAAGCGCGTCCTTGAGCTCAAATGTCTTTTGCGTACCTTCCAAGATCCAGGTAGCCACGGCGCTACGTTTCTCGCGAGTCAAATCACCTAGATGTTGTGCATTGATGCGAGCAACTTCCAGTGCGGATCGTGCGGCTGGGACGTGTGTCAAATACATTGTCTTGGACGCAGCGCCGAGGTGATTGATTTTGCTCGCATTCTGGCCAGCTACAGTAAATCGGGCTTTGGCGACGATTACAGCACCACATTCTATAAGGTGTAGAATTTCAGAGCTGGCAATATTGATCTCCCAAAGATTTCGCTGATTTGAAAGTTTCAGGCGCCATTTCGATAATGGTCTTGCTCGTTTCGCAGATGTACCGTGCGCCCAAGGCGGCCAAGTTCGTTGCTGATTGAAAGACTTCTGGCGTCGTCTCCACTGCGACCTTGGTCTTCTCCGATACATAGTCGAGAGTGGTTCCCGCGAGTGGTTGAGCATATTTGTAGGCCTTTTCAGCCAGTGGTTGTCCGTATCCGTAGACCTTGTCCGCAATCGGTTTGCCATGTGCAAAAACCTGTGCTAAGGCATGTGCTGCAAGTGGTTGGCCGTACTCGGGGACTTTTCCTGCCAGTGACTGTCCATATTCCACAGCTCTCTTAGCAAGTGGCTGCCCATATTCAATAGCGCTAACGGCAAGTGGATAGCCTATGCTCTGGACTGTTCGGCTCATCTGGACCGCCGAATTGCCTATGGTTCCAAGGGTGCTTGAGGAGTAGCAGAGCATATCGAATGACTGAATTGCGACATTTCCGGCTCCCGACTTCTTGGCAGAGCTAGCGTTAGGTGTCCATCTTATCATGAATTCATTGCTACGCAGAAGTTTGTCCCCCAACGGGCCCTTCGGCTGGATAATATCCACGACATTGCACGTGTGTCTGATGGTGAAGTTTTGCTCCGTCGGCCATTCTGGGTGGCATGGCTGATCGAAGGCTCGGTAGAGCCCAGAGGGACAGGCAACATTGTCTGCGCCAAACGAGTCCTCGGCCCAAAAAATGCTCGCCGCTGCCGAAGTCACCTTGCAGAGAAGAGGGAATCTGGGGAAGCTGATGTTGAAGCGCATTTTGGTTGTGCTGTGATTATGATGTAAAACGGGGAGTGGTATCGATTATGAAAAGATGATAAGACAACATGTCAATTCGTCCTACTGGTGGGTTAGAGCTGCTGAGGTGGGTTGATGACCTCGAGAGCACATTATCCTCATGTACAAGAGAACAGGTATTGAAGAGTTCAACAACACGCTGCGAGGCACTTCCAAACACAAAGCTGATGCAAACACGTCTTTTAAATGACGACCTCTCATGGGCATGAAACACCACACGAAGTCTCGCAACACCATTACAACCGAAGAATCAGTTTGTCTTCGCGTCGCTTCATCGGAATACCTGGTATGAGACGGATAATTGGTCGACTGCATGCAATACTTGGGCGCCTGCGAGGTGGATTTACAAGATTAGAAGTCATAAACGTTTGACTGCTGCGGTAGGTCTGCAAAAGAGTTCGTCTTTCTTGATAGGGGACTCCAGTCGAGGCGAACGTAGCAAATGGCCGTCTGAATCAGTGAGTACGTTCTCTCCACAATGATGTTGGAATGGGCCCTGTTCAAGTGTTCAAGTAGATGAAGACGTGTTTGGTGGTATTGGGGAGCGTACGCTTGAAGACCATGTTCTCTGGATCTCCACACAGGTCTGGGATCGTCAAGCAGAGCATAGAGGCGTTATTGAAGCAATTCAATGCCAGGTCGATGCTCCTAGAACTGAACCAGGATTCAGGCTTGAAGCTACGGCTGTCGTCGAAAGAGGGAGATTGCTTATGCGTAAATGAAGCGATGCCACAAATTGGCTACGCTATCCACCGCTTATCTGAATACTTCTTCCCGAGCTATTATGACACAATTCGCAAAACAAATCGCCAACGCTTTTCACAGCATCTTGCGATTTGTGGCAACTGCTGAGGGCTACCATTTCGTCGGCACAAGCTCTTGCTACTGCTTGAGGAGGTTGGAGGTGGCAAAATCTCTTCAAGATTGCAGACTCGCAAGTCGTAGGGGATACTGCTAGACGAATTGGCAACCAGAATGGAGCCTCACTCAAGACCAGCGGCGCAAGAGTCGCTTCTGTCGATTGAGCGGACTATGTTGCGTCTCTCAACTGTTTACGATCACGACCGTGAAGTGATGAGTGGAAGCTGCCACAAGCGACTGCTTGAGAGGAAGTGGACGTGGAGTATGGAAGGAATTGAGTCCTCTCTAGCTCTGTCGCAATTCGCAAGGCGTTCAGACGATGCTACGCGACTGAGAAGGAATTTCTGGATTGAGTGGTTGAAGAGCGATATCGTCCGAGGATTCAAGGCATTTCTATGATCCGCAGCTGCGATATGGTAATTCGGAGAACCTATGGTTCTGAAGAAAGAAGAGAGGTCGAAGAGTGATGGGGGGACGTCGAAGTGTGGGAGCGCGAACTTAGTGGGCCCCTGCCCAAGCTTTAGTGGAATCCAGGTCGCTGTCGCAATCCGCGACCTACAAATCCTCTCTCAATCGACAATCTCCCTCGAATCGACTCCCCAATGAGCACGCCGTCTCGTCCTAAGCCCCTCTGTCCGAACCTCCTCCTCCTCCTCCTCCTCCTCCTCCAGTCTCCTCTTCGGCCACCCCTCCCGTCGAACTTCTTCCCAAAGAGTTCTTGATTCGCCGACTGAGATAGCTCAGCAGTTATTTGCTAGGCAGAATGGATGGAAGTCGATGGCGTACAAGTAAAGGAATCTAATGGTATTCGAGTGGAGAAAGAGGAGAGAGCAGCTATGGCATAAAAAGAAGCGTGTTTGAGGGGCGGAACAACATTCCCACTCAGAGAGTCAGAGCCCAGAATCAAAGAACTGCCAAATCCGCACGTCTAAACTCGAGCATTTGCTCAATTGGCGTCTACATTAGAGGGCCTTCTGGACTGCTGGACTGCTAGACTCGAAAGACGGTCGGATTCAAGACACTCCTGCACTCGAGGCACTGCTGTATTGGACTCGAGGACTTCAAGACTCGAGTTTACCCACCAAACTGATTCTTTGCGTGGAATCCGCACACTGGCAGTTGGAGACTCCATCGTTCCTTGTCCACAGCCTCGGTTATCGGCTTTTTATAGATTGTATTCCGCTCACCAAGTATTTGCATATGAATTCACGTCTACCCCATTCGAGAACTCTCAGAACTGCGACGGAATCCAGACGTCGACTATACCAAGCCGCCATGATCATTGACCAATATTAATTTCTTTGCAAGCATGCAAAGCGGCAGAGTGACCTCGAAGCCATGGGCAGAGTGGGCGGAACTGGTGTTGGAATGTGGCGGAGATGAGGAATGCAGCCTTATGAAGATTCCCGACATCTCCTAGACCTTGCACTCGTAGGTAAGTAACCATGAGGTTGTTGATCCTCGGATTGACCGCTTTCTTGTGGAGTCTCTCGCTTGGCACGCATCTTCTCCACTAACCAGAATCGATCCGTTCACCGCTCGAAGGTAATGTGAAGAGAAAAAAAGTCGATATCCTCTCTTCACCTGCAGTCGTGGTAAAGATTTTTGGCTGCTTCTGGCACTCCACACATTTGCACCGTCGAAATTCAGAGGGCCGTCTGTGCATTACGACGGGGGAAGGGAGACCGAAGCGAAATGATATGATCAGAGCTTCATTTTTCATTCCAGGTCCAGGGAGCTCTACCATGATTGAACTGATCCATCGCCGTTTTACTTTTCCATCTCTTCAAACACTTCAACATCAACCATGTCTTCACGACACGTCGTGCCTGTGCTTTTCGCAATTTTTGCTCTTTGTCTATATGTGAACGAAGGATATCCCAAACCCCTCAAACAAGTTGCAGCCACTATACCCTTCGCCAACCAGATTGGCCGTTGCGCCGAACTCCTGGCCCTTGTTGGCGTCATCTTCGCCTATGCTGCCAGCTCAAAACATTCTGCACCTGCGTCTTATGCGCTATCGCCTGCTAGCTCACCACCTCCCAAATCATCACCATCCGGACCAACACCATTTCCATCGTCGCCTCCTCGATTGCCATCGTTTGGATCAGCATCTTCCGAATTGACACCGTCCGCGCCGTCTATCAAATCACCACTGCCTGGTATACCTCTCAGAGTGCCATTATCATTGTACGCGGCTCTGTTCCTGGCGCTTGCCAGTTGTTTCATCGCAGAAAGATGTCGGACAATAACATGGATCTGCAACACCAAATACTCAGTCAACAAGGCTATCTCGCTCGTGAACTCCGTCGCCTGGGATGACGATGCCCCGAGCTGTGTTTTCTGGCCACGGGTGTGTACCCTGGTAGCCTGGGTTGGATTTGTGTTTTTCGGCTCGACCGCAGCACTTACTTGGATGTCCTACGTCAAGAAATGTAAGACTCCCGTCCTGTATATTGATGCCCTCCTGATTGGATTAGCACAACTCCTCTATCATGAGTTACAACACTCAATCGCCGAGCAGCAGAAGGTCCTACAAGCTTGCCAGGAAGTTCTTTCAACTTCAGAGCTTCCAGCAAGTAATGACCAAGCGTTCGCGTTGCCACAAGCGCAAGAGCACCAACAGAAAGCCGAGCCATGTTCAGGGTGCGAAAACCTTCGGGAGGCTGGGGAGAGGCTCGCTGTGCACCTCACCGTGGCCCAGGATAATTTGAAGGATCGGGAGCAAGAGCTTCAAGGGGTCCGGAAAGAGCTTGAGATTATGTCCGAGATGGTGGCACATAAGGCCGACAAAGCATTGTCGTACTTGAGGTTTCGATCGTCTGAAGACGACACGACATTACCACAAATGACAACCTTGAAGCTGAACACGGATGAGCCTAACATCATTGGGCTGATTAGACCGAAGCCGGGCAACAATTTCCAGAACGAAGAAGAGACAAAAAGCTTCGAATTCGACTCTGTTTTGCACGAAACTGATAACAACAACGACATTTGGCACGCCCTTCTACCATTCACTGCCTCACTGCACATCGATCACTCCGTTCTTCTTGTGTTAGATGGTCCCACCTCGGCGGGAAAGTCTTGGACTCTATTAAATGGTCCAGACCCAATATTTCTGCTTGCTGGCCAGAAGATGCTGAGACTGCGATCGGCAAAACGGAAGTTGTACCTCTACGCCCTTGAAGCGTGCACCGACGGCATCTGGGATGCAACTATCGGCAAGAAGTGGGACAAGCCCGCACAAGGATATTCGCTACGCAGTAACGAAGCCTCTGTCGCTGTAGTGGATGATGCCTCGGACCTGCGAGATCAGATATCAGCCATCAGCGACCACAGGAAGACCAAATCGACGGACCAAAATAAGTCATCCTCCCGGAGTCATCTGTTTTGTGTCTTGACTTTAGCTGAGGGGCCACGTCCGGAGCAACTCGCCCAAGGCACATCTTTTTTTGCGCTCGATATGGCTGGCAATGAGAGATACAACTCTGCTGTCACAGCTGAATTCAGAAGTGACAATGCGCACATCATGACCACTCGATTTGCAATGCGACAGTACATGGAATCCTACTTGTCCGAGGGAAGATTCAATTCCTTTTCTGGTGGTGATGACCTTGGGTACATTTTTCGTCATTACTTGGAGCCTGGGCGGAAACAAGGGGCACATGATCTCAAGGTCATGTTCATGTAAGAAGATCCGTGCTCTCTTTATTGTTTGCGACTTTGCTGATCACAATAGGTTTCACATCCACAATGTGGAGTCCAAAAAGGATGACATTCTCTCCACTCTAACCTACAGCCAGGAAGTACGGAACACCATCGTTGGGACACATCATTCTCCCAAAGTATCCAAAGTCAAGAGACCCAGTCTTTCCAATTTTACGCCTAGTAATGTCACAACAAGTTCTGACACTCGACAAGTTCGAGCAAGCAAGAGAAACAGCAGTCTTTCTAGCATTACCATGAGAGCAAGTCCAACTCCGACTCCGAGAAAGTCCAAAAGAAATAACAGTCTTTCCAACATTATGACAAGGACAACCCCGTCCAACACGCCTTTGAAGAGTAAGAGGCAAAGTCTTCCTGGATTTCCCTTGTCGGCTAGTCCTACGCCGTTGGAGAGTAAGAGGAGGAGTTTAACGCAGTTGCAGATGAAGGAGAGATTCTCGTGAGGAGACTAATAGGATTCGGGTCTTTCACGGGCAATGAATTGGTAATGGCGGGTCTTGGGGGTAATACGGTTGAACACGGATATGAGTTACGACGGACACTACGTAATCCCTAAATGAGTGAACGAGACACGCCCGGAATATTACGATCACGACCTTGCTGTAATACTATTGTGTCAATCACGAATGACCTAAATTATCGCTTAAGCCATCGACGAGAAGTAAAGCATGTCTTTACCTGATTTTCGAAATGTCTTGGCTATTTTCTTGTTGATTTATTTCGCGATTTGTGAGATAGGTACGAGCAAACTATCGCGCCGATAATCCCAAGGAACAGAAATGACGAACGGTTTTCCAGAGTCTCGCATATTGTGCAGGACTCTCTCGAGATAATTGTGCCAGCTGAATGCTTCTTCACATCGTTTGACGTTATAATAATGTATTGCGCTTCGCCTACGCCTAGGTGGACTCGAGATTCGTCGTAATTGTAGGTATCTCCATCCTCAATAGTATTCTGTGCCTTGACTTGCACCAACTCCTCAAACCACGCCGCCAGGGCGGCTGGGTCGTCTGCAGCTTGTCCATCTAACTCTTAAATATCTCTTTGACCTATGTTGACTGTGGTGAGCGCTTTATAAAGTATACAGCCCACTGAGGGCCGTAGACTTTGGGTGGTATCCCTTTCGCCCCGTGGCCATGGCACCTTCAAAAGTTAGCACTTCACACCACAACGCCGCCATCAGTTGAGCTCGAATAATGCGATAACTCTGTAGACTTGTTAAGGGAGGTATAAGAATGCTCTAATTAATTAATTACGTTGATAGCCTCAAGGTAGGCAGTCCAACAGCTATCTTTCTTACAGAGATGCATTTTACGTGCGTCGCAACCATATGTACTCCGTGGAGAGCGCAGTCTTCTCTCCTTTAAATTAGTTCCAGGTGTATTGCAAACAGATTGGTTACTGAATTCGGTAAATACAAGCTTCTTTCTCTTCTGAGAAGCTTGTTGACCTACATCTTTGACAAAAGGTAGATGAAGCAGACTGATTTTTGAATTGAGAGGCTGAGGGCCTCGTATATATACACAATGTGTCTCGTGCACAGACCAATTCATTTGACAATCTACAATCTTGACATGCCTTACGACACCCTCTCTTACCTAGTTGTAGATACTGCCCATGCTCGGGTATATCCACATTATCAATATGCTCACGAAGGATTGTACGTGTAGGAGGAGATTGAGGTTGATTTGTAGGGAATGAGGAGTGTTGAAGGAGGCCGTCCGTAAGATCTGCAGGAAAGCGACGGCGTGGAGAGCGGCGAATATTACTACAATGAGAGTTGCAAGATCATGTGAACATGTACCATGTCAATGATTGTGTATTGTATTGTTCTATGTTCAGCTGCAGAGCTGATGTTTACATCTGGTGTATATGCTCTAGCAGGAGCTATTGTGACCAAGGAAGTAAAAGCAGTAACGTGTTCCACCAGCGAGCTGGTCAACCCACCGAGCTGGTCAAAAAGGCTGGGCACAACGAACTCATATTACGCATCCTCAATTTCATCACTATCAAATAAGGAGCCTACATATATTGTGCTCGCATCTAATTCAGAAGATATCTCAGTATCTTTTTTGCACGTTCGCGCGTTATGCCCAGTCCCGCCACAGTTCCCACAGCGCCTTACAGTTGGTCGGGCTTTTTCTTGATCACCACTACCACGAGCCTTCTTTGATCCCTAAGGCGCGATAGACGCCTCAGCAGCTACCTGCGCTGCTGCAGTCCCATACTCTATAGTACCACCTTGCTAGATCCACTTCCTTTGCGCGATTTTCGCTTCGTCATTACTGCCAATTGCTCTTCAAGCTCGTGATTTCGTGCAATAAGTAGAGCGTTCTGGTGCAGCATCAATTCAGCGCCCTTGACAAGCTGAGAGAAGCCAGTCTGCGCAGTAACTGGTGACCGAGTGAAAGATTCGCGTACAAGCTTTGATTGAGATCCAAATTCTTGAGTATTGCTTGGAGTCTTGGACTACCACGGCGTCTCCTGCGGTGGGGGTGCTGGTGGGGTACGTAGCCGTACTTCAAGGCGATCTAATACCACCTCCGCGTTAATAGGGACTAGCCCTACCATCTCAAAAGCCTTTCGAAGCGCTTAATGTAGGATAAGTCGTGAAAGCTGTGCTTGATGTATGTGTCGTATTGGTAATAGGTTTGAATTGGCAGGCTTTCGGCTACGATGTTTGTAGCAGTGGGATGAGGTTTTCAAAATGCGTTCGGCGTGACCTATGGCGCAACTTCCTGATGGCCTAAGCGCGACGAGATCCCATGCAGTATCGCTGGTGGTAAATTTTTAGCGATATCGATCAGACCCCACCGCAGAATCGTTATCCAGAATGCTCACGTCCATCAATCTATATGGGCTTCTCCTTCTGGAACAGAGTATATACAACAACATATACTTGTAACCTCCTTGACAAACCATACCGCGGGTTGCTTGTACTGAATGTTGGCCTTACAGAAATCCTGGTGTATCCGCTTCTTGGCGATAGTTGATATGGTGAAGAGCCGCGATGTACGAGGTACTAATACTCGCAGACGTCATCACATGTCGATAAATGTCGATAAATGTCGATAAACGTCGCTGTGCGTCGCTGTCCGTCGGAGGCGAAGCAGGCGCGGTTTATATTATCGTACGATAACCGAGGTTCTTCCTTAAAAGTTATCCCTCTGTCCCAGTCCATCATCCTAACCATATGAACCGCCATTTCCCTGTCTGCTAGAGTCCATCGCACAGTACTATGTTGTGGATTTCCCTCTATTTTCTTGTACATGTGAAGTACCTCCGCGTACAACGCACCTTATGCATTTTTGCCTGTCTTTGCCCAAAGTTGAAGTTCGTCGTTGTCTGGTGTCCAGCCCGTGGCTACACGCATTTCGTCCTTTACCTTGCTCAATTCTGTTGGTGTGAAGTGATCCACGAAGAAATAACTCTAGCGAATACAGCTGTGGTAGACTGCTTGTTGGCGCGTTTCGAGAAATAGTTCCTAGACAATCCGGTGTACCAGTTCGAGAGGCAAGTCGATAATAGAGGGGTGGGCGGCGTTCGGCAATAGGCGACCCTTTTAATAGAAAAATAAGAGCCTCCTGACGGCCTTGGTAAGGTGCCGTATAGCAATTAGGGATGGCTATATGTGCATGTAGTGATAGGAGGTGGTAATAGCCATATTTAAGGCTGGAAAGGGGTAACGTACGTCCACCTTTCTCTTGTCAACGACGTGCATGTTTTATATGCATTACTCTATATACATAGTGATTTACTATGATTTTTGAAGGCTGGCACTATGTGTTGGGCAGTATATAGAGGGTGAAAGGTGGAGTTAACGTTGGATTCTGAACCGACCCTCGGTCTGCCCCCTGTCACCCAGCCGACTACATCTCATCTTCAAACATTCTGTATGCACATCAATTGTCGCACCGGTTTAGCAAGGTAGTATCATCGAAGTATGTATTTCCATTCATTACAATACAATTTCATGACTCAATTTCAATTTACTATACTGTTTCTCTGTCGCGTACTTCGTAAGAGGCACGGTACTCTATTAGAATCTATACTAAAAGCCCATGGAACTGCGTCTCTCCTGTTAATCTGGTTGTTGTGTACGACATGACGCCTGACTTCTAGGCTATAGTCCGGCACGAACCAGGATCAGCTATGATAGAACAGGAGACAGAGTTGTCGAGACATTGCGTGTTAAAGAGGATAAGGGCTGTGCCAAGGAAAAGTGGCCGGCTCGGTGGTGGAATACGTTATATGGTCGATGAAAATATTTATGAGTTCACGTGAGCTCAAGTTGGAGGCTTCCGTCGCTGTGGCTATGCCAAGCGAGAGGCCGGTCTACGAGAATCGTGATGGACGTTGGTAACTAACGTAGTCGATGGGTTATTAGTGGCCACCTCATCAAATCGCGTCGCGTCATTCTACTACTATCCTCAATGCCACCACCACAACAAGAAGAAGCCTTATACAAAGAAGGTAGAATTACTCTAGCGCTTCAAGCCTACCAGCAAGGCCAGTTTCAAACCCCTACTGCCGCTGCAAATGCCTTTGATATCCCCGAACTACCCTTCGACGCCGTATCGCCGGAATCCAACCACAGTTCGGCTCTATCACAAAAAACGCCTTCTTACACCTACCGAAGAAGAGAGTCTCGTACGATGGATCCTATCAATGGATCGACGCGGTATGCCACCTCGACAGGCGACTGTACGGCAAATGGCAGGCCTTTTAGTCGCGCAACACGGGAAACCAGGCTATATCGGTCAGGTCAGGGTCCGCGACTCTATCAAGCGCCACGATACACTACAGTCAAAATACAATCGCAAGTATGACTACCAACGAGTAAAGTGCGAAGATCCGGAGCTTATTCGATCCTGGTTTCAACGTGTACGGCATACAATCGCTGAGTACGGTATTCTCGAGGACGACATCTACAACTTTGACGAGACTGGCCTCCAGATGGGGGTCATCTCAACAGCAAAGGTTGTTACAGGGACAGAGAGGGCTGGCAGGCCTAGGACGACACAGCCAGGGAACCGTGAATGGGTTACGGTAATTAAGGCTGTAAACGCGCGAGGGTATACAATCCCGCCGCTCGTAATCTTTGAGGCTGTAATGCATCAGGCAGTTTGGTACGACAAACTACCGGACGACTGGTCAATTGGTGTGAGCGAGAATGGCTGGACAACCAACGAGATTGGCTTACATTGGCTTGAACACGTCTTTGATAAGCATACAATAAGCCGTACGGTTGGACGGTACAGGTTATTGATCCTTGATGGCCATGGCAGTCACGTTAGCCCTGATTTTGATCAGTACTGCCTAGATCGCTCGATTGTTGTTCTCTGTATGCCAACGCATTCATCACATCTCCTCCAGCCACTTGATGTCGGCTGCTTTGCCGTACTCAAGCGATCGTACGGACGGCTTGTTGAGCAGCAAATGGGCCTTGGCGTTAACCATATCGACAAGCAAGAGTTCCTACCTCTCTACCAGCAAGCACGCGCCGAAGCACTACACGAAAGGAACTTACGAAGCGGTTTTACAGCTACAGGCCTCGTTCCGTACGAGCCAGATCGTGTGCTCTCGCTCCTACACGCTCAGGTCCATACGCTATCCCCCCAGCTACATCCACAACCTGAGGCAGTATGGGTAGCCGAAACACCTCATAATATTACTGAGCTACAGCACCAAACAGACCTCCTGAAGCAATACCTCAAGCGTCGTACGCAAAGCCCACCGTCTCCGACAGACCAGGTCTTAAACCAGCTTGTAAAAGGTTGTCAGATAGCTATGCATAGCGCTGTCCTTCTTGCAAGCGAAAATGAGAAGCTACGTACTGAGAACCAGCGCCAAAAGAAGAAGAAGGCAAAGAGGCCTACGTATATAGCGAGAGGCGGTGTTTTATCTGGGGTTCAGGCTCAGGTGTTGGTAAATAATGGGGAAAGTAGCCGTACAGAGGCTGTACAAGACGGGCTAGATGTGAGACGGCAACGGGCACCACCAAGGCGTAGCTTATGTGGGTCGCTTGAACATAAAGCCCCTGTATTCCCTGGGTATCAGCGCATCAATTGATATATATATATATTATTGTAATAGATTAGGTGGTTGTTGAAATGCATACATTTTTTCGCTGAGATACCTTGATGGGGTGGTCACTAAACCCACAGTGGCCACCACGGGTTGGCCGGAATTGACGGCGCACAGACCCCTGACCTTCATCCGATCTCTAAAACAACACGTAGATTCCATATAAACCACCACATTATGGCTCCCACAACGCCGAAAAAGAAGCTACCAAAGACTGATCGTCGAGAATATGATACCGTGAAGCGAAATCGATTTTTTCAAGCCCTTGACTCCGCTAGTCCCTCCTCTAGCTTTAGATCTATTTGCCACCTTCCTGGAATCAACATCCCAACTCCCACCGGCCGTAGATGGCGGAAAAACCGAGAAGATTGGGGCAATAAAGCGCTTAGAACAATAAGAAAGAGGAGTTCTATCTTAGGAAGAAAAAGCTTGGTATCTGCCTCTGATTTAGAGAAGATAATTGACCAAGATGACCCAACACACGAGATGGGCTACCGAGATCAAGTCGAAGAACTCAATTTGGAAGCCGCACCACGAACTTTACGTCGCCACGCCAATCAGATAGGAGCCAAACGATTCAAAAAGAAGTTTCAAAAGAGAATTAGCAAAAAGAATCAAGCCCTCCGCCGTCAGTACGGCCAAGAACACCTCACCGCCACGATTTCAGGCTTTTGGTCTCGCATTTAGTTCACAGACGAGGCTCACTTCCAGGCAAAGCAGCTGATGGAAGAGCCCGAGTACGAGCTACGTAAACCCGGGCAAGAAAGGTCTATAAATGAGTCAAAGGCACAGGTTTAGACATCACAATCCACGTCGCCGGCGGAGTCAACTACAACCACAAAGGTAGCCTCATATTCTACAAAGATCCTGTTGAGCCCTCAGAGAAGCAGCGGGCTCCTACCAAGCCTAAGCAACTCAAGTACGAGCTGGATACTGCCTTTGCAGAGCGCTGCAAGGTCTACGATGACTGGAAGGCAAAACAGGATGCTACACCAAAAGGAAACTGCATGTCGCATGTCTTTTACGCTGAAAAGTTACTGCCACAACATATTAAGGCTATACAGGACTTGGAGGCAAAGCACAAGTGCAGATACTGGCTACAGGAGGATGGCGATCCATCGCACGGAATCAACTCACTAAACTCACCTCCAGCCCTCCTTAAACGCGAAGCAGATCTCTTATTACTCACCCACCCTCCAGATTCACCAGATTTGAACTCTATAGAAGCTTGTTGGAACATCATGAAGGGTAGATTGGTTGGTAGAAAGTGGACAACGGTGGCCCAATTCAAGGCAGATATTCAGGCAGAATGGGACCGTATTACACTTAAACAAATTCGTGACCGCATGAGGGAGATGCCCCAACGCTGTAGATCAATTATTGAGCAGCCTCAAGTGCGAATTCAAAGCGCTTTGTGGTGATATCTGTACATTACTCTAAAATCAAATATTGAGGCGGTCTGTGCGCCGTCAATTCTGGCCAACCCGTGCACTAACCCATCGATTACGTTATAATGTAATGATTATGTGAGACGTCCGAGTGGGATGTAAGAATGACTAGGATCATATCGTATTGTTGGAGGCGCAGCAGCATTCGGCACATCTTCGGCTTTGCGCGTCTCCGACGCGTCCTTAAATCCCCCAGCGTCCCTCGGACTTGCCACCATTACGACTCTTTGATATACTCTCTACTACTTTCTCGTATAGTTGGCAATGGCTGCGCTCAACGCGGAAATTATCGCAAAGTACCCTATTGGCGTGCGACTTGACGAGTTTCGCCTTCTCCTCGGGTCAAGATGCGATGAGTTGGGCATTTCTGGTATCGACGACCAAATATCACGTATTGCACAGCTGGTGGGGGCGTCTAGTAGGACATACTGAGAGCATACATCAGGAGGATAGCTACTAACTGAACTAGACACCAAGGATCTGGCACTCGAACTGGTCCTCGCCTTGCAGACGGCTCCGCTTGCTCGTGCCCTTCCCTCCCACAACGGCCCTGGAAGTCTATTACGAGATCTCTTCGGCCTCGGATCCTACATAGAATCCAGCGACTTTGACGGCAGATTGTTTATTCCTCTCTACGATCACATCGACAGTCATGCATCCGACCAAGATATTTGCGCTGCGCTCTTTGCCGTTCTTGCAAGACAGGCATCAACACCACCAACGATATTTAACAAACTTGTCCTCGACACACCTATCAAATCCACTTCCTCCTCCCAGCGAGCCAGCAACGACCAGACACACGACGACATCGATGAGCGCATACTCCAAGAGATAAATGGCTGCGTCTACACGGATACTGAAGGCTTCTACAACAAGTACCTCGAGGACAAGGAGTGGTCAGTTGAGGCGGAGCGGATCGCTCAGGAAGCGAACCCGCGAATTGTGGATGGCCGCTGGACAGAATATCCACAAGTTCCGTCCCAGAATGCTTTTCTTAATTGGTTCTGGAGCTTTCAGCAGAGATTCTTAAAAGGAGGCCGCAGCACGTATTACGCGTCTCCAGACCTACCGCTAATCGGCTCCGACTGCAAGCGCAAGCCAGACCTCTTTCTCGCCCCCTCCCACACTTCCAAGCACGGAAAGACATATCACTGGAAGGATGTACGGGTCCTCGGAGAACTAAAGCAAAGCGAAATTCGGGGAAAATACACAGAGGAATTGCTCAGCTTCTGCGGTCACGCACGAGAGGTATTTGCGAGCCAACCCACGCGTCTGTTCCTACACGGCTTCTTTGTTCGAGGGTCCAGCATGGAGTTGTGGATGTTCGACCGATCTGGGCTATACAGCTGCGAGAAATTCAGCATCCACCAGTATCCACATCGTTTTATCAAGATTGTGGCCGGGTATTCTCTGATGAGCGATCAAGAGCTGGGCGTGAACACCCATATCAAAGAGGACGAGATAGGCAAATACATTTTGTTCAAAGGAGACGGGAAGGAGAGGGAAGGACGCCTCTACTTGGAAGACAAACCTATCGCATCTCAAAAGGCGATAATCTGCAGAGGAACTACCTGTTACCGAGCCAAGAAGCCTGACTCAGAAGAGTGGAAATACGTGGTCAAGTTCGCATGGAGATCGGACAAGAGGCATTCGGAGGGACAACTTTTGAAGCTGGCCAAGGAAAGAAAGGTTTGGGGCGTGGCAGAGCTGTTTGGTCATCAAGATCTGGAGACAATACATAGCTTCCGACAAGGACTCCAATTTGGGAAACCGAAAACATTTAGATCGGCCAGGAAAGACTCGATCAACCTGAGCCATTCGACAGCGCAAGGCAGCTTGCTGGCGAAAGGGCTAGAGATAAGCCTGACCAGTGCTTCATCTTCTGGACAGAAACGGAAACGGAGGGAAGGACCTCCAAAAAGCCGCAAGCGATCAAAATCGGGCAGCCGCAAACGATCAGATATTGGAAGCCTGGTTAAAAAGCAGGTTGACCATGCAGCTGGAGACATCAACGAGCATGGCCCAGCAGAGCCAAACACGAACAGTCTCACGGCTCTTGATGAGGACGACGGGCCGTTCGAGAATCGGATATTCTCCTGTCTAGTCATTTCCCCTCCTGGACGAGCGATTCACGAGTTCGCTTCTGTCGATGAACTGCTTGAGGCATGTCGCGATGTTATCAAAGGCCACAGATCTCTGTACTTCGACGGAAAGATACTCCACCGCGACATTTCAGAAAACAACCTCATCATTACCGAAATAGAACAGGAAGGAGACTCAAGAGGCAAGCTGATCGACTTGGATCTGGCGAAAGAGCTTGATGGCGGGCCTAGTGGAGCAAGGCATCGTACTGGAACTATGGAATTTATGGCGATTGAGGTTCTCGAAGGTAAGCCGCACACATACCGACATGATCTGGAGTCGCTCTTCTACGTCTTTCTCTGGGTGGTCATTAGCCATCTCCAAGGGACTGGTCAAGGATTGCCAAAGGCAAGCCAGCTTCGAGACTGGTACCGGGGAAGCTATAATCAGATTGCTGACATGAAGAGTCGACATATGGACAAGAAGAGATTTAAAGGCATCACGGCGGAGTTTCCTCCAGTATATAAAGGCCTCATATTGTTGGCTGAAGAGCTACGGAATATTCTGTTTCCCATCAGGGAGGAGTCACTCTTCACAGGAACATATAGCGATCCGGACAAGCTGTACCAGCCCATGATTGACGCGTTTGATCGAGCGATTGCAAGACAGAAGGTTCAGATTTAAAGAATTCCAAGCATTCTATTATACACTGTAGGAGAGAATTTGTTACACGTGATGTTTCTGTTTTTTTTCCTTCCTGATTGAGGGGCAACAACACTGGGCGAAAGCAACCAGTAGCATTCTAGAAGCTTCTACGCAACGGAGAGCAACATCCCGGGACGACCCGGTAAAACCTTGCTTTCCTCCTGCAGACGAAGTCTTGCGCGTTCAGGTCAGATGCATAGGGTTAGGGTTAGGGTTAGGGTTAGGGTTAGGGTTAGGGTTAGGGTTAGGGTTAGGGTTAGGGTTAGGGTTAGGGTTAGGGTTAGGGTTAGGGTTAGGGTTAGGGTTAGGGTTAGGGTTAGGGTTAGGGTTA